>VXBW01000929.1:581033-592876 GCA_013400375.1 Thinocorus orbignyianus
GTACCAAGTCACGGCGGGATGGGGGGGTGTTGTGTGGGTTGGGTGAGGCTGCGCGGGAAGGCCGGGAATAGCGTAAAAGATGAAATTAATTTAATCAATGAGCACGCAGGGTACTGCCCGGGTGGCGAGAGGGAACTGGAGGGGGTGATGCTGCTGTGGAAAGCTGGGCAAATGCCGCTTGTGTCTGGCCGTTTGGGCCAGAGGGTGTCTGAGGTTGCCCAGAAGAGAATTTAGCATCCCAAATTTCACAGCGGCAACTACGCGATGGGCATGCACAGCCAGGAGACGAAGCGAGAAAGCAACCATAATCTGGATCCTAAATAGGAAAAAAAACCCCAAGGTTCAGCAGAGTGTGACACTAGAAAAGCCAAATATTGACTTCAGAAATGGCTTGCTGAGAGGAAGGATTGTGATCTCGGGAGCCACTTCATGAAATTAGAGATGTTGCTGCAGGAAGGAAGATAAATGAGGAGCAAACAGAAACGATGGCGAAAGCAACTTTGATTATTTCATCAGATTTTGGTTTTTTAGCAGTCCTAATTCTTGTTTCGGGTCAAGGTACCTTCTCTCGAGAGCCAGAGAGGGAACGTTAACAGCTGCACACATTCTGTTTGTCACAGTCAGAGCGTCCATCAGCAAAGGAAACAGCAAGAGCTGTAAAACCTTGAGTGCTGCGTAGTTTTACCCTGGGGTATTTTGTTGCTTATTATTTTATTTATTTTTTTTAAGGGTAGTGAAGAGCATTCTCTGATTCCAGCTGAATGGATTGAACACATTTGCAAACAAGTTGGGCCATTTCTTTCCCTGCTCCAGGCCACTGCCCTCTGCTACAACCTAAAATTCTGCAGAAGCAGCAGTTACTAGAATGATTAATTTTAAGAAAAGGGGTTGAGCTCTCTGCCCGTCTTTCAGTTTCACCTTGAAAACCTTCATCTCCTTCAGCTGCAACGTCTTCTCCCATGCCATGAGCCATCCTGTCTCTGTGACAGCTTGGGACCTCTCACAAAGGCTGCCTTCGCCATCACGATTAGGGCAAATCCCAAAGAACGCTCCGTAGCCAGGGGCAGGGCTGGGGAGGTGGGGCCTCTCAGCGCCTTTGCATTCCTCAAGAGATTGAAGGATTCTCATAAATGGCGTTGAGACAGAGACATGCTGTCATGTCTAATTGCCTGATGATAGATCTGTGCTGTGCTCTTCTGTTGCTCTCAACCAAAGGCTTTGAAGTTGGGGTGGGGAAAAGATGTCGGAGTCTCAACCCCCTGCCTTTCCTTGGGTGAAAGAGATCCCAAATGCTTTCTCTGCTTTGCAAAATCAGAGGGGGTGTGGGAATGTGTTTTTCTTCTTCCCGTGTAGTTGAGACCACACTGGTCTTTTGTTAGACCTCAGCCAACAGCCCGTGACTAGGGTTTTGTCCGGAGGAGGAGCTGGTGGCAGAGGAGCGTTTCTGCTACATAACTGCTCATGGTGAGCAGATGTGGGTCCAGGCACCAGGAACTGGGCAACAGAAGCCTCAGCTCACTGTTGAGGGCCTCCCAACACCCTTGGAACAAAGCCTCCATTTCTCCCTGCTTCTCGCTTTTTTCCCTGCTTGTCTCACTCCTCAAGCCGGGGCTTCTCAGGAGTCATGCTGGAGCACCTCTCAGTCTGCTGCTTCCCTTCAGGCCGTGGTGTGTTTGGCTGGTGCATGCACAACTTTGCAGGCAAGCAGCAAAGCAGATGCCATTTCAGCAGGTTGGAGGGGGCCTGTCTTTGGGCATTCATGCCAGCATGAGTGGACAGATGCAGCTCTGGTGTGGACAGGCCTCTCCACCTCCATCCACCACACCTGATGGGAAACGTGTGGCCCTTCCAAGCAGCCTAAAGGCGTGAGACGACAGTAGGACTCCTGTGTGGGGAGCGGCCGGGGGTGTATGAGGCCTTCCCAGTTCTGCATGGCTGGCCAGGCCTGTGTCCTGTGGGAGGGCTGGCAGTAACCCAGCCTGGGGCAGGCTTCCAGCCATAGCCCAGACCTCTCCCTTCTGGAGAGATAAACACTAATAATAATTAAAAGTTTTTGGTTTTTTCCTCCATCCTGTTTTAAAACAAACACGAAATACCTCCCGCCCGTCTCTATAGTAACGGGGGCGCCGCAGCGCTTCGCGTTGCCACGGCAACGGTGTAGGCCTTCCGGCGGCGGGCGGAAGCGGGGCGGTGCGCGGCGGCAGCATGGCGGTGGGGTGGGAGAGGCCGCCGGCTGCCGTCGCCATCACCCCGCTGCTGTCCCTCGGCGCCTCTGCNNCCTCGGCCCCCGGGCTGCTGCGGGGACCCCCCGCCGCCCCGCTGCGGCTCGCCGCCCTGAGCGCGGGGGAAGGTGAGCGGCGGCCGCCGGCGTGGAGCAGCTGCTGGCCCCTTGCACCCCGTGTCGTTCCCCCCATTTCGGGCCTTCCCCGAACCCCCCTTTCGCTTCTCTCCCCTCACGGCCTTCTCCTGTCCTGCCTTGAACGCCATGGGTCTCACCATCCACTGCCACCGCTTCTGGGCGCTTCCTCAAGCCTCCCTGGGGCTTCCCCGTGACCTGCGCTGTGCTCCTTGCTCCCCTCTCTGCCCTTCTCCTGGCCTGCACCGAGTCTGTGGACCTCAGCTCATACCAAGCTGCTTCGCCCTCGGCCCCTGCCTGAAAGAGGGGAGGTTTAGATCACATACTAGAAAGAAATTCTTTCCTCTGAAGGTGATGAGACACTGGCCCACATTGCCCAGAGAAGCTGTGGCTGCCCCATCCCTGGAGGGGTTCAGGGCCAGGCTGGATGGGGCTTGGAGCAACCTGCTCTGGTGGGAGGTGTCCCTGCCCATGGCAGGGAGGTTGGAACTTGATGATCTTTAAGGTCTCTTCTCCCCCAAACCATTCTATGATCTCTGGCCTTTGTGCGGGTATGCCACTAGGCACTCGAGGGATATGCTCTCCTCAGTCCCTGTGGTATTCCCAGAATGATTTTTGTCATGTTTTTAATTCCCAAGCTTCTGCTCACTCCCATGCAGTGATTTATTTTAGCAGCACAGTGATGTGAGGTGATGGGGGTATTCCGCCATCTCCTCAGGTGTCTCCAGGCGAGCAGTCAGATTGTACTCGTAACAGCTATGGGGCTGAGGTTGGTGAGGGGGAGGTGGAGAACTCTGCCTCAGTTCTCCCTGGGTGCCCAAGAGAATGGCTAACCAGAGGGCCTGGCAGCACTTCTGAGGGCTGATAACCTCCAGCCACTTTTTGTGAGAAAATTCACTGTTTAAGAAGTGTTTATCTTTTGGGCAAAATCGTAATTGCTATGACAGTCATTTTTAGGTCTCTTGTCTTCTGTTTTGAATGAGGCTGAAATTTACTACAGATACTGTTGCTTTGTTTCCAGGCAGCTTTCCAGGAAGCAACAAGAGTCAGTCCATATGTCTGTGATACCCAAGATAGGATTTGTTTTAAATCTATTTGGTTATTTACGTCTGGTTTTGAGGGCCTCGAGTTCTTTCTCTTCTGCACCGGGATAGAAATGAAAGCTATTAATTAATTCTGTAGGTTTACTGTCCCTCTGCTCAAGCATGTCATTGTAGTTTAAAACAAATTCATTGCTGCCTCTGCCTTTCTGATGTGCTGGTGTGCTCAGTTCACAGGTTAATTACCTACATCTTTGTCTATGAAGACCTAATATCCTTGACCTGCGGTGCCATTATCATCTGGTATTTTGCTGGCAGCTTTGAGAAGAACGTTGGCACTGTGAAGCACTGCTTCCTCACTGTCACATTTGCCATCCTCTCTGCCCTCCTGTACCTCTTACTTGAGCCCGCTGTCTCGAGGGTGTCGAAGGTGGAAGATGCCAAAGGATTCCTGCCAGTAGCTTTTGCTACGCTGGGTGTCTCCACCACCCGCTCGCAGATGAAGAGTGCTTTGTTTTTTGGGGCTAGAGTTCGAGTGGTGCTGGTGCCGTGGTTTATGCTCTGCATAGCATGGTTTATTCCCCACTCTTCTTTCTTGAGTAACCTGTGTGGACTCCTAGTTGGAGAAGCCTGTATCCTTTCTGGGTGCAAAGCCCTGGACCAGAGTGGGGTCTGTGGTTCACGACGGGGAGGACGTGCTGTGGTTCTCGTTGCTGAGATGCACCAGCTTTATGGTGTTTCCTGGGCTCTTCCTCTGCATTAAACTCCCACTGGCTTTGCTAATCCCCATCACACCCAGCTCTGCATTTGTTTTTCACCTCACAGTTCCACTTCCCCTGTGGCTTTAGTGCACGTAGAGAACATGGAGCTGAGAAGGGCAATGGTCTGTGACAATGGGACTGGGTGGAACTGGGAGAATTCTCTAGGGAAAGTGGTTTGTGGCCAGAGGGGGACTGTATGTGACTTGTGTTAGAATTGAGTGTGTTTTGTCTGCTGTCCTCCTTAACGTGCTACTGACTTCAGATGGTTTGGGCTACTGTTTCTGCTTGGATTTTCCAGAGTCAGTGGCCTCTAAGCTGGACCGAGTGTTCCCTTTCCACCTGCTAAAGAGGATACCAGGGCTGAAATATATCCCAGGGTCCTCGGCAGAGAGAAGAGCCTTCAAAAACCACAAGTAAGTACAGGAGTTCCTGTGAAAGATCTTACAATATAGGGAAATTTGGAGGCATTAAATTGCCTTTAAAAGCTGTGTTGTGCTTCTCGTGTTCATGTCCTGGGTGTTACGGGGAACATAGTGACCCATTGCTCTTTACACTGGTGACGTTAGTGTGACTGATACATTGTCACACATTAACTCAGCCAGGGCTTTCAGTGAAAGCTAAATTGAGGTGAAAGACCTCTCATTTAGCAAGGGCAGTGTGTACACGTGCAGCTGGGCTGACATGAAGGTGACGTTGTGAAGTTCTGGCCTACATTAGGACTTACAGTGTTTGTTCCTGGCTGTATTGCTCCCTGTGGCAATACCTTTGTCTTTCTTTGCCCCACCTTGCCTCCCAGGAATGCTGTGAAGTGAGTGGTGACCAAATCTGTGTAGGAGTGGTGCATCATAAATTAAAGATGTCACTTACGAAGTTCTACATAAACCTTTCCATGCATGTTTTCAGTGTCAAGATTGTTTTAATGAAAAGAAATCTTGGTGCCTGTGGCTGACATTCAGGAATGGTTTTGAGTCTGTGTCTATCACCAGCCAGGACAACTCACTCGTATTATAAAAAGCTTGGGAATGTAGGTCAAATTTTTCCCTGTTCTAAGATGCCGTTTCCCAGACGAAGGATGGTTTTCTGTTAAGAGTTAAATTCTATGTATTGTTTTAGCCATCAGCTCACTGTAAAGTGTTCTTTGAAGTGGAAGCATTCCCAGGTGTTTGCACCTGCCCTCAGCCATGGGAAAATCATAAAAGAAACCCTTGGCTGCGGCAGGTGTGTACCCCAGACCCATTAGGGCTCTTGCAGGGGCGGTGGGCAGGCAGATCCAGTAGCATTTGTAGTTTTACACTCTTCCTTCTGTGCAAGTGCTGCTTTTGGGTTGAGGGACCATCTTGCTGCTTGCTGAGCCCATCCCTGCATCAGCCTAATGCTTCTGCTAATAACTTGTGTGCAGCCGCTCAGCTCCGTGTCTAAACCTGCTTTCTTTAGGTGAGGTGGCATAAATAGACTGTTCTGGCTCAAAGGTATTTACATAAACATTTGACTATCAAGCAGGGTGTGGGAAGGTGTTTCTAGGATGTTTCCATTTCTACAGCTAAATTTGCATGTCTCTGTGTTTTACACACAAGTTCTGTATGTGCTTCTGGGGCTTTAATTTTTTAATATTTTGCTTCTTATTCCCGCATAAGAGCTCCTGGTGGTTTGGGTTGGTTTTTTTTTTTTTTTCAAATTTTCATAAGACTTCAGGCATCAACTTGCCACCAGACAGAAGATGTTTCTGGGAGGTCTAGGCTTTGACATCACGTTTATGTCCACAAATAAAATAAAAAACAAAACCAAACCCATGCCCCACATGGAAAAAAAAAAGAAAAAAGTAAAAAACAATCCAAGCCTGAAAACCCCAGCATGAGCCAGTGGCTTATTCTTGTTGGGAATCTGGTCTTCATGAATATTGTCTTGATTCTCAGCGCTCATCTTGGTGGTGTGCGTGGGCTGAGCAGCACTCCTGAAGTCCCAGAGGCTTCGGCTTCTAGGCAGATTGCCTCTCCCTTGATACGTTTTGGCGGGATGAGTCATGCCTTCTGTTGGCAAAGGCTTGCTTCTGAATGATTAATTTCATTTGTAACTCTCTCCTCCTTCCCTTTTTGCTCTGTACCCTGGGCTCTTAACTCGCACCAAAGGCCTTTATGGCTTCTTGATAAATAAGACTTGGCAGCTGTGACTTCTCTTGATTAATAACTTAGCAGATGTGTCATTCAGTGGAAGGCACAGAGGATGTGTACAGAAATCTTAAAGCAGATTGCACTTTGGCTTGTGCATTCCTTGCACAAAAAGACTTGAGGCCAAGAACCACGTTAGTTCAGCGGGTGCGGAACCGCTGTGGGTTGGGAGTGGGAACATCTGTCCTGGGAGGCTGGTTAAACCTATTTTACTCAACCGCTGCTTATAATACAAGCTTCTCTTGTTGCAGTGAAGCTCTGTGATGGATTGCAGTGACCTTCCTGAGCACTGGTCAGGAGGAAATTACCCCCAGGGCACTTCCAGCCCTAATTAAGCCATGCCAGTTATGAGCACAGTGTAACCTCCTGTTTTCTTTCTGCCCAGGATTAACCCTGTGCCAGGCACTTACCCCACCCAAAGCTACTCCTGCTCTTCGCCGCCAGCTCTTCCTGCTTTCCAGGTGCAGCTGCTCAGTGCTCAGAGCCAGGGGTTTCAACACAGCTGTGCTCCGGGATGCAGCCATGCTCTGGGACATGAGGGATATCAGCACGACCACACTGCAGGACACAGCATCTCATCTGCCCCCTGTCAAGACAGAGGTGCCTTCGGAGGATGCCATGTGCCAGCCCAAGCCTGGCCTGGCCAGTGCTACCAGCTGGGCACGTTCTCTCCCCCACAGCATGTGTGCCCCACTGATCCACAGGCACCTGCAGGCGTGGGCCCCCTGCCTGGGGTTCAGCAAGCATCAGGGTATCCAGCAGCCACAGTGGCTCCTGTTTCAGCTGAATTTTCGAGAATCCAGGTGTACTGATCCTCCAGAAAGCAGCAGAACTCTCGTATTGTGGGAGGACCGTTGTGTGACACTCACACAGCAGGGCATGGCCGACGTCTTTGCTGGTCCTGGGGGTGAGTAGTGGAATGGGTTGGTAGCTCCAGCGTAGGCCACTCCCCTGCTTCTGGCACAGGCTATTTTAATTATATTTCCTTTATAATTTTTATTCTTTTTTTTTTACTTTTTGATACTGCTGGGGAATGGGGACTGGATCACCTCTGTGTGCTTCTCATCCTTTTGGAGCCTTTTTTCATTGCTGTATTTAGCAGCTGCTTTTCCACACTGCCACTGGAGTTACAGTGCATCAGCTCCCCGACTCAAGCTAGGAACCTAATTGTCAAAACACTGGACTAATCTGGGGTTTAATTAAGCTGCAGCAATAAGGACATGTCCCACCTACTCTGAGGCTCTTAGCCTCCTGGCTTGTTTACAGGTGTGATGTAGCTAGGACCCAAAAGATGTTGAAATCATGGAAGCCTTAGTTTTTAACTTAATATTTGAGTGGAGGACAGATACCTGTTCTGTTAGTGGCCTCTCTGCTACGAGTGTGCCTTGAAGGGCGTTTGTTAAACTGTGGCTGGGGCAAGAGGACAGAACACCCTTTTCTTCCCCCTAAAACACAGCTCTAAAATACTGAAGGCCCTTCTTAGGTGCAGTCTGTTCCTTCAAGTTCTTTTTATTTTCTGATAGCACTGCACTTGTTCAGCCTGTGTTGCCAGCATTTGTCAATGAGGCAACCTCAGATGCATGCAAAGGAGTGGAAGACTCTTCAGTAAGAGATTTTGGCCATTTGTGGAGCAAATGTATATAAATCCAAGGAGCTGGAGAGGACTTTAACAGTGGGTTAGAAGAATGAGCTGGAATGTAGCAGTTCCAATGGGGGTGTTCACACTGCTCAGCTTTAGATGTCTCACCCACCAATATTAGCACAATCTCTCTCTCTTTTCTTCAGCGGTGGTGGAAAGGTTTGTGGGAGAGAGGAGTTTTCAGCAAGGGTTTCAGAGCAAGATGCAGTGTTTGTTGCCTGTGGCAGTAATCAGGATCTTAACCATTGCCCTTGACTCTTTGCTTACGGTTTTGTTGTAGCCCCCCCCCCCAAAAAAAAAAAGGAAGGTGCTATATGAAGCACAAAGTGCCATTACTGGTCTTGGAGATGTTCTTGCAGCACTTAACCTGTTCCCCAGAAACCATGGTAGCCTCGGGGCCCTTCCATGCTCTCATGTAGCCTGGTTACAGGCAGCGCTGGCAGCTGCCTGCTCTGAGGCACGTATGTGCCTCTCTCTTCTTTTCTTCAGTGTCTGAAGAAGCCCCGTGTTGCTGTACAGCTGCTTGGTTCAGCAGCACTTCTGGGATGACTGGGCTAGTGGGAGGTGTTCCCCCCACCCCAGCCATGGCAGGGGGGTTGGAACTAGATGATCTTTAAGCTCCCTTCCAACCCAAACCAGTCAGTGTTTCCATGACTGCCAGTTACGTGTGGCCTCGCAGAGGCTTGCTTTGGAGCAACACCAAAGTGAACGCTCAGGACTTTAGACCTCAGATGCACATTAGTAAGAAGCTCTGCTGGCAAAGGTGGGCATCTCTGGGCAAGGGCAATTTGGGAACCAGCCTGGAGTTGGTGGCCAGCTCTGTCTCATCCCTGATGTTTCACTCCTCCATGGGCTCACAAATGGGCTTGACTTCATGGTCCTGTTTCTCCTGCTGACAGCAATTGCATTGTTACATGTTTAATGTGGAGCAGTAGCAGGATGAGGTGCTTGTTTGGAAATTAAAAGAATGCTTTTAATACCTGGAATGAAATGCTAGAGATAACATTGAAATGTGAATAATCCACGCTCATGAATGCCTTGGTTTTCCTCCTTGTGAGATCCTCACTTTGTAAACCCAGGAATTTTAGCATTGTTTTTTCCCCAGAAATGTGCAGAAAGGTGATGAGGACTGGTCGCAATTGAAAATGTTGTATATTTTGAAATTGTAAGTTTGAAAAATGATCTGAAAGACAAACTACTGTGTCTCTGGGTTTGCTTTCAAGTGGGGGGCTGGAGTGTGCCCCTCCAGACGGAGGGGACTGCAGGGGGCCTGCGGGTGTCTGATGGGTGCTCGCTGCATGTCTGGCTGGTGACAAAGGACACGCGCTGTGGATGAGTGGTATTGCACACTGGGAAATGCTCATGGGGCTGGAAACTGGTTCTTTTTCCTTTCCAACTCTTAGCAGTTGATTTGGCAAAAGATTCGCTTTCCCTGCAGAGCTGTCAAAGGGATATTATGTTTTCAGGGAGTAGTTTCACGGCTTTATGGTGGTAAAGGAAGAGTCTGGCCTGTAAGAGTCACTTCTGGCAGCAAGAATAGCCTGGAGCCCAGTTGGTGTGGGGAACAGACAGCAAAGCTCCTTCCAGGAGGGAAGGTAGATCCCTTGGCCCTGGCAGCAGGGGACGTGCCCATGTGCGAGGGATCAGGTACCAGCCATTAACCTTTCCATGCTGGGACAAGGCAACTTACGGGTGAGCCCTGGGGATGGGACATGGTGGGATGGCCACAGAACCACAGTCTGGGGCTTTTTCCTTCTTCTCCCAGCTCTGTCATGAGCTGCTGTGGCAGATAACTTCCTCTCTGTGATCTCTTATGACTTCCAGCATGTCCCTGGGGCTGCTTCAAGTCCAGCTGCATGACTACCTGTCCCTTGAAATGTGTTGTTCTTGTGTTCAACAGCCTTCAGACAGGTGTTTGGAAAGATAAAGATGATTTCTAGCAAGGTCTGTTCCCTGACTTTCCCAAGGACAGCCATTTCACAGTGAAATGCTGTCGTAGAAATCAAGTGAGGATTTTCTCCTTCTCCAGCAGTGGAGTCTAAGCAAGTTCCAGTTCCCCAGGGTGAGTGGCAGGGAAGAGAAATTGCTGGGGGAGAGGGAGGGGGCCAGGATGAGACATTTGCAAATGTGTTTAAGGCTGAAAAGAGGAATTAAATTTGTAAGAGAGGGAGGTAAAAATCATGGGCTCATTGGCCCTTGTCATTTGCCTCACTGAGTTGACAGAAACGTTACTGCTGGCATGTTGCAGTACCGGGTCATTTCCTTGGAGGGGAGACAGAGAATTAAAGTTTCTAAAGCAGAAAGGGAATAAATAAATAAATCCATAACCCCTCAGCTCAGCCTGGGATGGCTGCCCCTGGGGAACGTGCCATCCCTGAAGGTTTGTTATTCTGTGCTTCTTGGTCTGTTCCCAGTAAAGCTGCCACTTCTTTGAAGGTCAGGATTGCTTCTGCCCTGGTAGCAAGGTGAGTGCACAGAGTCCAGAAAGCCCTTTGGGTCGTCCCTTTTTTTTTTCCTGGGGGGCTCCCTGCGGAGTGATGAGTTTCTGGGGATAAGCTCTGGGATGTGAGCTGGCAGTTCTGTCCTTTTGGGACACCCCAATCCTGCTGTGGGATGGATGCTCCAGGAGGGTCCAGCTCCTTCCCCTCTGCAGTTCAACACCTACCGTGGTGTGAGATAACAGGAGTTGGGGGTTTATGGGGATGCAGAACCAACCCTGAGCTGCATCACCACCCCGGCTGGAGGCAAGAGGGGATCCCACAGCGGGGGAGGCTTGGCAGGAGACACTGATGTTGGAAGAAAAAGTAAGTCTGTAATCACTTTCCTGTCGCTCGTTCATTTGTGGCCAAGCACGTGTGAGCAGATGGTTATCTGGCATGGGGAACCAGGTTAGCTGGGCCAGGGCACTGCAGAACAGGGCCACCATGGTTGTTCCACTGAATCCTGGCACCATGGAGGCACTGCAGCCAAAAGTTCAGTCCCAGCCTGTGCTGGGGATGGGGGAGAGTTGGAGAAGCGTGGGCTCACACGTGCCCTGTGGTGAGTGGGAGAAATATGCGTGGAGGCAAATCCCCAACCCAGCAGGTCCCTGTGGGCTGGCTGGGCTTGGCTTCCCCGTCTGTCTGGGGAATTTGGGCTGGGTGCAATGGGAGCTCGGCCCCTTCCTGCTGGGAACAGAAGGGGACAGGCTGTGCCGTAACGCATCTCCCTGCTCTGGGCACCCAGAAGGCCTGATGACCCCAAACCATGGACACCAGCTCTGTCCTGCTGTCCCCGTGGGGCCCGTGTGAGCACATCCCGAGTGTTGCCATCTTTAACCCGTGGCCATTCACCCCGTGTGGAACGGTCATGGACTGGAGTCACCCTGGGGAGCTCCTGAAGCCGATGCAGTGATGCCCGGGTCACGCCACGCACCCGAGCCCTCTGCTTGGATGTCATTGTAAAACGAGGTGACCCCACAGCCCCAGGCATTGCTGCTCCAGCGCTGGGGCTTTTTTGGGGCTGGTTGCCCCCTCCTTGCACCCCTTCTGTCCCCCGGGGGGGCTCAGCCAGCTCGGCCGGTGCAGACTTTGCCCCTTCCACCAGGGCTTTATTGACTCTGGAGTGAGTTCTGACCTGCTGACAGGAGGAAGGCTGTGACCTCTGCTGTGCCAGCGCCTGGCCGGGGCTGACCCCGGGCTGGGGTGGCTGTGGGAGTCACCCCAGGCCGGGGGGTGGCTGTGACCCTGGGCCAGGGGGTGGCTGTGACCCCGGGCCGGGGGGGGACCCAGGCCCAAGGGGTGACTGTGAGGATGATCCCAGGCCAGAGATCCCCAGGCTGGGCTCAGCAGGGCTGGGCCGTGGCTTTCACTAAGCGGAAAGGAGACAGGAGAGGTGTTGGTC
>VXBW01000930.1:9091-49170 GCA_013400375.1 Thinocorus orbignyianus
CAGAGAAGGCCATCCAAGGAACTACAAAATGCAAACTCCTCTTGCAGGGTCTCTTCAGAGCATACAATGAGTCCTCTCCCTGCCTTCCTTGGTGTTCTTGTACAGACACAAAAAGGGACCCGCCAGAAAAAAAGAAGTCTCATTTTGATAAAAATAAACAGATGCATAAATGTTCCTAGAACTCAGCAAATAGTTACAGGGTGGAATCTGCCCATTATCAAAACAATTGAAAAACAATCCTATGTTTTCCTTCTTCCCCGCTGAATTAACTGGAAAAAAACCATCTTTGCTTCTGCAGTTCCCTGAAACCTTGGGAGTTAAAGCTGGTAGAAATAATTAGAAGTGCTCCAATTTTGCAAAGCTACTCACCCCTCATACAGCATCGCGATTGTGTAGGAAATTGCCACTACAGCTGTCAGCAGAAGGCCAGCTGGGCTTGCGTGCCTGTTTTGAAAGAGAAGGAGAAGATCAGGTAAGTACATGGGCTTATGCAAGACCTGGTTTAGAAAGTGAAATGAGACGCTGGGCTCCGTGAGAGCACTCTCTTGCTCATTAATCAGAAGCGAACAAAAGGGTTGGGGTTTGTTTTTCTTTTTTTGTACTTAATGTTAACTGTCTTAGACAGATGTTGCTTGGCAAAGACTCTTCCCCGGCCTACTTCAGTGACTTCTTTTAAGTCTGATCCCTGCACGTCTCTGCTAAGAGAGCTTCTGCTTTGATGCTAAGTCCTGAGATTATAAGGCTGTTTAATAGCTGAGCAGCTGCTTACGTGTGGCTGTGGCTCCCAGCCAGAGCTATAAGGGAAATGCCTGATGAGCACGGAAAGACGGGCCACCCAGGGTGCAGGAGACACCTGGCAGACAGAGCAGTGTATGGTACCCTATACATCAAAACAGAGGCTGAGCCATTGCAGGGCTGGGGATGGAAAGGGATGTCAAGCAGGGTGCTAGGTGGGTGCATGGGGGCTCAGTTCACATTTAAAGCCATTTCGAGATGATTTAGGAAGATGTCCTCTCACCTCCCCAAGGCCCAGCTGGATGCTGTCCTTAAGAAGGATCTCACCAGGTCCAGCACAGGGGACTGATGCCACTCGTCCCACCCTTGGGCAGAGGGGCCCAAGGCCTGTGGATCCAACAGGGATGGTTGTTCCTTCCAGCACTGAGGCTGAAGATTCAGGACCAAAAAATCCCCATCACCTTTTGCTCTGAAGAAAGATGTCAATGTAGGCTGCAAACCTGCACCACCCACGTGGGGACACTTCTTTTGACATTTGGCCTGAAAACTTCTGAGACAGAAGCCAGTGAAGACTTTGCTAAGGAGCCAGGATTTCAGCTGGTGGGTTACAGCCCCCAAACCAGGTGCTGAGACCACCCCAAGGTGTGTAAATTCCCCCAGCAATTCCCCATTTGCTGTCCCAGCACCCACAAGGTCCTGGCTCCATCTCCTCAGAGAGGAGCGTGGCTGCATCTGGCTCATCAGGCACCAGCCCCCCGTCAAAACACCCTTTACAGATCCTACACCTCCAGCTAATGGCTGCAAGCATTGCACTTAATTAGGACACTGCTGATTGATTTTAATTGCTGGTCACAGCTCAGCTCGGAGGGGGGCAAGCACTGGCTGTCAGCAAAAAAAAAAAAAAAAAAGTACTTTGCTGGTCCTTGGTGAGGATGAACATCCCACCAGCCTTGTGCAAAGGGAATAGTCCTGTTGCGAAGACACGTCTTCAGAGAGACAAAACTACTTACACCTCATACCAGACCCACTGCCAGGTGCTGCCTGCCCACAACAGTTCCTGGAGAGACACACACACAAACTTTCACCTTTTCCCTGTTTCCATTTTGCAATAAGTTTTTTTCCCCTCATTAGGAAGCATCGGGCAACTTCTTCCTCTCCCAGCCCCCTGCTATTACATGCTTAGTCATGTCTCCTCCTTGATTTGTATCAGAGAGAACAAATTTGCATGATTGTTTGTTGACAGCAAGACCTCTAATTGCATCATTTGGCTGCAGCTCCAGCTCTGATTTACACAGCCTGTTGCCATGAGTTAAAACACTTCCCTACCAGAGATACACAAAGCTGTCCCCAAACAACTAATGCTCCATTTGTCTTTCGGGAGAAATGAGGCTGCTCCACGGGGGTGACGAGGAGCATTTGGGTGAGTTGTTTCTCTCCTCTTACGAGCTCGACCTACTTATTGGGCAACGGCTCGTGTCGTAGCAGTGTTGATCATGAGCCAGGAGAGTTTTGTGGTCCTGGCAGGACTTTTTTTTTCTATATATTTTTTTTGGGTGGGGTAGAAAGTCTGTCCATCCTCAATTCTTGCTGTAGCTCCCCATGGCTGTGAGTTGTCTGGAAGAGGAATGGTGAGGGATGGTGAAGGCTTGCATCCTTCCCCACCGTTGTGCTGGTCCCAGGTGTTAGAAGTGGGACACTTTTTTCTCTAAGAGCTTCCATTCTCATGGTGACTGGTAAAGGTGCCTTCTCCAGCATATCTGGTGGATGTGTTTATTTTGGCTGCAGAACTTCCACAAGTTGAGCCAAGGAGAGCTGCAATATCCCACAAAGGGGAAAACAGCAGCTCTTGGCCCACGGGATGCTGTTAAGGGTGGCTGGAGCGGGAAGGCAGACTGGCTGGGGCGCTGCCAGGCTCGCTTACGTTACGTGGTATGTGCCCTTACAGATGAAAATGAATCATTCCTTCAGGCTCTGATGCCACGATACGGAGCGTGATACATCACCGAGGAAGGACAAATACGCTCTACGTTTTAGATCTGTCCAAAACCAGACAGCAAACACATTCCTCCAGCATTCCTCCCACTGCTGTGGAGTTGGGACGTCTGCTCCGGCCTCAGAGGGCAAGCACCTAACATCTTCTGAAAGCCCCTGGATTTCAGGGACACCTCAGAAGAACACCAAGGACCCCCCAGAAAACCTCAACAATCCCAGCTGAGGGAAGAGGAACAGTCAGAAATCCCCCAGGAAGGGTTGTGCAGAGCTTCCCCAGGGCCCGCGGGCGGTGTCCTGGTGCCACTTCACCCAGCTCCAGCAATTTGTTAACAGCAATTATTTGTCATGCCTCGCTGCCCTTTATGGTGGCAGCCTTTTACAGAGAAAAAGGAGGCAATGACCCTCTTGTCTCGAGGCGCTTTGAGCTGCTTTTGCCCAGGGTTTTGCTGGAAGACCAAGCAACACACACCTGGCGCGAGGCTGCCCTCTCCCAGGGGTGAAGAAGGGATTTCTGCGACAGAAACAGCTTGGGAGGGTTCAGCTGGTTCTGCAAAGGTTTTAGGAAATAGTTTGATGCTGAACAAATAAAAATCTCATATAATTCTTCCTGGTCAAATTCTTCCTGGGTGGCTGTAGGGTGGGTGGTGCTGGTTGCCTCTGGCTGCAGTGTGGTCTGGGGGGAACTCATCCAGCCCCAGTTCACCCCCAGCAATATATCCCCACTGCTCAGCACCAGCAGTGAGCTCGCTCTGCCTCTCATGCACCGTATCTTAAGGTTTGGACTCAATCCAGTGCCATGGGAGTGCCAGGGAGGAAAAAGGCCCTGTGCAGTCAGCCCTGACCACACCAGGAGGGATTCTGTGTGCAGAAGGAACAGCAGCAAGGCTCAGTGGAGACAGGAGAGAAACCATCAGCTTTACTTATTACCAGGGGCCAGAAAGCACTGCACATGTGGCTGAAAAGGTGACCCCAAAGTGGCAAAGCACTTAATTTTTTCCACCAGAGTAGAAAGAGGTGGTCACACTGAGGAGCACCAGTGCAAAACATCTAGTGATAACAGCCTGCAATACTCTACAGGCTCTCAACATAACCCAGACAGGGATTTTTTTCCTCCTAGGCAAATAAATAAAATGTGATATTAAATGAAAACCACATAAAACTTGTTACACACAATACAGTATATTGCTCATTTGCTGCTAAATTACAGCCTATTCATTTCCTCCTAAGCACACTATTAAGCTGTGTTGTATCACATGAGGAGTGTTTCGGAAGTGTTATCGCCGTGCGGCGGGGGAAAGGGTGTGTTGGCTTGTTTTGCTTTCCTCGGAGGTAATTACAGGGTCACACTGATCCCTGGTATCAGTGCCCTGCCCCTGCCGAGCGACACCCGCCACGAATTCGGCCTTGACTGTTGATTTTTCCACGTGCAGAGCCTGCCAAGGACCCCGTTCAGCTGCAGAGCATTTGCTGATGCTTCCTTTCCCCAGCACTTGGCCGCTATTTATTTTTCGGCAATTAATGCCGCGAGTCTTTTGTAACAGCAGAAGACTTTGCACGCACAAAAATAGTCAGGAAACAAGAAACCAGGCCGTGTTGCACTTTCCCTGCCATTGTTATCTTTTTTTTTGCTGACTACCATCACCAAGAGTTTCTTTGGCCCTTGATGTACATATAACCTGCTGAGCACAGACCCCAAACTGGCCCAAGAACCAGGGCTGTTGGCAGGAGCACGTACTCACATGAGCGACCAGCCCAGGTAGACAGCGGTGCTGCCCCAATACATGGGATTATCCAGGACGCTGAAGGGGAAGTGGGTCACTTTTGCCTCCATCAGGATGCCGAAATAATCACCTGCAGAGCAAACAAGAGGTTTTCTTGTTAGGCTCCAAGGCAGCTGAGAGTCACAGGGGGCTTTGGCACACTGATACCCTCCCCACACCATGGTGTATCCCTGCCGGAGAGGCAGAACAAAGGCAAACGAGGCTTTTTCACTGCTCATTTCCAGGCTGAGAAAACAAACAAATAGGTTGGCTGTTTATTCCGTGTCTATCAGCTTTTCCAGGAATGGCTCTTTGCCCCTGAGGAAGGTTTGTGCATTGCAATGAGGCTACAGCAGCCACGTCCCTCATTGGGAGGCAGCTCTCGAGGTCCCAACTGGCTTTTTTTCATTTGAAAACTGCCCGTCTGATGCCACTTGATGAGGAAGCACGTGTAGAGGCTCAAAACCATCTAATGGGGAGACAAGACCAGTGCCCTGTAATGGTGTTTCGAGATGGTATAATCATGACCGCCATCACCAAATGCCCTCATTCAGCGCCACCCTTATCTCATAGTTCAGAGAATTTCTCAGAATTTCAGAAAATGGCACCTCTGCCAACAAAACACTCAATTATCAGCATGATGATGATAATAGGTGATTGTCATCTATAACGAGGAAAGCTTTCAGAGCTGTCAGCATCCAACCAGCTTCCTATCTAAGTTGGAGTAATCCTTCCACCCTCCTGAAAGAAGCCTGGAAAAGAAATGCCAAGCGAGGAGATGTTGTGCAGCTCTTGAGTGCTCTTTCGGTGAGGGGGTGGGTGGGTGAGGGAAAAGGATAAAGAGTTGGGATGCCAAGCTGTGGTTTCAGCTGGTCTTACTTGTGAGATCACGAAACCCAGCAAGGATTTTGCTCTGTGTCCACTGTAGGAGACGTGGCATCAATCAACAAGGAGCGGTGTTGGTCCATCAGCCCAGGGAGCTGCCACCACCCTGGGTCACGTTCCCAGCTCTGCTGCCAGCCCATTCCCTGACCTTGGGCAAGTCTCCTCCATCCCTCCTGGTGCTATTGTGCACCGATCATAATATCAGTCTTTCTTATAGCGCAGAGGGTGGTGAGAATTAATGTATGGTGAGAAAGTGCTTGGAAATCCAGATAAAAGGCATTACAGGAGTACAAACTATTCAAGGTTATTATTATTACCTGGATCGTAGCGTAATTTCTTTGACCTCACATGGTGCAGAAACATTTATTTCTAAGGATAAACAGCGCCTGCCCAATTAGACAATGCTTTTGGTCTTTAACTACAGGCCACTAAGTGAGATAATTGCCTGGTATTCATACTATACGTTCTCACAGTTAGTTGGCAAGGCATCTCTGAGATTGTTCTGGTAGAAAGAACACATCACCCCCTGCCACAGCCTATTTCTGTGCTTTCTTATATGTCAAAATGCTTTATTACACCCTGCCCGCCCTCGCCTTTGGGCTGAACACCTCACTCCCCAAACGGTGCTGGCACCGGGGAGGTTTGTGTGAAGCCCTGGGTCTGTGGGGCTGGCAGGGGCTTATCTGAGCCTGGCACCAGTGGGGCCATGGGACCCACTGGGCAGGCCCCCTGCAAGCAAGAACGCACAGCAGCCGGGGGGAGCAGGCAGCTCCCCCAGGACTGAGGTTTTTTCGAAGCAGAGACTCCTTCTAAACCCCCACAGTTAAATGAATTGCAACCACCAGGGAGGACCTGCAGTATTTTAACAGCCAGGCAGGTTCTGAGGTTTGCATAGCATCATCCTAGGCATCTCCTCTGCCTCCATTAAGCCCTCAAATCAGGAATTGGCTCCTTGTCAGGCTGGGGGGATTTGGGCATCTAATTTGAGTTAATTTTTGCTGGAGGTCAGTGTAACCACCTCGCCGCACAGGATCGCGGCAGCCAAAAGCCATTTGATGCACTCCGCCAGTTCTCCTGTGGTCCCTGGAGCCTGACCTGGGCTGAAGTGCCACCTCTGGGAGCTGCCAGCTCCACCATAGCCCAGTGACAGACTTCGGTCAAGTCAGATTTATTTGAAAAGTTGGTCAGCGCTGGAAGGAACCGCTCTCCGGCGCGACACAGATGGGTTCAGACAGGCAGCGCTGCCTCTCGGTGCCCTTGGCCTCTGGGAAGCCAAGCTCTCCTTACTCCGTTTGTTGGGAAATAGGGCAAACTGCAAGGCAGATGCTGCTGTCCTGATGCCTGAATCCCTGTGAGGGCCTGATGCAGAGATGGGGGCTCCAGGAGAATTGCTCTGTGGGGGGAAAAGGCCGTCGAGGTGAGGGGCCGCATCCAGCCCCTGCGAACAGAGGCTGGGGTCGGTGCTGCCGTGGGGGAGATGGGGTGGCACAGAAAGGGTTGTTGCAGAAAAGTGACCCACATGGCTTCTGCTGTGCTGTTTAGCTCACACTTAAGAGACAAAGTGCTCTGTAGCCTCTCCAGAGCTTAAACGTGCTGTTAAAGAGGGATCTAACAGGCAGCCCCAGTGCAGTCTCTAGGCTCTGCCTGGTTCAGCCCTTGCTGCTGTAGGAAAACCCAAAAGGGAAGGGTCAAATGTTGTTCCAGCAAATTTTTGAAGCCCTTGGGTGTCAGAGGCTCTCTCATAACTTCTCTCGAGCTCACGTACCAACTGAGAAGCTGGATGACGCTATAACCCCATTCTTGCCAAAGAAGAGCAGCCCTTTGCTACCTGCCACCAGTGCTGGGGGACCCTGCTCCTCCCGCAGTGCCAGCATGTCCCTGAAACCATGTATGCAGGAGGACACCAGTCCCAGGAGAGTCCCGAGCAAGAGAACATCCCACACGAGGTCCTCAGAGACCGGCTAACCCCCTCATCTTCCCCACGGCTGGGTAAGAAACCACGCTGAACAGCATTCTCCATTAAAAGTTTGCTGACTTGGGCTTGTGAGGGCTGGCATGGAGCTGGGAAGCTGCTGCTGGTCCAAGGATGGATACTCTGCAGGGCTCCATGCCTCTGTGGCACAGAGATCCTGAGCCAGCCCCGGTGCACTACCACATGGTCTTGGCTACCCTGACTCAGCTCTGACACAGTCCCTACCCTGACTCAGCTCTGCCCTGGTGCCCGTCGTGCCCAGATGAGCAGAGAGAACCAAGCTTGTTCCCTGCTGCATCACACAAGGGTTGGAGCCACGCAGGCTCAGCCTGGTGCAGCGGTGGCAGGGAGAGCCTCCACCAGCAGAGAGGATGGAGCAGAAGCAACCGACATGGGCCAGTAACACCTGCCTCTTCATTGCCCTAGGGGATACAGGAGCCACCAGCCAGCAGAGCAGACGGGGAGAGGGCCACTCTCACTGCTTACGCTGAGCCTGACTCACTTGTTTGCATTTCTCAAACGGTTCAAGTCCACTGGATCCTCCTGGTTGGATGAATCAGGCTTTACGTAAACAACTCCAGACCTGGCTGAACTTCAGGAGCATTCAAGCAGCTCTTGCTGGTGGGTTCTCCTCTGCCTGCCCTCTCTGGACATGTCTCTGCAGGCACAGCATTGCTCCTGGGGGCTGTGGGTGATTTTGGAGGATGCCGGTGCCCAGTAGCAGGGGGCTGGGGGTGTGACACAGGTAGAGGAGCAGGGCAGCAGAGAGGAAGGGCACGCATTCATTAGTGCTGAACTCTATTTCTGGTGGCAGGATCTTGGCCAACTCAACACATTTCTTTGCAACTCCATTTGAAA
This sequence comes from Thinocorus orbignyianus, assembly GCA_013400375.1. Taxonomy (NCBI): domain Eukaryota; kingdom Metazoa; phylum Chordata; class Aves; order Ciconiiformes; family Thinocoridae; genus Thinocorus; species Thinocorus orbignyianus. The sequence continues at coordinate 17,294 of VXBW01000930.1, forward strand.
CCAGGAAGGCTTATTACCTCCCTCTCTTCTTCCTGGCGACACTGCAGGAACTAATTGAATTTGGTTTGTAAAGCACTTGCAAAAGCACAGCCTAAATGCAGTGTCAAAGCTGGGGCTGTGATTATTTCAGCCAGCGGGAGCTGCCCCTTTCCTTAGATATTTATTGTTCCTGTCTCTATTTTATTTTTATGAATTCCACACATACTGGCATGTTTTTAAAGTCAACAACGCTAATAGAATTGCTCTCTAAATGTGCAAGCAGGCACAGTGGAAAATGCTTTCTGCCATAAAGCGGCAGATAAAAGGATCTGTCAAGTAATGTCAGGTTTATGGCAGAGAGGAGAGCAAATGAGATTCTTGCCTCGGTGTGTGTGTCAGCTCAGAGCAACGTTGCTGGACACCTCGCACCCCCTGTGCTGGTGCCGACCTGCTCGGTGGGGTCTGCACCCACTGTCAGTTTTCTGGAAGGCATTTGGACTGGCAGACAAAACTGCCTTCTAAAATTCCAGGCTTGACCCTAAAGGTGATGGGACTCAACATCTAAAACCACTGCACCGTCTTCTGTGTGAAGTAACAGGATGGTTAGATCGCGCTGTGGTATCATAAAGACCAAATCCAGCAGCTCTGAAGGCAAGGACGAGGAAATTCTTACAGACTCTGCCCTAGCAAAAGACCCCTTCAAGGATTAAACGCACCGTCTGGTAAATCCGTTGAATTTTTAGTGCTTACCTAGGAATGTTCCGGTGAATCCCAGCGCTAAGAAGCTGGAGATGACAAACAGGGTCCCTACAGCCAAGATGGCCAAGCCTGAGTAATAGGCCCAGTGGGAGTCCAGGCCTTCCATCTTCGGTTGGCTCTTCATGGCTTCTGTGAAGCTGTTGGAGAGACAACAGGGCTTATTAAAAGCAGGAACTCTTCACTAACATCACCCACCTCTCTCTGGGAGATGCAGAGCTTTGGGAGAGGATGCTGCTGGGGAGAACCCTTCACTGGGTCCCTTTTTCCACCTGGATCTACTCAACCTCCCAACGAAGCAAGAAGGTGAAGCCCTGTGACCAGCTTGACCTGGGGCACCTATTTCTATTTGCAACCCTTGCTCACTCCTGGAAATACCAGCCCACTGACTTGCAATATCAAAAACTTGACCTTTCTCACCAAAATTCAGGTTTTACCATGACTAGGAGCTCTGAGAAAGACGTCCTTGTGAAATGCTGGGGGCTGCGATGCCTCGGTGCAGGACTTGGAGGGGTTGGGAAGAATCGGTTGGGTTATCTCATGCTCCCACCCCCGTCCTTCTCCATCAAAATATTTTGCAGCCTTCATGTGAGCCACGTGCCCAGGAGTGATTCACACCTGAAGGCTGACAGTCAGGGGGAGGATTGGAACAGCGCAAGGAAAATACTAGAGACAGGCATTTTCAAGTGCGAACAGAGCTTCTCGGCTCCAGGCTTGTTCAGGCATTTCAGGTCTGACCTTCCAAATACTCCTTTGTGAGTGGAATAATTTGTGACCCCTCCTTTCAGCCCCCTGAACTTTGCCCTGAGCAGGCAATGGCATCTCATATGGCTCTGACACAGACGTATGACTACAAAGGAGACAACGCTGTGACTAAAAAAAAATGCCCATTAATAATAGTGAGAGGAGATAACAGCCCCGCAGAGCCGTACGCAGTGTTTCTCCACATGTTGCTGACACATGAGGTAGGAAACTTTGAGCCTTTTTTTTAATGAGCACCCTGGAGGCTGGAATTCAAGTGGAATAACAGCTCTCCCGCGCCTCCAGCCACCTCTGCTTGCCAGGGCCAGGCCGGCAGAGCTGCTCCTTCCCGGGCTCCTGGGCTCCTCTGTTGGAAAGTCCTTCCATGACGTTACTTGTAGAGCTTGGGACAGATATTTTTTTCCCCCGAGTGTCCAGCTTCCCTAAGCCCTGCAAATCCTTGGATTTTCTCTGTTGCCCAAATGAAAGCTGAGAGCAACAACCCTTGCTGGCCCTACTGGTGGGCAAGCGGCGTGAAATACACCTTTCTAAGGCTCAAAGACCAGATGGCAAGTTACATGCACCAAGCAAAGTCCAGGATGATATTTAAACCCCATGGTTTAAGGACCTGGATGATATTTTTTATTTTCCTTGGAGCTTGTTCCTACTAGGTTTTCTACCACTGGGCAGTTTTCAGGAACTCAGAGCAAGCTATTTAATCTTCACTTTGGACTGGAGCAAGGAACAAAACACAGAGTAACTGTAATGTGATTGGGAGCGAGCAAGAACACGGCATCTTAGTGATTTATACTGTCCCCACCACTGGAAATTGCAGAGAAATTCCCTTTTCCAGGGAGCCAAGCACAGGCAGGGGAATGACAGCATGGTCCCAGGCAATGTAACGGCACATATTCCCAAGGCTGGCCGTCCTCCAGCGCCCAGCACCTCCCTGCTCTCACCAGGTTCGTGTTTCTTTAGCTTCAAATCAGTGCTGATGGGAACACACAAACCCGGGTGTGACGTGAAGCAGCAGGAGCTGCACAAACCTTTGCATCTCTTCCCTGCTACTTATTCTTAAATGACACGAGTCTCCCCTACGAGGAAGCCCAAAGCCGTATCCCTGCTGCCTGAGTTAGGGAGGAAGGCGATCCTTCCGTGGGGATGTCCCCATCCACCTGGGCTCTCAAAGCACAATGTGACATCCCCGGGGGATGCTCTGCAGCTCCCGCAGAGGCAGATGCTAATGCCTTTTCACAGCACTTGAGGGTTTGACTCTGCATCTGGCCAAGACCTCTCAGATCTCACAGCAATCAAAAAATGCTGCTGGTGATGCCCGGGGAGGTAGTTCTGGGAGAGCAGCACCGAGCTGGTCCCTGCCTGGATCCCAGTCCCCAGCAAAGAGATGGGAAAGCAGGGAGAGGTACAGCTAGAGCACAGCACTCGGAGGTGGCTTCTCGCTCCAGATGAACTAGATTCACGCTGTCTTACATCCTGGAGGCTTGTCTGTCCCAGGCTACAGACCTGAACTTGGCCTCGGAGCAGGAGAGAACAAAGGTGGCTTCAAAAGCATGAACTGGTTGAGTGTGAATCAGCCCCCGAGGTTTTGCAACCAGCACGTGACACAGTTCTTTCTGGCAAAGCTGCCTCCCCTGCTCCAGATGATCCCATCCTTCCTTTTCATGGTCAGATGGGCCTGCATTAGTTACCCTCATCAGCATGTCTTGCTGGGTCCCCTGCTGTTTGGCTTACAGCTAGAGAAGGAGGTGTTTGAACGGAGATAATGGACTGCCTTTCCCTCTAGTAATGTTTTATATCTTCCTAAACACACTCTCTATTTGCATTAAACATGATGCGCGCCGGAGTTTTCAGAATTGGTAAATAAACCTTTTAAGCATTTATGATGCTGGGCCATGACAAGCAGCACAGAGTCGTCAATTATTCTGGCATCTGTGGCTGCTCCTGGGCGGCGGGGGAGTCTCAGCGCGCCACGTTCCACCCTCCCTGACAGGGGGAGGACAAGGTGTTGGCCATCTCCCTTGCCAGGGGAGCTAGTCATGCAGCCCGTTTGTCATTAAACCCGTCCCTTCCACCACGTGCCTCTGACTCACGTTTCTTACAGCATTTATTTCTGGCTGCACAACAAGGCAGCGGCCCAGCTCGGCACCCAAGAGGACACCAATTAAAGCCAGGCTTTGTCCCAGTACCTGGAAATGCTTTATGTGCCGAGCGGAGCCATTGCCATGGTGAGGAGTATCCCTCTCACCAGCATAGCAGAGGGGTGGGTGGGCTGCGACCTACTTTAATCATGTACCCAGCTGGTATCACGAGGATGTCTGCCCTAGGTGGGGGGTCCTGGGAGGTGCCCCCAGCTTTGGCAAGTGGAAATTGGGAAAATGGGTCTTTTCCCGACATCTCCCCACGCTTGCCAACGTGAAGTGTGATACCAGAGGCTCCCCTGCTCCACCCCAGTGGGGAAAAACCCAAACCTATCAGCTTCGCTAGGGCCAAATGGGTAATTTGACCGATTTCTGGCAGGGTGGGAGTGGTTGGGTTGCACAACTGCCACAGGGTTCTCATGGGGAAGCTGAAGCAGTGGGCGTTCTTCTGCCCACCTTTCCCAAAACAGAGACACGCTGGCTCAGACACTCAGCTACTGCTGCACATGCGCCATGCTTTGTGGAAATGGTTTGGGTTGGAAGGGACCTATAAAGGTCACCTAGTCTGACCTCCCCGACATAAGCAGGGCCACCTTCCGCTACGTCAGGCTGCTCAGAGCCCTGTCCAACCTGACCTTGAGTGTTTCCAGTGGTGGATCATCAACCACCTCTCTGTGGCAGTGTCCTACCACCCTTACCATAAAAAAAAAATCTCTTCCTTACATCTAGTCTGAATCTACCTTCTTTTAGTTTACCACAGAATAAACCACGTGAACTGGAAGAACACTCAAAATGGTACTGAAGCATGGGGCCAGAGATGTCACACGGGTGGCCTTGCAGGAAGAAAGTGGGAGTGACGGAAATCAGCTGCAGGTCTCCTCGCTGGGACACGGCGGGGACACAGAGCCAGGTTTGCACAAGCAAGAGCCGATTTACTCAACTGGAGGATGGTGATTGCAACACCAGAAAACTTACCAAAATACATCCCCAAAGGCCACACAAAGCAGAAAGCAAGTCTGGAAATACTGTACTAAGAGAGCAGCTGAGCTTTTTAGGTCTCTGGGCCTCTTTCAGTGGCCCACAGTGAGTGTATTTCACAACCCCTTCCCTACAAAGGAGGGCAAAGACCTCGTCCAGTAAACTGGGTCACTGCTGGGAGCAGCCCAGCAGTGCTCCCTTTGCCTGATCCCAAAAAATCAGCCTGGAAACCGGGGCTGGCAATAGCAATTGAAGCAGAATTGGGCCAGGGACCGGCAGGCAGCGCGGAAGCAGCGGTGGAGGAGGTGTCCATGGCTTCAGAGGCAGCAGCCCACGCCGCAAGGTTCTGTACCGCTCACCACGCGAGATGTCAGTCCGTCCTCCAGGCCTGAGGTTTTGTTCCTCTCGGCAAAAAGAGGCAACAGGGGTCAAACCATCCAGTGGTGCCCAGCAGCACACACTGCAACAAAAGATCTTGTTTCTTTGGAAACAAAACAACAAAAAAACCCCAAACACCACAACCCCAAGAATACTGAAATTGTCCTGCCGATACCACCAGTAATTGTTAGTCCAGTCATCATCTTCACAGCTTCTTTTGCCAATAATGACTTTGCTTTTCTACCAGCGCCGGTGTGCGTGTTATTTAGGTCAGCTGGGGGCCGTGAAAGCTTTTCCCCCCCATCTCAGATCTTGGCTGCCTGGTTTCCTCACCCAGATGCCCGGCAGCCATGCCGGGATGGACACGAGGTGCTGTTGGCCACTGGGTTTTTTCCCGGACAGCCATCACAGATTGCTGGCAGCGTGGCTCGGAGGGGACACTGGCTCCTTCAAGGCCATGCTCGATTCCCATCATCAGCCTTGGTCACTTCTGCACAAAAGGCCATGTGGTTCTCGGATCGATCGCGTTTACACCAGCTCACAAAATTAAACAGCATCGAGTGCAAAACCGAGAAGCACTACCAGGCAACAACAAACCACCCCTTCTCAGTGCAAAACCCCATCCCAGGGCTGATTCATTTTCCTGGAAGCATCAGTGCCAAGCGAGAAGACCATCCACGCAGGAGGCAATACCCAGTGAGTGGCATCACCAGCGGGCAGCATGGTACCCACCAAGCACCACCTCTGCAGAGGCTGAGCCAGGGCAGCACCTTTGGTGATGCTTGGTGGGTACCAGGGGCATCACATGCTTTTACAGGACAAGTAAACACCTCCCAGGACCCTCAAGGTGCGAAGTTCATAAGCTCCTTTCCTACAAAACCACCTGCACACACCGGCCCCAAGACGGGGAATTCACCAGGGTGTGCAAAAGGGAGCACAGGAGGGCTCAGAGATTGTGCCAGTGGCTAATAGTGGAGCTGATGCTGGGAAAAATATCAACAACATGTTTAAGGTAGGAAAGAGTGACACTGGATGTAAGTCTAGAGGACAGCAAAGATTGTCACGTCCCATGTCACGCAGATAACAGTCATAAACCGCTGGGGCAGTGCACATGGTGCAGATAGTTCAAAAGGTCAGGAATTGTTTTCACAGATAAGAGCCTCGGTGATGGAAGTTCCCTGCTTCTTACAGAAAGAATATAGCAGTAATGAAAATAATCACTGTACCAAAGCAATTAAGGATGCTTGTCTGGTGCAGTTGACTAAGCAGGTTCCCCCTTCGGTCACAGGTCATTCTGGATTGCTTCCCAGAAGCAAGCCAAGGCTGATAATGAAGCTCAAAGCTGGGAAGCACCTAATTGCTTAACTGAGCACAAGACATTCCTCTTCTTACACCCAAGGTATCCCTGAGGAGCAAAGCTTTCGTGAGAGCACCACAGAGCTGAACTGGAGACAGGACCATGGCAGAGACCCCTGCGTGGGGTGGGTGGTGAAGCAGCACAGCCCATCTCTGGGGGTGCTTTCAGCTGCAACGTCAAACCCACTCGCAAAGTTTCTGTCTGCTCTGCCCTCCCCTCCTCCGCCCCCTGCTCACAGCCTTTCAAAAATTCAGTTGCAAAAAAGAAAAAAAAGGAAGCAGGTTTTTAAAAACAAGAGACATCCCGTGGGCTCCTCAATTGCTGCTTGGCAGCCCCCACCCTCATAAAAAGTCTCCAAAGCACACAGAGAGGAGTTTTAAAGGCTGGATTACAGCACTGGAGGTGGAGGGACCCCTCCCCAGGCTGCCTTTTCACTCACTCCCAGTAGCCAGCGTGCCCTGTGTGAGCCACCCCAACCACCCCAGGCAGCTGAGGTACAAGGTACAGCTTGTGCTTTGCCGGTTGGGTTGACTCCGTGGGGCTGAGGAGCGGAAAACCTGCTTTTATCAGTGCGCTGGAGTACAGGTGACTCAGAAAACAAAACACAGGGAAAAGAGAAAGAGCGAAACCAGGAGAGACGCATCCCTCCCAGCATCACTGGCCACCAAGATGAAAGTGCCCGTGTTGTGTGACTCATGAATCCATCTCCGGGCAGCCAAACTCCAGGCTGGACCTGGTTGGTATCATCATGCCAGGTCAAGGGGCAGGATAAATCCTTCCCAAACATCACAACCTCTCCAGGCTTGAGTAATATGCCTTGGGCAGCCCTGGAGGGCTCGCTGAGCTGGGAATGGAGGCAGTGAGTCTCCCAGGTGTGTTTCAGGACAAGTCCAGCAGCTGCTCCTCTGATCACCACCCTGAAACCATCCCATCACTCCCACAGTTAAGGGCTTGAACAGCCTCCAGAGCTTACCAGCCATCACTCGGGCCAAATTCAGTGCCAAGGAAAGGCGAGGGAATAACCCAACCATGTTGAAACACCTGGACAAAATAAACTTCATTCTGAAATCATCTGAAATGGCCTTGGCCCACCAGGGTGGGCTGGCATCTCATCCCTGTTCTGCTGGGGGTGACCTGCCCCTTCTTTCATAGCCTCTTCTCCAAAACCAACATCCAAGTGAGGCTTTTCCAGCCCCCTGAGTTGACCTTGCTGTTCCTTCAGGGCCAAACTCAGGCACAGGAAGAGCCACCACAGCATTCACAAACTTATGACATAGAGCAGAGCCAGTGACAGGGGGCACTGAGGGGTCTGCAGGGGGAAAGCTTGATGTAGTGCTGGGACAGATGAGGTCTCTGGCTCTCCCAGCAGTTCCCAACCAGCACCTCGCTGTGACCCAGCAAACCCCACTGACCCAGGAGCCAGCAGGACCACGGGGAACGGAGACTGTCCCTCCATCAGCTGTGTTTTCAATTAAAGCCAGGCACAAGATTCTGCATTGCTTCCCAGACAACAAGTGCCTATGTCATTTGTGCAAGAGACTGCTGAGACATTCCCCAGTGAAATCCAAGCCCGCTGTGTCGCTAAGGCATCAGCGGAACACACACATGCCCTCCTCATTGCCTGCATTCAATTACAGACCCATTCATTGCGAGCTTTCTTCCAGCTTCTGCAATAAGCAATTGCTGGGACAAACGCAGAAGGGCAAGGGCAGGTCTCGGTGTCACTTCCAGGAAGGCAAAGCTCTTAACTACATGTGCAAATTCCAACCTGAGATGTCTGTGCCTGGGAAAGTATCCAAAGTACTAAACAACCCATTAGCTCTGACCCTGGCATAATTGAATCTGGGAATTTAGTAAGAGAGCCTGTCTCTCCCTAAGAGCGTTGAAGATAAAGCCTCCCAGATCACAGATAAATTGCTGGCATTGAGGAAATCTTCTGCAGCAAAGCTCTCTGCTGCACTTGGAACGTCAAAGGACGTATTCCCACAGCGTACGGTGCATCAGTCACACACTTCTATTAGCTAGCACAGGTGGTATCTAAAGAGATGGCAGATAAGAGTTTAAAGAGACTGCTTGCTAAGTGCACAGATAATCCTGCTCTTCTACACAGGAAACTGTGCCTTCTTAAAAACAGGTTTAATTTTGTTTATGATTTTTACAGGGAAAATTAAAAAAAAAATAAAGATCTGCTGTTACATATGATCCACCTTGTGCAAACAGCCCTCCTGTCGCCTGGGCTCCTCACAAGGGCAGGGGAAACTGCCCCCAGAGAGCAGAGCAAGGAAACCTGCAGGATCCAACAGCCTGTTGACACTGATGATTTTGGCCACACTGCCACATCCCTCATCTTTATTACAAATCCTGGAATTTGTAATGAATTACGGAACCCGCTGCTGGCTGAAGGTATCCAACCACCTAAAAGTGATGTGCTGGGGCTGGATCCAGCACGGCAGAGCAAATATCCCTCATCCCCCCCAACCCTAGAGGGGCATTTCTTGACACAGACAGGTAGCAGCAGGGTCAGCTCCTTACCAATGGCTCCGCACACAGTTGAGCATCAGGATAACAGCACCCAGGCAGTAGCAGGCAGCGTGTGGAGAGCCGAAGACTCGGCTGAGCGCTCGCGTTTTGTGCTCCCATCTGGCTACCTGAAGAGACAACAGAAAACAAAGCAGGTGGTTGGAGATGCCTGGATACATTCCGTGAATCCCACCTCCTCAGCCCCTCGTGGGGACACACACACTGTCACTGTGGCTTTGTGCAAGAAGCAACTGGAGGCCATTGATGGGACACAGCTTAAACCAAGCCTAGGGACGAAAGCTCCTTCTCCTACACGTACCATTCCCTGATAGTTCTTGTATTGCATGTGCCCTTGCACACCTGACCAGCCAGCAGCACTAAACTGGGGGGTGTAAAGGAGGGAAAACACCCTGCACATCAGTTTTGGGGAATACATGGCTTGAGTAACACAAACCCAACAAAGCTGAGAGCATCGCTAAGGCTGTCCCCAGGCCACCAAAGCCAACAAGCCTCTCCCACACAGCCTAGTAGTGCTCTCCTGTAAGGAAAACAAATCCTTCAGTAGGCGACAGGCTACAGGGACATCCAGTTCTCATTTTCTGGGTTCTGCAGTCTCCTACACCCAGTCTCAGGGATCATACCTAGCAGGAACAACCCACTCCCTGCTCACTTCCAGAGAAGTTTGCAAGCACTTTCCCAAACATCCCCCCAGACAATAGAGAACTGCTTGTACAGGCCAAACCAGCTGGCCTTCGTTAGCACTAATTGTAGCCATTAAAGGCTCCTCTGCACCGCTCACCCATCCCTGCTGTCTCAGTGTGACCCACAGAGCACACTGGTGACAGCCCAGGATTCACACGTTCGCAGGCTGCATCCCTGGGGAGGCATTGACATCAGCAGCCTTCACAGCATGCTCTTCTCCGGCTGCAGATTTCAGCTCTGTGTTTGCAGAAGCTGATGGACCCCTGCCCAAAACCCCCTCACAGCTGAGGAGCTGCCCTCCCAGCCTGGGTGGCTGCTGCAAGCAGGTGGCTGGAGCTGCTCCCAAAATCTGCAGGACTGGATCCACCCAAGCCACCAAATCCAGCACCCTCATCCCCTCAGCTGATGAAAATCCTTACAGCTACTGTTATTCTACCTTTCCCCTATCCCTCAGAAAGCTCCTGCTGTACCTATCACTTCTTTTAAGCACCGTTTTCAGGTGCCAAGCCTGGGGTTTGGATCAGACCTGAAACTCAAGCCAAGCTGAGCACACCTGGGCGATGAAGCGGGAGGCAGGAGTCAGCAGAACATCTCGGCACCAATTTGCTTCTCAGACACGGCTGGCACTTCATTAGCTTCAAATGCACTTCACTCCCTCACACCGAGCCTGGGCAGCTCTTGGGGGGCACCTGCAGCCCAGCCATTCATCTACTCTGAATGCATTTAGTAATTTATTGGCTCTATTTGAGCAGAGAAAGGCTGTTTCGTAGGTCCCGCTTTCTTCTGAGGCTGATGCAGAAGCACAAAGTGCTGCTGGTGGAGGGGGAACTGCTGGCTTCGGGAGGGGAGAACGATGAAAACCTCTGATAAGCAGGGCACTGATTTCACATGCTGAGAGCTGATTCAATTAGTTATGCAATGATTGCTCTAAAATTACAAATCCACTCATGACAGAGCGAGCTGCTTCACTGCCTTTTTCTGGCTGGTATAAATAGTTTGTATTCTAAATTGAATTTAAAACACCGTGCGTCATGCTGCTGCTAAAAGGGGAGCTGCTGTTTGAGGGCTGCGAGAGAAAGAAATACAGGGTGAGTTACCACCTTTGGAAAGTCAAAAGAAGTGACCAGACAGGTGACTGAGGCGCAGATGGAAAAACGCAGCCACGTGCCAGTTACCGGCACCCACTTCCTAATTCCCTGGAAATTATTCTGGCGGCAGCTCCTGGCTGGCTCCGAGCGCTCACAAAGCATCTCAGCCGGCGGTGGAGCAGGAGCTGAACGAGACGGCAGCGCTGCCGGGATCAGACGGGAGAGCCATCAAAGCAGCCTCATAATTACCCTCACCTTTAGAAGGTCCTATCCGGGCAGTGATGGGGCCAGGGAGGATGTCTTTCCAAGCCCTTCAGGGTAGATGCTGGTTCGGCTGCGTTGGGGTGGCTCCCAGCACAGCCTGGCTCGTGTTGCACCATGGTGCTGCCGATTCCCCGGCTGGGACTGAGATGCCAGTTTTTATTCAGCTGTCACAGCCTTCAGATGGGACTCTGGGCTCCTTCCCGAGCCCGCCTGGGAGTCATCCCGAGGAAAGCAGAGTGGGAGCCCACATGGGGCTGGAAGCGGCGGCGCCCGCCAGGCCCTGCAGCGATATTGCAGCAGTAATTAATTTGTTCCGGTTCTGGTTCTATTCCTTGAACGACTAATTAGTTCTGGCTCGGTTCTAATTTTCTAATTTTAGTCATTTCTAGCTATTATTAGCTCTCGCTCGACCTATGGCTATGCAGCCAGCTTAATGGTTTTATAAAATCATGAGCTGACGTGTTATTATTTACTGCATGACGGATGCAAGAAGCTTCCAGCATCTTCCACGGCCGTGTGTGGGACACGGTGGGGCTGAGGCCAGCAGCCTCCCAGGGAGGGCTGTGGCTATTCCCAGTGTTTGTTTGCTTTCCCAGCCCAGGCCAGCATCATGCTCCCCTTGGGCGAGCAGAGCATCGAGGGGAGAGCCCCGCACCACAGCTCCATGCCCTGGTGAGGGAGGAAACGGAGCGCCTTAATTTTTCTTCCAACCTCTGAGTTTGGAGTTAATTTCAAAGTTTCCTGACTTACCCAAGGGTCAAAGCAATAGAAGAATTCAAGACTCCTTTTCCAAAGCTCCCAGGCCTCTGCTTTCACTTTAGGATACTTGGTGAGGGCTGTAAGTAATTTTTTTAACGTTTCCCCCAATGCTCGTTATTGAAATAAATCGACGAGCGGATGTGGCTGCAAAGCCAGGGAGTGCTCTTGGGTCCCATGTTCTGCCTTTGGCAGCCTGTTCCAGTGCTCATGGAGGGCAGGCGCAGCCGGTTGATGTTCCCAGGGAACCGCTGTCTCCTGGACGTAAATTCGGAGCTGATTTCTACGTAACTGAACCGAGCCATCTCCCCAACCGCTCGGGCAAGCATGTAAACAAAAATGAAAGCACCAGCGTGCATCCTCAGTGGCTGCTCTGATGCAAAATGGAAACGATCTGAGGTGGTTTTTTTTTTTTCTTTTTTTGGGCAGGCGAACCTTCCTGAGCCACCTCCAGAAGGGCCACTAATACCCATTCGGAAAGCAATTTCGTCTCGCCAACCTGCCTCCGCAGCTGATGAACGGGAAATGCTCTTTACAGCTCTGCGTGCGTGGCAGGCCATTGCCTCTCATTAATATTTAGTATTTGTTTCAAGGAAATTGATTATTTTTGTCTGCCATCCAGGGAAGCTGGCTTCTCAACACGCTACATTTTAATTCGCTCAAGCCCTGCTCTTGAAATACAGAGACTTTGTTCTGTTTTGCATGACTCCATTTCCACATCTGGCTCACCCCAGAGATGGGGAACGAAACCAGATAGCCCACAGGCTCGGGTCCAAGGGATGTTCTGCATCTCAATGCTAATCAGCTGGTCCATGTCCTCACATCGCCCCATCGCCACAGTATCTGAAGAAGACCATGTGGGTGGTAGTAAATCTAGCCTTGCGGCATGCCAGGGAGGCTGGGATGGATTAGCTGCTCCCTAAAATCCAAGGGAAACTGAGGCACTGAAAGGTTGAGGTGAGTGGCTGCTTCCCAACTCTCTGGGTAGCAGGGTGGCAGGGCTGTGCCCACTTCCTGGGAAATCTCAGATCCCTGGGAGATGCACTGCCTGCTTCTGGGGATGCTCTTGCCCTGGCCAAACTGCTGGCATAAAAATATTCAGTGTCTAATACTATGCCACAGAAAAGGTGACAGTGAATAGGACACGCTGCCTTCACTGTACCCATCTCGTAGTATTTGCCAGCATGAAGGATTTTTGCCCCCACATGGGCTCTTGGAAGCAACCTACCAAGAAGTAATTCCATTCAGAAATTCCATGAAAAGCCCAGAACAAGACCACTCAGCTCCTCAGGGCATGTCTGCACCCTGGTTCCAAGAGGATGCATGTGCATAGGGTGAACCCTGGATGCACAGATGATTCAGCCCTAACTCAAAAAAACCCTTAAGACAAAACCAAACTGAGCAAATTTTTAAACTTTATCCTTCAGTCTGAGCCCTTCTAGGCCAGCCATGGGGGTGCCGGAGCAGGAGAAACCTTGACTGGACTTAGGTGGCTCCATGTGAGCACCTCCCATTGCAGGAGATGTGCTCTGGGTAGCCTGTAACCCGATGAAAGGGCAGGGAACACGATGTTCCCCTTATTTCACCTGCAGGGGCCAGAGGCACCGATCTGTTCCCCTGTATGTGAAAAATCCATTTTTCCTTTCCGATTCCCTGGAATGCCTCATTAGAGAATAACGACATTCTCTGCTCTCCATCACTGGATGCTGGAAAACAACCCTGCTTGCAGCGATGATGTTTATCTAAAAGACAGGGAGGAAAAAGATACCCCTGAGCACCCCAGCTCTGACTGTAGTGCTTCCAGGAGCAAGCAGGATGCGGAGCCGGCGCAGAGCAGGCTGCAAAGTAAACGCACGTTCACAGCCCGCCTGCGACCGCCGGGGCTGGCTGACCTTTGCCGAATGCTAGAGGAGCCAGCCTTTCCGGCTATCCCAAGGGACCACAGAGGAAATGAGTGTGGAATGATCGTATCGCTCCTGACAAACCGTGCTTGGGTCCCTCTGCGGTCGGCAGCACTTGGTGTGGAGGGTTTATTGCCCGTCTGCCGGTAGGGAAGCACTGACAGTGCCAGCTGAACACCATGGCCAGGCTGAGAGCTCCAGCAGCCACTCAAGGCATGTCTTGAGTGCTTGTGCCACTCCTCAGTGAGAAATTTCCCTCTTCTAGGAGATTGCAAACATCAGGAGAAAAAGAGGGGATAATGCCGGGCTGGTCCTGCAGAGGATGGAGTATGGTGGCCCCAAGGAGTGTGAAGGGAGAGTTCCTGCAACCCTGCAGCACAACATGGGCACAGCACTGAGCCCCTGGCACAGGACCAGCACCCAGCAAGACTGGCATGTGCCCATCTGCAGCCTCATCCGAAACACCAGCCTGCTGAGCACCCGCCTCATCACTGGGCACCGACTTTCCGAAGGCATGTGCAGAAAACACCCCGGGGACCAGCGTGCCACTGGCAGCGAGAACATGATTAGCAGGAGCTCTGGGCAGCGAAGGCAGGAGAAAAAGAACAGAACAAACCACGGTTTAATTTGTACAAGCTGGTAATTATAGTTGCTATCTGTCTGAAATCTCTATTGAGTTTATTTAAATATGTTCTCCGTGAAGGCCATTCAGACAGGAATTATCAAGGTGTTGCAGCAGAGGAGATAATGCCATGCAGTTTTCAACAGATCAAGGGCTGATTAGGAGGAATTAATTAGCTGCTTAAACAGTCCTTGACTCGCTGCAGCAATTAGCCGTCACCTCCCCGCAGTCACGTTCCCGGTGAAGCGGCGATACCGTTCGTGGAGCTGCCTTCCCTGCATCCCCAGTGAGCACCAGGTGGGCACGTGGCCCTGGGAAGGTGGCCCCAAACCCAGGAGGTTTAGCCTGTGGCTGGGGCTCAGGCAGTGGTGCGCTGGGCTGCAGGGACTCCCCGGCACCTGCCTGGGTACCCATCACCTCACCATCACTGATCCATACATGTGCATCTGTTGTGTCTCCCAACACGAGGCAGACAACGGATTTCTTCTCTCTTCCACTGAAGTTCTGGAGCACGTCCAGAGAAGGGCAAGGGAGCTGGTGAAGCGTCTGGAGAACAAGTCTTATGAGGGGTGGCTGAGGGAGTTGGGGCTGTTTAGCCTGGAGAAAAGGAGGCTGAGGGGAGACCTGCAACTCTGCAACTACCTGAGAGGAGGGTATAGTGATGAGGGGTCAGTCTCTTCTCCCAAGAAACAAGGGATAGGACAAGAGGAAACAGCCTCAAGTTGCACCAGGGAAGACTTAGATTGGATATTAGGAAAAATTCCTACACTGAAGGGGTTTATCAAGCATAGGAACAGGCTGCCCAGAGAAGTGGAATCAACATCCCTGGAAGCATTTAAAAGCCAGTCAGATGCGGTGCTGAGGGACATGGTTTAGTGATGGTCTTGTCAGTGTTGGGTTGATGGTTGGACTCAATGATCTGCAAGGTCCCTTCCAACCTAGACAATTCTATAATTCAATATCAGTCTTTAGTGGGCCAGTCCCTCGTGCATCCCCCAGCCCAGGGGAATTGGTTGCAGGCTGCCATCTCCTGCCAGCTCCTTGCCAGCATCCCCACAGGTTCAACTTGGTTTAATTGCTTCCTGCCTGCACTGGAGAAAGCCACAGCAGCTCTGGACTACTCGATCTAGAGACCGAGTTATTTCTCTGAAGGCTTCTCAAATTGCAGGCACTCAATTACAGAGAGCCACGAGACGGTAATGGAGCCCAAAAGCTTTTTAGCACATTATTAAAGCCCTGGAAAGTTCCCCCACTAAGTACTGGAGCAGCAGCTTCCAGTTCATGCAATTAAAACATTGAAGTGGTATTAGAAGAGACAGGCACCGTCTTAACAGTTTCATGTGAGCTGTAAGAAAAGGCAGGCTGGAGACTTTGCCCATGCAGCTCCTGAAGGTCTTTTTTTATGGCAAGACACCAAGAAAAGATGCATCCAGAGAGGGACAGCTGATGAGCAATGGGCACTGGGGACAACGGGTGACAGCCCATGTGCGTGGAGCTGAAGTAGAGCAGAGATGTTTCCTAAGAGGTAGGGACAGGCTGGCTCAGCCACAAAAGGTCTCCCCAGAAGGCTACACCAGTTAGCTCTTCCCCATTCCCATTTCCCCACCAGTATCACGGCAGTAACAGCCATCAGCGCGCTGCAGCCGAGTGGGACAGCTTAGCTCATCCATCTCTGCCAAGGGCTTTCAGTTTGGAAAGGAAGGCGTCGATTTGACTCAAGGAAGACTTTTCCATTGCCTTTCACGGTCTCTGGGTGTGTGTGCATGTGGTTGTTTATTCCAGCCAGAAGAAACAGCAGCGGGGTTTGGGAGGGACAAGGTTTGGGTACGTAGCCTGGCTACGCAGCGACACCATGGTGTGGAACAGCCAGCTGGAATGATGGAGCTGCACACCCAGGTGACGGGGAGTTTCATGGAGTGAAAAACCACACATTTGCAGGCTCCCAACGTAGAACTGGAGGCTTGGAAAGTACAAAAACATGAGGACATCCAATGGGCTGAAGAAGAGAACCATCTACAAGTGGAAAGCAGGGCGGGCTCCTCTCCAAAACCAAAGGGCTGGCTGTGGAACTGCAGAGCTGAGATGAGCCAGCGTGACAAACCCTCACTGCCCACGATGTCCATCACCTAAATTATTGAGTTAAGAGGATGAAACACAAGCTGGAGAACCTCTTCTAGTGACTTTCAAGACAAATGAGAGGTTCAACGTGTCCAGTCTGCGCACTGTGACACAGGGAGAAGAGTGAAGTGACTCCACTTTTTTAGAAGTGGAAAGATGACTGTTAAAGAAGCCCAGCCTGCCTGAATTTAGCCCTAAAAAATACCCCCCTTGCAACCATCTCCAGTGAAAGTAATTGGACTGAAATGGCACAGGTCACCTCAGCTAACAGCCTTGAGGTGGGGAAACAAAACAAGCCAGCAGGTAAACAGATAAGGGTTTCATAAGGACTAGGTACGCTTTACCTCAAAGCCATCCCTTGAGATTACCTCCACATGAGTCTTTACCTTGAATCCACTCATGATAAACAGCTAGATAACAAATTTCATTTCTCTAATAGTGTTTATGTGATTCGTCAAAGTACCATCTCATTAGCTGGTCGCAATGAAAACAAGCCCCTGCTTAACGTACACCAAGGCAGCCCGGGTCCGACGATGTTCCATGAGCCACATCCTCTCCTCTTCAACAAAAACAAAACCGACATGGAATATGGGCTGTATTTGGCAGCAATTTCCAACACAAAATCTGAACAGTTTCTCCTCAAGGCAAGGAGCTCATGATTTATGTCTGAAGAGCTGGAAGCTGAAGGGAGGTGATTTTGAGTAATCCAGAAAGAGCCGTGTTAATTAATTTTGAGAGAGGGCATTGGGAGCCCTTATGAGCAGTTCTCCAACACTGAGCAGGGGAAAGGCAATGGACTCCAGGGCAGAGAGTCAGACCGCATGACCCAAACTGACTCTCCTGGCCACAAAACCCATGGAAAAAGTATTTGGAAAATAATGATTTCTCCAGAGCGTAGCACGGGATAGGGAAGGACCTTTCCAGCCCCAATCTGGGATGTGGTTGGGCCAGCCAAGCACCGGTAAGGACATGGGGGAACAGGGAGCAAGCCAGGACCCACCCAGCTCCTCTAATCCAGTAATATGAAATAATATCCCAGGATTAGGGAAAGGCAGAGGCTTCCCCTGCACAAGGCTCTGGGGCTCTGCTGAAGCCTAGAGGGAAAGCAAGTCCTGAGCATCTCGTCTACAGGACAGGGAAGCATTTTGCCTGGTACTTTGCTGGATTGTTTTTCCTCACCTTCCATGCCCAGATGACTTGGCCCACACTCAGCTTCCCTCTGCACGCAGCTCCAACCCAAAAAACCTCAAACCTCGTATTTTCATACATTTTTCTGAAGCTCAGAGCATTTTCTCTGAGCAAAACAGGTCTGATTTAGCTCAGGCAGTCCATAGCAGGCACCTTCCCAAACCAACCCGAAGCAAAGGTGCGTGTCAGTCTCTCGGGTGAGCGATGGTTCTGCCCATCTCACATCCTGTATTTGCTTCACGATTTCTTTTTCTTTTTTTTTTCCCCTGTTGCTAATACTCACACACAGCTAAAAAAAGCAAAGCCAGGGAAAGTGCCTGAAGTGCTACACACGCAGCCACTTTATGGAAACAGGCCGTCTACCCAAAAGACCCATTTTCAAACAAAGCGATCCAACAATAGCACTGACGATGTTTGAACTGGCATCGATTTAAGGCAGACAAGCTCTTTGCTGCACCACACTGTCAGCAAGCACTCAGTACAAATGCCACATTACAAGACAAACACTTCTCTTTCCTTTTTTTTTCTGTATTTTTTTAAAACTTCACTTCTATTTTCGCGCCTCCGCTCCGTGGTGTTATTTCCAAATCAGGCCGTGGATCCCAGCGGATCCATGGTTCTGGGGTCAAATCCCTCTGAATTCACTTCAGACTCCAATGCCTTGGCTTTGGTTTTAAACATGAGGACAAAGTTTTCACTCTTCACCACAAAGCATCTATCCTGCTCCTTAAAGCTTTCCAGCCACCACCACAAACCTCTAGTTCTAATTGCTATCACCGATGCAAGTAAGGTCAGCCTGATTAAAACCCAGTTATTCTAGCTGGAATAAAAACGGACCATCTTCACTAAGTGCATCCTATGCCAGAAATATCCTCTTACTGAACTGAGATATGTCTTCACTGGCTCCAGGTAAAAGGAGGCTGAGGTCACCTAATGACTCTGGCATCTCTTGCAGCTTCTGATTCAGTGCAAAGAGACCCTATAAAGCTGCACCAGAGATCTCAGCTAATTCAAGCACCTTTCTGCTCTCCCATGTGACCTGTATTTAGTTGCAGCTCTGATATGCATTTGGGTAGCCAGGGCTGTGTGAGTGCCCAGCTCTGTCATCATGTCCCCAACCAGCTGGACCTGCAGATGTGCTGCTGCCTGCCACCCAAAACTGGGGCTGGAGGCTGCAGTATTCATCTATAAATATTTAAAGGATGAGTGTCAGGAGGATGGGGCCAAACTTTTTTCAGTGGCACCCAGTAACAGGACAAGAGGTAACTGGCACAAACTCAAACATAGGAAGTTCCATCTAAACATGAGGAAGAACTTATTTTCTTTGAGGGTGGCAGAGCCCTGGAAGTGGCTGCCCAGAGAGGTGGTGGAGTCTCCATCTCCGGAGACATTCAAAACCTGCCTGGACACGTTCCTGTGCAACCTGTTCTGGGTGGACCTGCTTTGCAGGAGGTTCGACTAGATGATCTCCAGAGGTCCCTTCCAACCCCACATCACTCTGTGATTCTGTGATTGTCTATTTCAAGCCAGGCAATTCTTCAAGCAGACATGGCCCATGGGAGTTGAAATACTTGGGTTCTGCTGTCTTAAAGATTGAATCAGAAGCTCCGGCTCACCCAACGCCCAGGAGTAAGAAGGAGCTGGCAGGAGAGGTGGTGATGGAGGAAGGCTGGGGGTGATCAACCAGCAGAAGCCTCTTGAGATGTAAACACACCAGCTCACAATCACAAAGCCACATGGAAAGGAAGGAAAAGCAGCTGAGCCATCCCAGCACTGCCTGGGATCTTGTGTTGATGGGAGGGTTTGCAGACCCAGGCACTGCCTTTGCCATTTGCTCTCGTTAATAGGTTTGCCTGGATTCCAGCTCAGCCCAGCTCATTAGCCACGCCGCTGAATCCGACACTAATTCTGGATCACTCCTATTGCTACAAATAAATAATAAAATTGCTTCCACGCAGGGGTTGTTTTCTTCCTCTCTTCCCCCTAATGCAGGTCTGGTAGCATCTCATGTATCTGTTAATGAAGTCCATTATATCCAGAGTTTCTCAGCAAGTAAAAATTACAATCATTAGCCAGTGACTGACGAGAGACAGAAACACCATTTCTGCCTGGGCTGGCAATAACAGTACGCCAAGTACACGTCCCAGCGAGTCGAGCCTGGCTCTCCAGTGATACAGTACCCAATGTTCTTCATTAGCATCTCTCTTTTTAATAGAGCAAGACAGCGTCCAGTTGCAGGTCGCAATTACACACAACAATTAATTCAGGGAGAGAGACAATGATGGGTGTCGCAGAGGCACATTTTGCAGCGGGGTTGTCGGAAGGTGAAGTGGAAGATGACCAGGAACATTTTAAAATCCTGCCTAAAACTGAAAACAAAACAAGTGGAGGCACAAGTGACAGCATGGCGGAGGCAGGAGTGGTTTTCTTGCAAACTACTTAGCAATTTTTGGTTTTAAATAGTAAAGAAACAAAACAATTATTCTTTTGGTCGTAATACTCCAATGATCAGGATCAGCAGTCTTGGACCAGGACTTCTTGTGCCATGTGCAAACAACACACAAAGCCGGCTTGGCTTCTCCCAGGGCTGCAGCCGCTCTCTTGCTGCCCTTTTGTGAAATTAGGGTTTAATTCTCTGGAATAAGTCTGCTAATAAGGACTCCCAACACACCCGTCCTTTGGACAGCGTGTACTTGCTCCTCTCTCCCTCAGGGGCTGTGATGGGAGGGGGGAGCAAAAAAAAAATAAATACGCCTCGCAGAGCACAAAATGCAAGAGAAACCTAATACCTCTTCGCAGAGTAGTGAGAGTTCGTTGGAAAAGAGGTACTGGTTGCACCGGCTGGGATTTTGGCCTCCTGTCCTCTTGCTACTCAACATATCACGTTCCACGCTCCGTGTTAAGCCTCCCCTGGGAACATTTCCCACGGTGCTGGGGACACGCATGTTTGCGATGCTGCTGTCGTCCCGGCGGCCAACAATAGAGAGGGACAGTTTGATCTTTATGTACAGCAAGCAGCCGTGTGCTCTGTTCTCCCTCTCCTTGGGGATGAGATGTTCACGCCGGGCAGCACAACAAGTAACAACAAACCCAAGGGTTAAATACAACCATCAGACCCCTCCGGCTTGCTGGTGTTACTGCTGTGGGTCCTGCAGGTGTTGGAGGGTGTAGCCACATGCCCCACGGTATTAGTTCAATGCAAGAAATCATAGAATCATAGAATGGTCAGAGTTGGAAGGGACCTTAAAGATCATCAAGTTCCAACCCCCCTGCCATGGGCAGGGNTGAGGACTCCAGAACTGGACACAGTACTCCAGGTGGGGTCTCACAAGCGCAGAGTAGAGGGGGAGAATCACCTCCCGTGACCTGCTGCTCACAAATGTTGCCCAAAAAGCTGAGTGAACAATGAATCATCCCCAAAACCAGCGATCTGCAACCCAGGGGAGCTCCTTCCCCCTTCCTCAGCCTCCAAATCCAACGCTGAGCTGCACGTAGGAGCCCTGCAGGCACTGCTCAAACCCTCTGATGGTCTTTTGCTCCGTGCCTTTGTACCAGAGCTCTGCACGGAGGTGGATGGGGGAGGCAGAGCAAGTCATTCCAGTTCAGGATCTCCCCGCACACCCACACCAGGGACCGAAGCCTGATGGCTACAGGCAGGAAAGTAATGTTCCTCAGTTGGGCAACGCACTCGCTTCAGCTTCTGAGTACACCACTCTCTGGAAAATGATTGCACGACAATGTCTCGAAATGAAACTGCTGCTCTCCAGCCTTGGGAATGAAATGAGTAACTCTCCAGTCATTAAAACAATGTCCTGGTAAAAATAAACAGGAAAGAGCACTTAATAGGAATGATTCGTAGTTAAAAATACTGTATCTCATCTGAGGTCATTCAGATTTTAATAGGAATGGCCACACGTGCCCCATGGTGATCTGATTTGGTATGACTCCAATCCTGTTACAGCTGAATGCTGTAGTCACAGACGGATGGACGGGGTTTCTTTTCCCATTTCAAAATCCTCCCTGGGGTTTTGCAGATTGAGCATCTGCTGTCGGACCCACCGCAGAAAACACAGCTCCCAGGGAAGAGGCAGGAACAGGAACACCCAACTTCATGGTGGGGATTTGGGGTCCCTCTTCACCCGACAAGACTGATGAGGAGGATGCTCAACTTTTTCTTTCTAGACGGGGCATTTCTGTAACAAAGGAGAGGCTGGAGCCAGAGGTGGCCACCCCGAGCACAAGGCAGGCACAGAAATGATGCTGGAGAAAGGGCAGGAGGCGAGAAAAGTAGGCAGAAGGAGCACTGTAAAGGATCACAAAAGCCATACATACATTTTCCTTCCCTGAAAATGTCTTTGCGCTTTTATGGCAAGGAGCTGTTACAATTACAGCTTTTTTTTTATAAGCAAAGCACCAGCCAGATAATGAGCAAACCTCCCACCGCACAAAGGAGGCGACGAAGGCGTTCTATGAGCCCTGACGGTCAAGCCTCCTGCAACAGCCCAAGGCAGAGAAAATTGCTAAAACCCATCTCCATTTCACCCACTTCAGGGGTATGAGCTGCTCACAGCCTGCTTTTTCTTCCCAAAAAGCGCAAAAAGGAGCACGTCAAAAATGACTGTGCCTACACAGCCAGGCAGTGAAAACCCTTCAGCCAGACAAAGCAGCAGCTCGCACATCCCAACCTGCAGAACAAGCCCACGTCTGCATCATCCCTGGTCTGGAGGAGTAAAAGGAGGGAACAAAAAAGGTTTTGCAAGGGAAAAAAAGGGAAAAAAATACCCCAAACAAGCGAGATATTACCAGATCCAGATGACTAGATGCACTGCGGGGGTTCACGATTTCAATGACACATGGGAAAATCAAGAGCTCCCTCCAGCCCGTCTCTCCCTGAGCCCAGCATTTGCTGGGACATCGGGGGAGGTTGGTGAAGCCACAGGGAGGTGCACAAGCCAGGGGATTCCAGCTCTTCTGGCAACCAAATTCATCGTTTTTTAAGACAGTTGCCCCTCTTTTCCTGCACATGAGCAAGCACGGAGGCTTGGATGGCTTGGCAGGAAAAAGGAAAACCAGGCAGCAGCTCTCCGGGTAGGGCTATTTCATCCCCAAAGCTTCCAAAAATTGACTGTTTCTCCCCAGGCTGGGGTACAGGGATTTCAAAAATTTGTCAGGATGCCGTAGAAAGGGGAATTTAAGGGAGCTGATGCAGGCAGGCAGTCCTGGGGAGAGTAAAGATACTTGTTGGCTTTAACTGGGATGAGGCTCTTAATGTTAAGCAGGAACCAGTGCCCACCAAGCGCTGCTGTGACCGGGCTGCTGAACTACCTGGTTTCACGCTCAAGAGAGCAGGGATGTGGGATGCTCCTGCCAAGTGCCATTTCCAGCTACTCGTGTCACTGGGAACACAACACAGTTAGAAAAGAGACGGAGGGTTTTGCCTTAATGATTTACTCATCTGCTTTATTACCCATTTGCTACTGCCGTGTGAGCAATGGGAGAAAAGTGTCCCCTCGGAGTTCATCAAGGGGGAGGGAGGGGCAAAAATACAGAAAATGAGGAAGCATTTTCTTTGGGGTGTCAACCCTGTGTGCCACCAGCTTGCCATTAACAGGATCCAGTGTCCCCATCATGAAACCCCAGCCCTTCCTTCCCCATCACAAATCTCCAGGCACGTAGGAGACGCAATTACATTGTGATGGAAGCCGGGCAGTGGGTCTTACGGAAATAACCTCCCAAGAGCACCCAGCAGACTGTGTGTCTCTGCATTACTTCGTCAAAGCAGCCTATTTTGGGAGATCCCATCCTTCTGGGAACTGGGCAGGCTTCTGCTAAACAGTCTGCGCCATGGCTCAGCCAGAAAACACCCAGCTCATGTCTGTGATTGCGGCAGGCACACAACTAGGGAAGCCCCTGTCCATCCCGGGAACAGTCAGTATCCCTGGGGGAGGCAATGGGTTTCTCCGGCAGCTCCCAGCCCTGGGGCTACCCAAAAATGCTGCCAAGGCCCAGGGCCATATAGGAGGACCTGCTGTTCTCCATGCCTCCAAGTCTGGGTAGATCATACCGCTTTCTTTTTGGTCTCCAGCCACATTTTTTGCCTTTCCCTGTGGGATGCAGGTGATCACAGACTTGCCATTTATAGACCAACACCTTTGAGCAACACTTCATCAGCAGGAGACAGCGTTTAGCAGCAGCATGGCAGGACAGGGATGGAGAGGAACAGAGAGGAAAGGACCTCTCCCAGCTTCTAGGGCCTAGAGATAACCCTCTGATGCATATGGAAACAAGACTCTTGGCTGCAATATATTTTTTCATCCTTTGTGCCTGTGCTGACTTACTCCAGCAGGGCTGCCAGCAGCCTGCAGTTTATTTTTAAAACACTAAACAAGAAAAGCCCAGTATATACAACAAGCACCCTGGGTTTTTAGAGAAGCATTCTGCAGAAGCCAAAAAAAGGAGGTCGCTTTTCGGGTCAGCTTGGCCAAGGTCCATAGGGGACTGCGAGGTGAGAGACGGATTCTGACCTCAGTTCAGGGAAACACTGAGCAGGCACGTCGCGCACCAGCTGGATCCCAAATTCACGCCAGGATTGGACATGGAAGTCACCCAAGCACACCCTGCCTGGGCAGGTACCCGTACATGGCGGTTGAATGGAGCCCCAAGGGCTGAGACCCTGCCTGGCTCGACACACAGATGAAGCATCTCAGCTCACAGCTGCCAACCCAGGCTGGGCTCCATCATCCCCCGTCCCCATCCTCACCACAGGCAGCTCAGTTTGCAAGGACATTGTAAAAAAAAACACTGTACAGCTTCTTAAAGAGGATTTAGATGACACCACCACCACCCCTGGCTGGGAGGCTGCAGGGGAGCGGTGCTGGGATGAAGGATGCGCCTCTCCCTCAAGGTGACACTAATTGTGTCACTCCAGCCAGCAGGCCAGGAGGATGCGACCCAGTTTTGGTGCCTGTTATGTGGCTCACAGCGGTGTTGACATGCTGGAAAAGCTAAATTTAGGAGCCAAACAAGGCACAGTGTTACACACCCGGCCAGGAATCGCTTGGTTACACGACGGCTGGAGAATCGATGCCGTCCGCTCGCGTTACAGCTTCGCTGCAGAGCCTGAGTGGGAAGCATTACCAAATCACTCGGAATAAAACTGCCACTAAATGCTGTTTGGGGGAAGGAAAAAAAAGAAAAAAGCAAATCCTCGCTCTTGCTCGGGCATTGTAGGAAATGAAAACGGCTATTGCTGCCTGGTAGAGAGTCCAATTATGAATAATGTGCGTTCTCTCCCTGCACAAAGGATGAAAGGCATCAGAGCTAGGGGTGACATTTTAAAACCAGAGATGTAAGAGTGAATCCGAGCCTCGTTGCAAAACCCAGCTTTCCCCCAATAAAGAAACACTTTCTGCAGTCAATTGCCTCGCAGCGTAGCTTGAAGCCCCGCTATTGATCTAGCATCTGTTGTAAGCAGATAATCATCGTCGCTGTGCCGTGGCTTCTACAACGGGATCTAAAAGCACTTTCCAGAAGATGTTTGAGGGCTGCTTTTCCGCTCTCACCCGCAGCTGCAGGCAGGGGTTTGCAGGGGAGTCCAGGAAACTCTTGCAAAACGTGAAGGCCAGAAAAGACCATTAAATCAACTCCGAACCCTTCATCTCCCAACCCTGTAAACTTCAGCTCACCCAGGTGTACCCCCTGCGAGACTCTGCCTCCCTGCTCCAGCCCTCTCACAGCCATTTCATGCCCTGCAATTTCCTTTCCCCAGCAAGGTGCCAACACGACGCCATCAAACCACCACTCAAATCCTTCTCTTCTATATATGACAGGCAGCAAGAGCTGCTGAAATCCCCCAGCATCAGGCTTTTTTATTCTTGCCCCTAGAAGGTTTCTTGGAATTTAGTTCACTAAGGTCTGAATCCCTACAGCACACAAGCTCCTGGCTGCTTCCCAGCAGCGTGGGGAGGTTTTGGGCCAGGCACCTTCCCCCCAGTTTAGCAAGAATTGGTCAGAGGTAGGTGAAATCGGGCTGCCAGCACCTGCAAACTCCCCTCCACCCCCTACCAGCACTCCTTATCCACTCACCAGATTCCTCTAGTCTCCAAAGAAGGAGAAAAGGATGGGAAATTAAAAATAAATGAACCAAGAGATACGCATCCATCAGGAGCCAGGCGTTGTCAGCCCAGGTCCCTGTGCAACTACTTCTTTAATCAAAAACCTCATGCAGTTTAAACGCTTGACAGAAGTCTAGAAGAGAGATCTTGTTACCCTGAACAGGAAAAGCTGCAACCTTGAAGAATAAAATCACATCTGTCTGATGGGGTCTATTTTCTTTAAAATCATGCTGAATTATGCTAAGCCCCTTCCTAACTGTGACATTTGAGGTTTCGCCCTGCAGATTCCTGAGTGAGGCGCAGGTGTCTCGAGGGGGTCAGTGGAGGTGACGGGAGGAACCAGCTCTCGGGTGGCAGCAGAAGATGTGCCATCTCTAAATCTGCCTGTGACGCCAGCTGTAAATTTTTAAGAGGCTCAAATCAAGAAAAGGACTGCTGATGGACACGCTCCCCACTTGAAACTCACTCGTGTGGTGACAGACGTCAGACTACCTGGCTGACGGCTACGGCCCTGGCCTGTTTGCTGTTGAGAGGGTACCAGAAACCTCCCCACTTTCTAGAAACTCCCTGTGTGCCAGGGCTCAGCGAGCTCTTCAAAGCCTCCCACATGCAGGTTATCTGCCTCTCCTGGCTTGAAAATGTTTGTCCCCGAGGAGTTGTTATTTAATACCTTCCTTAGTTACCAAGGGATGGGAAGTTTCTCCTGCCCTTCCGCGGCTTTCCAAACACAGATGGGATTTATTGAAGTTTCTGTCACTCTGACCTCATTAATGTTTTACGGCACGGCTCCAGCGACGCACCTACTACTCCTCGCCGGGCTCCCCTCAACAGCCCCACGGAGGCTGAGGTCTCCCAGCTGCACTGAACATCCCTAGGGAGTTTTAAGCAACTTCACCCCCAAAACAGCTCTGCTGCTGCCTTTCAGGTCCTCGCCTGCACTGTGTCTCACATGGGATCGTGGCTCCCAGCAGCTCCTTTCGTAACAGCAGCAGTGGGTGGGAAAGCAGAGACAGCATGAGGATGAGAAAGAAAGAAAAAACCCCAGAGAATAGCACAGGAACACAACCAAGCTGTGCCATGGACAACATAACCTGGGGGCCACCCGAGGACAGACAGGATTTTAATTGGCATAGAGAGGGGGAGCAGAAGAGGGGGTGCAAGACCTGGTTTTGGTGGGGAAAAGCAGCAGGCAAACCTGGGGGGACATTGGCGGTACCCCCCAGCACTTGCTTGCAAGGAAGGAGGGTGGGAATTAGGAGTCTTGAGGCCTTTTTTGGAGAACTTTTCTCCCCTGCAGAGAACAGGAGGGAGCATCAGCACAGCCTGGCTGGAGTCCTGCAAATTGCCCATTTAGGCTCTGGTCTTCTAAATTGCTCTCTTAACCGAAGTACATAAATCGACCTGAGGAGCGCCAGGGTTTTTTTCCGAAGCCACACTCCCCCACAGCCTTCAGAGTCTGTGCTTCTTCCCCAAACTCTGCAGGTTTTGTCCCAAAGAAACGTGCCTGGTGCTGACCAGGACAAACGCTTTGCTACACTCAAGGCTTTGGGATGTGCCTCTCCATCAGCCAAGCACCACACGGAGCTGGGCTTTCCCCTCCACATATTTACTCAGAGACGCTGCACAGCGAGGACAACCCGGCGCCAAACTTTGCAAAGAGGCAGACCTGGCCGGAGTTCAGCAGAAAGGGGGAATTAAGACACTGAACTAAATCAATGCATCCCCACCCGATTTTCACGCAAATCAGGAATTTCACGCACAGGAGGGGTTTGGACCATGCTCCCCACATTACTTGTTAAGCACAGAGAGCAGAGAGTGCTTGGCGCTGCAGAGAAGTCCAGCCTTTGCATTAAAAGCCCAAACTAATTCAGATGCAGAAGTGATCTCAGCTGCTGGGAAAGAATTCAAATAGCAAAAAACAAAGGGAGCCTGTGAAGGGATGGAGAGAAAGAACGAAGAGCTGCTGGCTTGGCGCAGGCAGGGGACACCGATCACATGGAAAAAAGGATGGTGAAGAGAAAAAGGGAAAATCCAGGGATGGCTCCAGGGCCACTCCTGCTAAAATACACCCCAGAGTGGTAGCCTGCTCGGGGCTGCAGGTCCCACAGCCCCTGCAAGAGCCTTTCAGCAGTGCTTGGTGAGAGCCAAGCTGGGGGCAGAGGCTGAAAACACCAGGGAGATGCCAGGGGACCTGGGTAGAGCAAGTGTATGGATGGAGGCACATGGACTGTGAGAGCCACCCGGCCCTGCTGCAGCCAGGGAAGCATCTAGTGCCAGGCTCACCTCCCCAGAGCTTTCCACCAACACACCAGCCCAGGCTGCTCACTGCAAACCCATGCAGAGATGCCTTCTGCTGCCCAGCACAGGCCCTCCACATCTTGCTTGCAGTGCCACCTGCCGCCAACGGCAATGCTCTTCAGACACTGGAAGGGGACAACAGCAACTCTGAAAGCAGAGAACTTCCTGCTGTTACATCAGCTTTCCCTCCCCTTTAACAGCAGCCAAACTCTTGATCCAAAAAGCAACACTATTTCCCAAGCTGCAGGCGTCCCACGAGTCGCAGGCGTAGCAGCAGACGCTAATAAAGTACTTTTTTCTTTTTCTTTTATGCAGTTTCTCGCTGGAGCCGGTCTCTCCCCCCAGAGACCACATCCTGAATCTTCTTATTCATTGATTCTTTATGCTAAATGATGACTCTGCAGCCGAAATAATGTGGCATATTCTAGTTCGCATTTCAGGCACCGTGAGACTTTTTAATAACGAGTTGCATGAAAAATTAGGGAGGCTGCAACAAAGAGCTCCGACGGAGGTTTCCAAAGTGACTCACAGCCAGGAGAGCCTCGCTTTTCCAAAGCCCAGCATGAAACAATCTCAAGAGCCCCCACGCTCAGAGAGAGCTGAGTCCTCCCCCTCTGGAAAAATAAAGCCTTTTTAAGGAGAACTCCCCAGGGTGAGAAACCCAGCGGGGAGGTTTGGCGGGCGGTTTTGGGAATCTTGGCTGAGATGACATCCCATTGCCATAAGCACTCGTGGGGAGAAGGTTTCACCCCACATTGAGCTCTGCTGCCAAGGGTGCTGCGGGGTGGGAGTCACCTCCTGTGGCAGCCAGCCTGGGGTCTCTGCTCGCCACACTGGCTCTGTAACACTCTGAAACGGGGTTGGCAATGATTCTCACTGCTCTGGCAGGGAGGTAGTGAACCACAGCGGTAAAGGGCAGTGGAAAATCTTCCAGTCCTGGCTCCCAAAGCACTCTGGACCCCACCGAGACAGCGAGCATCACCCATGCACAGGTATCACCGCTCCTGCTTGGGGCTGGCTCCCTGCAAGTTCTGCAGCTCTTTGCCAGACTTCGCAGCATGATGGAGGGAATTTCTTCAGGTTAACTTTTGGCTGATTGTTCTTGCATCCTGCCAACCACACAACCAGCTGCCAACAAATTTCAAGGGGAAGCAGCAGGCAACATATCCAGCGCAGCCCCCCACCGGGGGCTAATATTGCTTATGCTCAGTCCCAGTGCTGACCAGTGCTTGGTTGCTGGGGTGGGAGGTGGCTGAAGGATGGGCTTGACTGCTCTGCCCTCTTTCCCAGGCTCAGCTCCTAATTCCTTCTGCATCCCATGCTGGTTCCCACCTTCACCTTCTCCGTGACACCTGTGACAGCCACCCCCAGCTCCAGGAGCTCCCTCTGTAGCTCAGTTCCCTGCTCACCCACTTCTAATGCCTAATAACCGAGCACCGCTCACCCCACCCGGCCCAGCAGACTTCCCCAAAAGTCATTTTTCCTTCAGTGCTTCCGCTGTAGCTGGAAAAGGAAGGTTAAAACTAATGGGGGCAGACAGCACGCAAGCAGCTCTTACCACATTCCAGAAGAGGGGGTTGAAGGCGATGGAGAGGACAGCCGCAAGGAAGCCAGCATCAGTCACGTCCACGTAGCCAAAGAGCCGCACCATGGCTGTCACATCCACCTGGGGAGGGAGAGCCAGTTAGTGGGGGTGCAGGTTCCCGCAGGAGCATCAGGCATTGCACCCAAACACAGGGCACTTTATCTCAAACCAAACCCATCAGCTGCCCTGCAGGAGCGGACAAATCCTTAATTGCCCCCAAGCAACATGTTAATATGGCTTGCGAAGCACTGTGTCAGGGTGCAAAGCCAAAAAGTGGGATGGGGGCTCCTCTGAGCTGTTTCTACCAGCACCTGGGGGATACCAGGCTCTCTGGAAGCCCAGTGTTTGCAGCAGTGCCCAGGACACGGGCGGGGACAAGCACCAGCCCTACGGGGCAGCTGCCAACCCAAGTGTGTGTCCAAGCCACAGGGAAGGGAGCACCATTTCACGGCACCTCCGTATCCCCCGGGATGGGCGACTGTCCCAGGGATGCTGGTCTGCATGGAAACTCCAAACTCCAAGCAACGAACTGCGTCAGTCTCAAACTTGCCTTCCATAAAGCAAGAGTGATGCAAACCCCCTCCACAGTGAAGGGAGGGATGAATCTGCACTGTAAGAAGCTGTAAAAGACCTTCTTGTCTTAATTAATGGCAGCAACAACCCCTTAAAGCTTACTGCTTTTCTCCCTTTTTCCTTTTAAGAAAGAGGTATTTTCCCCAGGATGGCTCCCTGACATTGTCAGCATTTTTACGTGCAAGAAAGCCATCCTGCTTCTCCCTCCCCGCCCCCTCTCCCTGCAGTGGTATTTGGATGAAAAACAGCCAGTGCCTTTTTTTTTTTCCTCCCAAAAAAACTTTAAAAACAAAAGACAAAACAGCCCAGCCCAAGCCCTTCCCTCGCTTGAATCAAAATCAAGACAACATTGAGATGTGGAAGGTTTTTGCTTCCCAAACACAGCTGTGTTTGCAAGTCCTTTGGATGCCAGGGGACAGGAAAGGCTCCAAAAGGCATCGGTTCCACCTCAAGCTGTCCAGAAGAGAAAATCCCCCCGGCTCCTCACAGGTTCTTTGAAGGAACCAGAGCTGCAGTGGGATTCATGGAGAGGGGCTGCTAAACCTGCCATCTCTCCCAGCCAAGAGCAAAGGCCCTGGGAATGGTTGTCCCACGCTGTCCTGGGGCATGTCCAGCTGCTCAGGATGCCCACGGTGCAAAGTGCACCAGCACAGGCCGTACCGCCCCAGTGAATCCGGGGGGATCCTCACAGGGATCCATGGCTGCCTTCAAACCAGCTCCCCTAGGCTCCTCTGTCCCAGCCCTCAGGACATGGGTGCTGAAGAAGAACGAAGGGAACAGCCCCAAGTGCCTGATCACGACCCATCTCCCCGTATTTCCACCCTCCCTTTGCCACTCAGCAGCCCTTTTCCCATCAGATTTGGTTCCTTCACTCCGTAACCCGGGCACCCAGACAGCCACCGGCGCCGGGGCCGAACTGTCTGGTCCTGCTTCAATTGCAGATCCCGTGGGACCAGGACAGTTTCTTTCCTCTCGTTTCGTACAGCGCTGAGCACAC
This sequence comes from Thinocorus orbignyianus, assembly GCA_013400375.1. Lineage (NCBI taxonomy): Eukaryota > Metazoa > Chordata > Aves > Ciconiiformes > Thinocoridae > Thinocorus > Thinocorus orbignyianus. The sequence continues at coordinate 48,365 of VXBW01000930.1, forward strand.
CGCCAGCACAGCCTGAACAAAAGCTTCTTGACCTACTAACTCCTGGCTGGCAACATCGTTAGCATTGCTCTCGCTGCCTTTTCTCCTCCTCAACAACCAAACCCACCACTGCCAGTGGGAGGCAGATTGGCCTGTGCCTCAGGATGTGCTTTTAGGGATAAAAAGGGAGCCCATTAGGATGAGCTGCCCCTAGAAACTGCTGGGACAGCCATGTAACAGGGACAGAGCATCTGATTTTGCTCCCTCCTCCCCAACGGGTGATAAATTAAGGTGGCAAATGCTGCATGCCAGCCCGCAGCCCTGAAGTCAGGGAAGGAGAGTGATGCACAGGCATCAGGGCAAGGGCTGCATGGACACCTGGTCAAGATCTCCATGGGCATCTGGTCAAGAGCTCCATGGGCACCTTGGCAAGGGCTCCATGGGCACCTGGGCAAGTGATGCTCGGGCACTGGGCAAGAGCTGCATGGGTATCTGGGCAAGGCGGTGGCAGCACCCACAGGACTCCCATGTGGTGCCCTTGCCACGTGTCCAGAGCATGCCGGGGTGGAAGCATTCCAGGGAGGAAGCCAGCTGCACCTCGGCAATGGGGTACCACGCATCCCAGGGGGGTGCTGCCCCCCTAGACACAGCCCGGGGGCAGAGGGGGATTACTGCCACCCCCGGTGCGAACCAGCCCCGCTGAGCCCCGCGATGGCACCGGGAGAGGCCGGGGAGGAGGGGGACAGGGAGGAGGGGGACACACCGGCCCCGGAGCCGCCCCCCGCAACCGAGGGGGCAGCGCCACAGCCTGGGCCTTTCCCCCGGGG
>VXBW01000930.1:49507-68449 GCA_013400375.1 Thinocorus orbignyianus
CACCTCCAGCACACACCGGGGCGGGCGGGACGGGAGCCCCGGCCTTCCCCCCCACTCCCTGGGCAGCCGGCGGGGGCTGGCGGCGGGGCCGAGCCTGGGAGTNCTCTACCTGTCCTGCTTGGCCCCTGCCTGTCCCCTGCCCATCTTCTGCCTGTCCCCTTGCCTGTCCTTATTGTCCCCCTGCCTATCCTGCTTGTCCCTTGCCTGTCCCACTGCCTGTCCCCTGTTGGGCCTTCCTGTCCCCCTGCCTGTCTCCCTGCCCATCCCCTGCCTGTCCTTTTTTTTCCTTGCCTGTCCCCTGCTGGTCCTTCTTGACCCCCCGCTTGTCCTCTCCCTGTCCCCCTGCCTATCCCCTGCCTGTTCTTCTTGTCCCCCTGCCTGTCCCCTGTCTGTTCCCCTTCTTGTCTCCCTGCCTGTACCCCTGCCCGTCCTCCCTACCCGTCCTTCTCGCCTCCCTGCCTGTCCCCTGATCAGCACTCACACTAGGGCCAGGGGGAGGGAAACAGCTCCAGTGATTTTTTTCTGCTACAGGAAAAGCTGTGGAAATTAAATGTTGATTGCCCAGTATTACTCATTTCAGGGCAAAATGTAAAGCCATCAAGGTTTGGATCTATTTTAAGGACAATTCATTGCGCTCTAATCCCCTTCAGCAGGTGTAATTTATTTTTTTTAATTGCTGTTATTATTCATACCAATATTATTTCTGTTCTTCACTCCTCTCTAGGAGGTTTCTGGTTAACGCACCTCATGGGCTGCAGTACCGGTTGGAAATCGAGTAGTATCATCCTTGCATACCTCTGAGGGTCTCTTAATTTCACAGACCCTCCTTTGAGGGGAAATAAATTTTCTTCAGAAAAAAGTTTGATATGAAAGAAACCTCGTGAATGAGCTGCCAATGTCCCTCCCAGAGGTCTCCTGGGAGTGGAGAAGCAATGGGATGTCTGAGCGCTTCGTGCCCTGGTGGGCACCATAAACACGCGTGAGTGATGGTTTACATGAAGTCCTCCCTGGTAAAACAGCATCCTTGGAGGATGCCCTTCAGGAGATGCAGGAGATCCCAGCTGTGACTCCTGGCTCCGTGGGAAACCGCCTTTCCTTAGTTCTGCTGCTCCAAACTTCTCTCTGCTCCAGTGCATCCCACCTCCCTGCTGCAAGGTCAGCTCCTGCACTCGAGGTGCTCGCCCTGGGCTGGACCCTGTCACCCTGGGCCTGACAAGCACATTCCCAGCACAAATTGCAGCGCTGGGCCAGTCTGGGGAGAGGCACGCACGAAGGCGCCGTGGGTGGGAGCAGCGTTCCCCGTGGATGATCTCCAGCTGCTTCCGGCCTCTTCTCCCTCGCGCTGGATAATTTTGCTGTGCCGAGTGTGTAATTATCGCCTCTGTCATCTCCCAGGCTGGGGCGCGGGAGCAGATGGGAGGATATTTATTTTGCGAGTCCCACCAGCTGGGTGCTTGGGGCAGCGGGGAGGGCGAAGGGGACGTGGTGGGGAAAGCAATGATGGCTGTGTTCACAAACGTCCCCCCCGGGGAGAGAATTAGCAGGGAGAAACCTTCTCCAAAGGTCCTGCTGCTGCCAGCTGGGAAAGGACAAGGATGCCGTGGTGGGCTGGGAGGAGGAGTGGGTCTGAGCAAGGGATGGATGGTGAGGAGGTGCAGGGGGGTGAGCTGTCTCGCTGGCTCCTCACTGGAGGCTGTCACGGACATGTCCATCCTGTCACCCTGCATTGGGGGGCACCCGGTGATGGCATGTGCTGCATGACCCAGTGTCCTGCAACCAGCTCAGCTGTGCGTGGGGCAGGGAATAACCCTGGAGCCTCCATGCCATTCCTGCTGCTAAATCCCCTGTCCAGAGAACATTTTCCATGGAAGAGGGATGGGGGGATGTTTGCTGCAGCAGGGCCCCTCCATGCCAGCCTCCATCCCACCTCGGAAACATCCCAGCAGCTGTGAAGGAGACAAAGAGGGCTTTCTGCAGGGCTGGATTTTCCTTTGTGTCCCCATCCCTCCCCTTCTCCCCTTGGCATGCCTTTTATCCAGCTTCCCGTTTCCGAGCACCGAGCTGAGGAAGAGGGCATTGTCCTCGGCTTTCTCAAGTCCTTTCTCAGCTTGAACCCCCCTAGAAGTGCCCTTTGAAATCCCACTACGGCCCCCAGAGGTCACTGATGAATACGGGGTTGCAAACATCTGCATTGGGCAGAAGGCACTTTTAAATGAAGTCATTCGTAAGGGCAGCGATGGGCTGCACTGTCGGAGGGACGACCAGGAGCTCTTTGGTGGCTGTTAAATGACACACGGGGATCGTGTGGCCACGATGGCTCCTGCTGGCATCGTCTGCAGCGGTGGTGTCCCTCTAAGACACGTGGGCAACGCTGAAGGGGTTTCCATGCATTTGATATGTTCATGGTGTGCAGCTCAGTGATGCATGTGTGCATCAGCCCGGTGGAGGATGCTTGCAGGTCGCTGCTGCTTGGCGAGCTGCAGTTTGCTCAGGAGCATTTCAAATGCACGGAGACCCAGGGGACTCCCCAGTGCCTGGAAATCCAGGGCAGGGAGTGCTGTCGGGTGAGTTTCCCTTAGAAACGGGACATTGGTTGGGAAACTGCACCCAAGTCAACTTCAGCACAGAGGGACAGCTCTCCCTGCAAGCCCAAGAGAAGGCTTCCATGCCAAAGGATTGGTTTCCTTGCTGAGAAAAAGGGAAATAAAGGGGATATAAAGGTCCCCCAGGTTCCAGTCTCCACAGGTAACTCTTGCCTGCCAAACAGGACAGGCTTATGAACTCCCCTGCTTGCCTGCAGCTCCTACAACCCCCCTGTCACCCATCGCTCCATGGTTGTCCCCAGTGAGCCCTGGTGGTCACCAGGAAGGGCTGCTTTCTACTGGCAACCTTGGATTCTGATATCTGAGCTTGCAACCCACCTGGTCCTACCCCAGCTGCATTCCTTGCTGCTGGGGGACAGTGTGGGGCTGGGGACTTTTTCCCAGTCCGTTTTGTCCCCTTCCATGTGTCACTGTCCACATGTTCAAACCTATCCCAAATTAAAGCTGACCCCCATGGGTTTGATCTTTGCAAACCTGCAAGGGCTTGGATTGAAGGGTCGTGAGGATCAAGGACGGAGCATCACAACACATGGTAAAGGACAGCATTGCAAGCCTAGAGAGAAGCAAATAACACTGGAGCACAGAGCTGAAACCTTGGCTAGAAGCAGCAAAATTGCAGAAACTCTTCTATCCTCCATCAGATAACACATTGTCACCAGCAGTGCAATGCTGCAATCCAGACCTGCAATCCTAGTGGAAATCCTCTAGTGTTTGTGCTGGAGGTTAGCTCTATTTATATTCTGATGAATGATTTACTCGAGTAATTGGCACACAGCTCCCCTATTACAGATCATAAAGAATTAATCACGAGATTTTCAATGCTCCCCTATCAATTTTATTAGGCTTGATTGAACGCGGTGGATTGGGAACATATGGTATGTGAGTCAGACTCTGCTCCCAGTTACACCCTGGTTAATGCTGGGGACTCGCTCGGCTGCTGATCCCTGTAAATCCGGAGAGGCAGCTGCTCCTTTCTTTCTCTCCATGCCCCGATTGTTCCTCACATTCCCTTAAATACCCAAGGATGCAGGGAGCAACCAAGATCAACTCCTTGTGCCCGAATTCTCCAAAAAGCCTGAGATGCTCTCAAACCCAAAGCCAGGCTGGGAAGAGGATGCTTCACATCCAGCTCCTCCGTGTCCCAGCATGAGCCAGGAACTGGAGCCAAATTCTTGGGAGCTCGAGATCTGCCCCAAGAACGATTGTCAAGCGACAGCCCCTGTGAAGAGGACGTGTCATGGTGTGGGAGGCTTGTCACCGTTGGAAGCTGAGGATGCCTGTGTTGGCGTTGGGGTGTCCTGCCAGGCAGGTTTGCCCACGGGAGAAGCTTTCTTAAAAGAAATAATTAGCCACAAGGAGTCTTAACACCCGCAGAAGTGGGATGACACATCCCTGCCCCGAACCAGCAGAACAGCATCATCCCCTAGAGCAGAAACCTTAAAAGCCGTGTCCCCCACATGGCTCCCCTCACACAGAGAACCAAGAAAACCTCCAAAATTTCCACGTTGATGGCTCACAACCCTTCCCTTGATGCTTTTTTTGGTTTTTTTTTTGCCTGTGGGTGTTGTTACTGTGCTGGCTTATGTGCAGAGTCGTGATGCGGGGAAGGGGATGGTACAGGGCACCGCTCCAGCTCGTGGGCAGTGCCGGACACCCCTGGTGAAGATGTTCCCACTGTGCTCCCAGTAACCGCACCAGTATCTCAGTCGATATTTACAGGAGGGAAGGGGAACTTTGGGTGTAGATGGAGCTACTTGCATAAGCAGGGCTTATCCTGAACCAGGCTTGTAGAGCAACCGGTCTGGCACAGCTACAGCCCACGTCCCCATCTGCTGTCTTGAGCAGCTGCATTGAAGGGCACCGAGAAGTTACTGCCAGTAACTCTTGGCAGGAGCCAGCGAGGAAACCTCCCTCCAGGGAGAGCTGATCTGGGGAGGGCAAATCAGAAACGCAGCAGAGGATCTGCCCTTTCCTGCAGGTGAAGGGGAATAACAACAGCCCCTTTGCCTTCACAGTCAAAACATTTTGCCTTACGTGAGGTCCTGGTTTGGGAGCAGAGCAGGGAGGACCTTCCACAAGGGTCTCTCCAAGCATTGGTGTGTTCCTGTCATCTGGGGCTGCCTTTTCTCTGCCTTCCCCGTTCTGCCTGTGCCCAAACAGGCTCTCCATGGCCTTGCCGTGTCCATGAATCTGGGTGAACACACCTTGCAAGCACCCAAGGCTCTGGGAAGCCCGCAGATGACTCCAAGTCCAGTTTACACGGGCATTTTGGAGCTGGGGAGCTCTGAGGTCTCACCTCAGTGCTCTGCCCTGGTAAGAGCCACGGCTTTGCCTTAACCCAGGGCATTGTGCCCTTGTCACGCATCGGTGGGGAGAACCGCAGGGGAAGGTGACACAGAGGCACTGAGGGACATCTTCCCAGCCTCCAGCCTATTTCCAGGGAGCTCTGGTGCCCCATGAGCCACATGTATGATGGGCACTGCAGGAAGGAGCAGGCTCCCTCAGAAGGAAGCCAAGCTGTTGGAGGAGCTTCCCAGCATTCTGCACTCTGAGCCTGGTGGAGACAACATTTAGGGAAGGATTCACAACAGCTTCCCTGCTCCCCGAGGCCACGTTCATCACCAGTGTGTCTCTAATGAAGCAGAGGCTTTACTTTCTGGGATCAATGAATCCACCGATCGTGACCTGTCTGCTAAGTGGGAAATCAGGTCTCTCCCTCCCCGAACTCGTCTGAGCTCGGCTCAAACAGCAGGCTCTGTCCCCAGGGTACTCTGTGTCGCTTAATTGCAAACCCCGTGGCTGATTAGAGAGCAGCAGCCAGGGCGTGCAGAAGCCCTCACTGCTGCAGCCCAGCAGTGGGGTGGCTGCTCAACCAGCCTGGGAGATGGCTGCAAGAAGGGAGGATGTTTTGGGGCTCCAGGAGGATGGAAATCCCCCTGGCTTTCTCTTCTCCAAAAGAGATACTGATACTACACAGCTGGCTGGAGGGTTTATTGCCAATCTGCTCTCCCTCAAAGCCCTAAATCCCCCAAACCCTTTAAATCCCTCCAAAGTATCTTTCATGGGGTTAGATACTTCAAGAGAAGCTGTGACCTCCCAAAGCAAGGGCAGGGGGCAGCTGGAAAGGTCACTGCTACCACGTCCCCCAGCCACAAGCGTGTCCCACACTGGAGTGTGGAAACAGTCCTCACTATCCCCTAAGTAAATCTAAGGACACTGGGCAGCTTTTCCTAACACTGCCTGCAACTCCTGGTCATTTCTGCACCAAAAAAAATATGCTGTGCACTCCAAGAACCTTTGCCCATATGTTTCAAGCTGCAGAGGGCTGAACCAGGCTCCAAAAAATTTCCCTGCACACCATCAGCCCAGGGATTTGGGGCATTGCTCTGGACACATATAATTGGGGTGTCCCCATTAGCCGAGCAGCCAGGTTTTGGGTGTTGAACAGTCCAGACTCTCACCTAATGCTCACTGCAGCAAGGATGATGGAGGTAGCTGAGTCACGATGCCCAGCGTCACCTCCACGGCCATCTCTCATCCCTTGCTCTGCCAGCAGCCGGCTTTTCCCAAGCAATCAGCCTTGCTCTCAGATGTGACACCCGGGAGAGCTGCAGAGAGGAACAAACCCTCATTGAGGACTCAGTGGGGGGTAAAGCCTGGTAGTGGGGGTTGCTTCGTGCCATGCGTGATGGTCCCCACAGCAGGAGTCTGGCCCCGATGCTCAGCGCCATGGAGAGCTGGGCTTGGAGCCTACTGAGGAGACTACTTTCAAAGTAGTCTCTCAAAGCTGCGGGGATATGCTCTGCCTCTGGCCTTAAACCACCCAGGGAGCCCCTGGAGAAGGGCTGACTTGCAGGTCTTGGACACAAACACACGCTCGCGGGGGCCAGGGAAGATGCCTCCACATGGGAACACAGGTTTATCCCGAGGAACCACAGAGCCGGCTATAAATACCTCCTCAGAGCATCACTCCCCCTCCGCTTTGATGTTTTGCTGTTATTTGCTTCAAACCCACTCCTGCTGCTGTTATTTTTATCTTCTCTTCTTTCCCCTCTGCTTTTTCAGCTGTTTACGAGCTGCATTGCAGAAGCATCTCAAAAGGAAGACGGAAAGAAAGTCAGGAACTCAGGGAAAAAGGTCAGGGACGCTGGGAGGGCAGAGGCCCCATGACCAGCAGCTCCACAGCTCCCAGTGTGTTGCCCTCCCAGCAACACACCATGGGCAAGAGTTCTGCCCTTGCATCCCACCAGCAAGAGGCATGGCAGCCCCCCGAACAAGGAGCTCCTCCACTCTGGGCATCGTGCTCACCCCAGGCTGGACTGATATTAAAAGCAGAACGGGTGTAGAAACCCAGAAGAGCCTTTTCCACCTTCTCCCTGGTACATCCCAGGGGCTTTCTCCTTCCATCCAACATGTGGCCAGACTCTTTGCTCCATTGGGATGAACTGGTCCCACTTGGCTGCAACCCAGTGCCAGGTACCACTGGCAAGACCAGTTCCCCAAGCCATTCCTGAATCAGTGGCTGGTCACGAGGCATCAGGTCCCCATAGGACTGATGTGGTGGGTGACCAGAAATGTCCCCCACTATGAGGATGGGGCTGAGGGGGTCTCCTGCTGCTCTCCAGCCACCAACATTTGTTGAATTTGCAGGATATTGGTCTCCCTGCGATGCCAAAGCCCTGCCAGAGCCCAAGGAAACCAGGCAAGCAGCTCAGACGTTAATGAAAGTGGAGGTAATGTGAGTAGTCAGACACAGATGAGCTTAATTCCCTTAAACAAATTAAAAATACATTGGTCCTCACCATCATGAGCCTGAAGCTCTGAGTTGCAAGGGCAGGAGGGGAAGGAGAGCTGTGGGTGCCACCCTCCTGCCTTTGCCCTGGGATTCCCCCAAATCATGCACCCGGCTTTCCCTGCCATGACCACCTCTGTAGGCAGACTGGGAGCTGGGTGCCACTGCTGGGTGCCGATTCAGGTCTTTTCAGCAAAAAAGAAGCTGCTGGAACCAACTTCTCAATGTTTTTTTTTCCTCCACCATTTCCACAAGATGAAGGACACTGAGCACAAGCTCATCTCCCCTTTGGAGAAAACAGGGCCTGAAACAAAAGGTCTGGTGTTTCCCCACCCAAACAAAAGCAGACTGTTCAACTCGTTTAAGGTTTAAGGCGTTTAATCCCTTTATTGTTAAAGACAAGATGCTGTCCCTGCTTTCTCCTCCACACATCCCTTCTTCCTCCCACGCCGGGAGAAGCTGGGAACCGCTGGAAGCACCGAAGCCCAGACGTCCCCTTTGCCAGAGTGCTTGCCTATGGCATTGCCTACTTGTCAAGAATTTGGGGAGGTGAAAGAGTTGCTCCAGATTCCCATAAAAAGGGCAACCGTCTGGGCTGCCGGTCGCTGCCCGAGTAGGGACACAGAGGCTCTACGCCAGCCCCAGCTGTCAGGATGGATGTTATCTGCCACGGTTTGTTGTTGCTGGTGGGGAGCCCCTGGGGCCTCGTTTGGACATGGGCTGTCGAGGGGAGAAATTGAATCCAAAGGGCAGAGGGGGAAGGAGGAGAGACTGGAGCATGGGCTGGACCCAGCACCCACCAAGGCAGGGCACGGCAGAAGTGGGAAGACAACAACCTGGCTGGAAGCACAGCCAGAGCAGGAATAAGGAGGTTTTGCCAGCTGATGGGTTTAGCGGGGGCTGCTGAGAATTCTTCAGCATGGAAAAAAACTTTAAATCCTAACAGACTGCTCCTCTCCAAGGTCTGCTCCAGCCCAGACGGGCAGGCGTCCAGGGGAGTCTCCTGGCCTGGATTGCGCAGGAGGTCACGGCTCTCCCTGTGGGCTCTGAGAGCCAGAGCCCAGCGAGGATAAATGCCGGGCGATGGGAAACCACACTGAGGGATGGATGGTGGCTCCACACTGGGACACAGGGACCCTCCACTGCCGAGGATGCTGCAATGGGAAGCAGCTGCCATGGGTGTCTCCTGTGGATGGGCTGTCCCCGTGCTACCAGAGACCCCACTGCTGGCACCGGCCCTAGTTTCCAAGGCAGGGCTCGCAGGAGTTGTCTTTCCTCCTCTCTCAGTGTGGGACAGTATCTGGCCCCCACACGAACTGCTGGGGATTGCTGTTGGGCCACAAACAAGTCTCAGCTGAGTGGAGAGTGGTCATGTCCCACAGCTGGTAGGGGCATGCAGGACAACACTAATTGGGAAGAGAAATCAGCTCCATCTCCTTGTACCTCTCATTAAAGCCAAGCCTGGCAGCACGTGCTTTTTCTCCCAGGCTAGTGCTTGGTTGGGATGGGTGCCCCTATAGCCAAGGGAGGACAAAGGTGGAAGGGGGAAAGAAGACAGGACCCAGATGCTTCAATGCATGGTAGCTGGGCATCACCAGGACTCTGAGCTGTGCTGTACCAGCTGCAAACCTGTTCCATCTTTCCTTAAATGCTGCCTTTCACCCCAGCATATTCAGTATTCCCCAACATCTGGATGCTTTCCCTCTACTCCATCAGCTTACAAAGCGATGGGACAACCCCAACAGGCTCACAAAGCGCAGGACCCAAGGGTGCCGTGGGTGCAGGGATGGGGTATGAACACACAGCAGCTCTGCAGCTGCTAAAGAGCATCCTGAGGTTTCCTGATCGGCCCTAAATCCGGCCTCACCGGGTGCTGGTGGGGGGAAGCTGCCTGCAATCTATCACCTCTCTGCCTGGCTCACGGAGAAGAAAATAGGCTTGGGGGCATGCGGTATGGGTTCGGGGCACGCTCTCTCTGCTTGGCTAAAATGACACTAATTAAGCCCCTCGCAGCGTGCAAAAGCTATTCCTACAGGGCAGACAATTAACCTTGAAACTTGGCTTTTAGTGCTTGGAGGGGAGCGAATTTTTCATCCTGTTATTTCCCCGTGCTATTAAACTAATCCTAGAGACCACAAGGGAGAAGCAGCATTACACGTTCGCAGCTTCCAGACTTGCCAGGAGCACGGCGTGTGGCCGGCAGCCTCCTGCTCCATCCCTCCATCACGCTGATATTTTCACCCACGGTCTCCAACAGCATCATCATCGCTGGGGAGCAAGGGATGTGACCAAGGGCGCACGGCAAGGCTGCAGTGTTACACGATTATTATGGTCAGAAGTAAATTCAGCCTTCTCCAAGTGTTCCGGATGCAGTGCCAGCCTGGCCTTGGCTTTTCAGGGAGTTTCCCCAGAGGGACAGCCTGTCCCTGGCTCTCCAAGGCTGCGACTGCTGGCACAGCATCTCCCCAGCCCAAGCTCTGCAGGAAACAAGCCACTGAAGTTTTATTTTCCTGGAGGAGGAAAGGGAAGGATGAGGGAGGCAGAGAAAGGGGGAAGATTTTGCCAGTGGAGGTCAAACTCTGCCGTGGGGGTTGGGGATGTCCCTGGGCTGCCACATGTCTTCCCCGGAGCTCAAAGCTCCTCTCCCTCCCAAAACACAGCCCATGACAGCGCTGAGCTTGAGGACACCAGGGAAAGGAGCCAGTGGCTTGTCCTGATCCTGCCATCAGCAGAGGCGAGAGGAAAGGGAGGATGTATAACCCATAAACCCCCCTTTTTTAGGCACTAAAAAACCCCACCTGAGGACATTTGTTACAGCAAGCTGCAAAAAGGAACTGAAATGTCACTAAATTGCCCCAAGAATAAAGCACTGGGAGGGCACCACTGTGACACAGGCACCCATGGCCATCCTGGCACTGGGCAGGGCTCTGGCAGTGCCACTGACCTAAGCCAGCCGTGCTGAGACAACCATCCCTGCAGGTGAGTACCTGGGAAAGGGGGACAGGAGGCGAGGGGGACCCCAAAGCCATGAGATAAAGAAGGGAGAAGCCAAGGGAGGGCTGGGAAAGCAAATCTCTCCACCTGGGAGGAGACACATCTGCCTAACAAAGACTCCAGGGGGTCTTTGGGACAGAGGACACGGGTGAAAGCCATCAGGAAGAGAAACAGGAGCACGTTTTGGGGTGTAACAGCAGGAAAGCTCAATGCAAGCCACACACCCAGGTTAAGTAGCAGCTTGAAAGCAAAATGCACCCATGATGATGAGCAGCAGGTGATTGATTTGGTGATTCATTTCCCCATGGCTCAATTAATCTCCATGACCACTTCCACAGGAAAGCCTTTTTTCCCTGCGGTCAGTCTGGGGTTAAAACCTCCTTTTCCCCAATAAGCTGACCCTGAGCAGCTCTTCCTAGTGTCCCTATCCAAGGTAGGGAGGTTGGAACTAGATGATCTTTAAGGTCCCTTCCAACCCAACCTGTTCTATGATTCTTCATCTGCCAGGTGAGCAGTGCTGGGGAAGGGGTGGCTCCAGGGGTCCTCTCATCTCATGAGGATGGGACATCCTGGTGATGTTGCTGCCAAGAAGCAAGGGAGACATGCAAGATACGCTGCTCCTGGAGGTGATGGTGCCCTGAGACAGTAAACTAGCCTTTGGAGGTGCCCAGGCTGGGCCAGGAGAGGCTGGGCTTGGTGGGACCTGGCTGTTTGCTAGGATGATACAGCAGGAACCGTCCCCAAAAAATGCATGGAGAACAACAGCATTGAGGCCACAGCCGAGATGAACAGGGCACAGGCAGAAAGCTGGCTGAGACAGGTTTTACCTGTGGGAAGTTTAACACCCTTCTACTCCATAGGTTGGTGTTACTGATGTCAACCCAAGCCACCCTGCACCCAGACATTTTCCAGATGCTCCTTCCACCAGACCACTTGGTACCCAGCCCAGGACCTTCCCCTGATGCTCATCTTCCCCAGCTGCATCCTCCAGAGAGGTCTTCCTCATCTTCAGCAAGCCCTTCCCAACGGTGGGACCTGTAAACCTCCCCCTGACCCCTACACGAAGCTGAGTGCTGCTTGCTCAGCTCCTGCTCCCAGCCTTGGCACCCCAAAATAGCATCCAGCCTCCTACCTGAGCACTGCTGTAAGTGCTTTCCCAGCTTGCTGCACTAATTGCTCGGCCTTTAAATCAGAGCATGGAGGGTTAGAGGAGCCCTCAAGGAGCCATTTTGTATGTGGGTGCTGTTTCTCTGAAATGGCCTGGTTTTTAACTGCTTTCCTCTTCTTTTTTTCTCTTTTTTTTTTTTTTTCTTGAGGGGGTGGTACGTTATGGAGGCTGGATAAAGCGACTGAAGGGAGAGCTGCATCGTAAAAGCCAGTCTGCTGCTAAATCTGTTGAAAAAAAAAAAAAAAAGGTGCTGCAAAGTGCCTTTGCAGTTGTTTAGTCATTTGTTATCCTGGCTGAGGGGTGATTTGGGTGGCCGTGCTCTGCTTGCGTACACAAGTATTGTGCAGGGTAAAATGCCCTCAGAGAGCGCAGGGACCAGAGGAAGGGTCAGGAAAGGAGGATGAGAGAGCACCGAGAGGAGAATTTCCTTTTTTTTTTTTTCTGGGTGACTTCTTTTGGCTTGTCTGCCTCACTCTCCCATTTGCAAAATGATGCTCATCTTCTCCAGGGCTCCCATGGAGGTAAATTCAGCTCCAGCTGCCTTGCAGCTTTTGCCTCCCCAGGAACCATGCCCATGAAAGACACTTTTCCTGCAGCTCTGTTGTTTCTCTCAGTTAGGTTTCATGCTTTAATAAAAAAAAAAAAAAAAAAAAGGAGAGTAGGTGCCTGGGGTAGCAGATGGGACTGCTACCCTGCCTGCTGTAAATCACAGAGGAGGTTTTTACCTTTCTGGGATGAAGCCGTGCTCTCGGAGCACTGATCCTGCCGGCGCCGGCTGGTGAGTGGTGTCAGAGCCAGCTGCCAGCACCGTCACTGCTGATCACTGCATCCTTCTCTCGGGAAGTAGAAGACAAACCGACCGGCTGCTCCTCTTCTGCAGAAGTGGCAAGGTCCTAATGGGATTGCTAAATCACAGCCCTACTTTGGAGTGTTCTTCTGCTGGCGTAAATCAGTGCCGCTGAAATGGGCGGCATTGCGCTGATTTACACCAGGGCTGGGCAGGGAGGGAAAGCTGGATGGTTCATCTGAACATCCCTGTCCTCTCAGTGGTGGTAGGCAGCCACAAATCATTCCGTAGCAATGGAAATAACTCAGCAGCACAAGCTCGGGCACGGGGGATGAGGGAGATATGTAGAGCCAAAGTGGTTTCAGAGTGGGTGTAGGAATGAGTTTCAAAATTTAGAATAGGATGGAGTTTTTTCAGCTGGAAGGGACCTACAAAGATCATCTAATCCAAGTACCGGGCCACTTTTCTGATGACCAAAAGATAAAGCATGTGATTAAGGGCACTATCCAAATGGCTCCAAGATGATGACAGGCTTGGGGCACCAACCACCTCTCCAGGAAGCCAATTCCAGCCTTTGACCACCCTCTCTGTAAACAAGTGCTTCCTAATGTCCAATCTAAACCTCCCCCAGAGCAGCTTAGAACCATTCCCACACATCCTATCACAGGATACTAGGGAGAAGAGATTTCCCTGAAGACTTCCCAAGCCTGCTGGAGGCTGGGTTTCTCTAGGATTTGGGGGGGCTTTGGCATGTACCTCATTTACCTTGCAGGAGATGCAGCCTTCCCAAGTGTGGGTAGTGCAGGATGAGGTGAGCAGGCACCGAGCTCATCCCCTGGGCTGCTCGCAGAAGGGTGAATAGCTATGATTGGCTGGTTGCTCCAAAATTGGAAGGGATAACTGTGGAGAGGAACGTGTGCCAGCCGACTGGGCTGTGTTAAACCCGGCGTGAGCGCTTAGCTGTGACAAAGCATGGGCACCGAGGGGCTTACATTGAGAGTGAGCTGGCGGCCGGCAAGTCGGGCCCTGCTTTATCGGTGTTTGCAGATGCAAGGCATCAACGTTGTCTCGGGGGAGTAGGGCTGGCTCGGACCCGTGTGCTGCTGAAAGCCACCGTGTCCTCTGGTGACCATCAGCTGTACCTGTCCACAACCCAGGGGAGAAACTGTCTGCAGCCCTGCAGGTTGCATTTACCCCTCTAGATGATTACAGAGTTGAGGTGCATATAGAATATAGCCTGCTGTATCTATTTTATAAGGTCCATGGTGTCTGCATGGGCTGCAGGAGACCAGGGCTGAGGAGATACTGAGCTCCCACACAGCATTTCATGTCCCAGTGGTGTAGGAGAGCCTGCGGGACCAGCAGCATCTCGGTGTGGGAGCGAAGGTTTCTGTTCTGCACAGGAATATCTTGGCAAGCTGGGTGCAGTTCCCTGAGGATAAAATTTGGTATCCTGCCAAGGTCAATGCCTGGAAGAGAGCAAGGACTGTCCCAGTGTCACACTGCCCTTCTCTTTGATCTCTCCTGCTGGGCTGAACTGGTGGCTTCTGCCAAAACCCCGACAAGTCATTTGATTTATTCCTCCCCACCCCCTCGTTCTGTGCTGCAGAGAATCCAGAGCTGCGTTTCCCCAAAGTGTCAGCACTTTATACAGCACAAGACCCAATGGCACGGGCACACGGGCAGGATACAGCTCCTAGCACTCATTTATATCCCTGCACTTCTTTATAGCACTGCAAATCCCCACGGTGGGTTACCGGGTCAGAGCAGTACCTGCAGCAGAAATACCTCCTTGCCTTAAGCTGCAGGTTTTTATCCCACGACACTATTTGTTTAGTGCATTGTGATTCTAATTCAGCAGATGGTACCAACAGCTGCCAACCCTGCTTCTTATCTCCCTCCTAGCAGGCAGCACTGACCCAACCTGACCCCGAGCAGGGCTCAGCCTGGCACCTATGGCTGGGTGGGTGAGGACATCCCCTGGCAGGACCCCCAGTGTGGTCTGCACCCAGGCAGGTATCGACCAGGCTGAGAGTCCTGGGACTCAGAGAGGATGCTGCTGCAGCCCCCCTGGAAGGATGCTGCATATTCCCCCCAAGGATGCTGCTGCCCAGGCCCTGCTGCCCGGGGCTGCCCCAAAGCCGGGCAGAGGCTGCCACTTAGTGTCAGGAAGGGAGCACGGCTGCTGTAGGACCTGGCAGAGAGCCTGCGGTTGGGGACAGGCCACCCCTGTGCTCCTTTGGGGGGTCCCCCAGGCTCTGGCTCACACCCCGGGGTACCTGAGCTACCCCAGGCAGAGCCCTGGGAACAGGTAGTCCCGTCTAATGACAGCCCAGCTAATTACTGCTAATGGGGCTGATGGGTCCTCCACCCCCATACCCTACCCCTTCAGGTGCTGGCAGGACTCACCCTGCTGCCTTCACTGCTGCGTAACCCCCTGCCAGCCCTGAGGCAGCAGATGAGCATCCTCATCCCTCCCCAGGTACTGCACACACCAGCTGTCACCGTGTTTTCCAGCATCTATCAAAGCAGCCCCCACAAGAAACACCAGCAGCCCGCTGCCCGCCAGGAGCCCCCAGCCCAGGCTGCTCCCCAACTCCTGCTCACCAACCAGCAAAGGCACCCAAATTCCACAGTTTGGGTGACCCCCAGCTCCAGCCACTCTCCTTAGACAAGGTGCCTCATACACCTTTTTCCTAGGGAATGTGGGACTGAGGCACCCAGGGGCTGCAGGATCCTGCTGCTGTCATTGCTGTGCCTCAGTTTCCCTGGGCTGTATAGTGGGTGGATGGCAAATAAGCCCTTCAGCCAACTCTTGGTGTCTCCTGGCTGCTGGAGCAGAGCTCACTGTCCCTTGGCCACACAGGGAAACCGAGGCAGGGCACAGCAAAGCAGAGCTTCAAGGCCCTGAGCTGGTCTGTGCTCCCATCACCCCAGGCACACAGGCTGCTGTCATTTCCTGCTCCTCGCCCTCATTACGGCCTGATTCCCCAGGGACCATGGTGGTGGAACGTCCTTCCCCTGTGATGTTCTATTAGCTTAATAGCATTTTTCCACTCCATTTGAGAGGGGAATTTACAATGATCTCCGATTAGGACTGTCTTGGCAGCACCATACGTCTGCCCGCTTGGGCCGGACACTTGGGCTCACCCTGCCCTGCTCTGGGTTCGAGGGCTGTGGGCATCAAATGGTCTCTGGCCACTCATTGCCCCGTTATCCAAAAGCCTCCAGCTCTCTGTGCCCCACTTCTCACGCACTAAAGACCTTGAAGCAGGAGGTATGGTGATCCCATGGCTTTTTTTTTGCCCATTCATCTCACCCCAGTGATGTTTGTAAAGCTGGCTGGGAACCAAGAAAGATCTTATGGTCTTGCTTGTAGTCCCCACCACGCAGGGCAGGCAGAGCCCTTGCCACGGGCAACTCCAGCCCTTGCCATGGGCAACCCCAGCTCTGGCAGCCCCTGCCCTCCAGAGCGCTGGGGGGCTGAACAGCCCCGGCCCCCTCCTCGCCCGGAGCCACCGCTGCTCTTCCCTCGCCTCTGCCACAGACAGTTCTGGGATCACTTACCAATTAGTGTGGCCTGCTCATTAAAGCTCATTATCTGCCAGTGTGAACTTGGACGGGATTTTGTGGGCTTGGCGGGGGATCAAAATCTTCCTTCTTTCCAATCACATCCTGCTCAGCCTCCCCCGGCTCCGGGAGCAGCCCTGCAGCCCCAAGGCTGGGGGACTCGATGTTGTCTTTTAGAAGGAAAGAAAAACCGTGCCCAACAAATAAAACCGATCCCTCCCCACGGCAGGGACAGGTCTCTGCGCTGCACCGATGCTGCGATGGAGCAGGGTGATGTCTGGGCTCGCCATTTTCCATGGCTTTCTAGGAAGTTTGGGACACACAGGGGGTAAACAGCTGGAGTTTTTGTTAAAGCCTAAATCTCAGAATCAAATTTGCAGCCTGACAAGTTCAGACCAGCGATTTTGGAGGCCGGGAGGCAGCTGCAGGTACTGGCGTGCCTGCAAGGTCACACTTGCCAACTGGCCATGGCTTGGCACGGTGACGATCCCCTGCGTGCCCAGGGAAATTGCCAGGCAAGTCCCGGTCCGGCAGCCCCAGCTGCCTCTGGGCAATGCCCGAGCCCCTGTTTGTGCCCACAGGGTTTTGGGCAGTCCCCAGCACTGTGTGATAGCGAGCTCTGCTCAGCTCCAGGGCACCGAGCCGGCAGCAACGGGGAAATATCAGCTGCCAACCACAGAAATTAGGTTTCCTCTTCGCGCGCTGTGATGTCGGAGGGGGCTGGTCTCGGGGGTGTC
The DNA here is from genome assembly GCA_013400375.1 of Thinocorus orbignyianus. NCBI lineage: Eukaryota > Metazoa > Chordata > Aves > Ciconiiformes > Thinocoridae > Thinocorus > Thinocorus orbignyianus. Next base: position 66,159 of record VXBW01000930.1, read on the forward strand.
TTGGCTATTTTCTGCTTTTAATTGCAAGGATAGATGGGAAAACACAAAACTCTGGCAAAAACATTCTCCTCCCACTGCCTCGCTGGGTGTTTTGGGTTCAATAAGTGCTGGAAATCCCAACAGATGACATGGCTTGGATGGGAAGATCTTGGCTCACAGAAGGAGACTTCACCATGCAGGGGTCCCCAGCTGTGGTGCAAGCTGGAGGGCAAAGCCCTGCACTGCCCTCCTGCCCCACTGTGCCCCACACCTCACCATCAGTCTGGAGATGGCTTTTGCTGTCATTGCATGTGTCCCAGTCTCCGCTTGGCTCTGGGACACTGGTGCCTGGGGAGGTGACATGGACCCAGGTCCCTGGGCAGGGACAGGGCTGTTGCTTCGCTGCTACAGGGGCCAGTCCCGGGCATCCCACACCAACGAGGCAAACAATTCAAAGCCTTTCCATTCAGGGAAAATCAACCCCAAATGCAGCCTAGTTTCATAACAACCAGCAGAATGGGAGAGGGAGCCCTGGCTTTCCCAGTGCCTCCTTCCCCTCTTTCCCAAGGCCATCCTTCCCGAGGGAGTCACCAGGTCTGGCTTTCATTAGCGAATGAGCCTGTTTTGGTGAATGGCTCTTGTCAATATTGATTAAATTCCATTTTCCCATGTGCAGAGAAATTCTCTTGTGGTCTCTGCAGTGCTACCATCCTAAAATAACTGAGTAACAAGACCCGGTTTAACCCTTCCTTCCTCCTCCAAAAAAAAAAAAAACCACCCCAGGGTGGAATCACCCCCCAACTGCTCCTTTGTTCATCTCCTGCGTGGAGCCACCCAGTAATGAGACAAAAATCCACCAGGCAGTGGAAAGCAGCTGGTCTAAGTTCAAGCCAAACAGCCTCCAGCTCGTGTGAGCCAGGGCTTTAGCACAGGCCAAGCTGGGAAGGCTGCGCCTGCATCATTAACAAAATCCCCAGCAAATGCTCCCCGTGGCATCCAACCAGCTCTCCAGGGCTGCAAATTGTGCCCAGGAGCGTATTCTTCCCCAGCTCCTCCTTTGCCAGGGTGCCTTTCACCGCAGACATCAATGTGCCTGCGTCCCACGCTGGCCTGGATTAACTGCCTCTTTTATTGCTGCCAATTACTGGCAGCAAAGATGCCGCAGGGATGGAGTATGCAAGATGGGTTACCACCTTCCTGGCCCTAATGACGTGAAGCTTTGCAGGCTGCAGCAGCAGCCCCCAGCTCCCCACGGAGAGGGGCATGGAAGGGGGGTGGGAATCAGCCCACAGCCCCCCACCCTGCTTCCCTGTACACCCAGCCTTTGCACCCCACAGATGGCTGCTGCTGCTGGCATTGTGGGGAGAGCTGTATCCCCAAGCCCTGGCATGGATCAGGGCATATGAAGATGATGCCCGTCCGTGGTGACCTGGGGAACCTTCCCGTGTGGGTGAGAGAGAGGAGGCAGGTCAGGGCTGCAGGCAGCAGACCACACTCGGCTGCTGCTGAGTGCTCTGAGGCTTCACGCTGCGAGAAGAATGAGCAGATAATAGGATTTTCCGTCTCTTCAAAGGGCGCGTGAGCCGGGCCCCGGCGCTCTGCAGCGCCCTGGGAAGAGCCATCGGGAAGATCCCACACCTCCCAGCCGGCGCCGCAGCCACAGGGATGCTCCCAGCTGCAGAGCATCCCCTGGCGTGCCAATGGGGGGACCAGGGACCCCAGTCCTGCGAGGGAACAAGGATGAAGGGCACTTTATCCCTGCTGCTGCTGAGGGGAGGCAAAAGCATGGCAAACCTTGGTGATGCCACACCAGGAGCCAAGGGAAAGTTCATCCGCCTCCGCTTCGACACGGTGCATTTTCGCCTGGAACAGCTGCTCTGCTGCAAAATCAAACGGGGAAGCAGAGAGCTTCAGCTCCATGCTTAGGACAGCCAGGGCAGGCACACGTCGCCACACCGAAGGCACGAAGCACTCACACCTCCTCATGCTCACACAGGCGCTGGCACCAGCCCCAGGGCAGAGCAGCTGCCCCCCGGTGAGCCTGGGGTCCCTGTGTCCCCAACCAGCACACGGGGGCAGCCCAGGGACCATCTGGAGGCTCACTTGAAGAGCTCCCGCGTCCCTGCCTCCCTGCTCCATTTCTCCTCGGATGGCTTATCAGCAGTGACTTTCCCGACAGCAATCGATAGAAAACATTTTATCGCCTTCCCAGGCGGCAGGATCCTTGGAGTGGGTCTGATTTCTGTTTCTATGGTGACATCTTCCGGGCTTATGAAAGATCTTGCCTTTCTTGGTTGTTGTTGGGTGGTGGA
>VXBW01000930.1:73763-85384 GCA_013400375.1 Thinocorus orbignyianus
TAAATTCCAGCTAAATTCCAGTGTGTGTGGTGTGTGTGTCTCCCCCTCCCCCTCTGGAAATGTGCAGCTGGAGCAGCGCAGGGTGGGAGCTGCTCCCGTGGCCGGGGATCCCAATGGAGATGCTGACTGGCTTCTTGCCCCCCCCACCCCCCAAAAAACGGCCAAGGGGGCGGCATCCCCAGGGCTCTCTCCGGCCGGTGGCGAAGCATCCCGGCTGACGTCGCAGACCTGCCGGAGGTTCTCATTGACGTCAGAGCGGGGAGCTGCTGGGGTACGCGTTCGGTCCCCTGCCGCCTTTGATGGGAGCGCCATGCCCTCCCTTAGACGTGAGCAAATCTGGCTCTGCCAAAGCTCTTGTGGCCACCAGGTTCCTGCCTGCTCTCTCCCCTTGGCTGCAAGGAGGAGCGGTGCCCAGGTTGGCTGCCCTCAGGTGACCTCCCGAAGTGATGTTTTGGAGGAACAAAAACAACAGTGGGGGTTCTTGCCTGAGAGAACGCTCCTCAGGCCCTGTGAAAGCGGAGGGAAGGTGTTGCTGGTGGTGCCACCACCTTCTGAGGGTTCCCTCAGGTCAGCTCCATCTGCCCCAGCTTGTGGGCGTTACCAGAACCTCCTTAAGGGTCCAGAAATGGTTTTCTGCTGGGTGCTGGGACTTTGCAGAGCGTTTCTACCCCACAGCTGCCTTCCCAGGGGTGGCAGCTCATGTTCCCCAGGTGGGGTGAGCAGTGCCGTGGTGGCTCTGTGGATGTGGGTCACCTGTGTGTCGGTGGGAGAGGGTTGAGGGGGAGCCATGGTGGGTGAGGCAGAGGTTGGCTGTGCGTGGTGGTGGCCCAGCGTTGCAGAGTCAGGTGCTCAGCTGGTGCTGAGACCGCATCTCCTGGTGTCTGTCACAGGCTGATGAAAATGGACCTCGAGCTGCTGGGGGATGGAGCGGAGAAGGATGGGAAGCAGCCAAGGGAGATGGAGAAAAAGACATGTTCCCCCTGAGCGCTCTTCCCTCCCCGTTCCCTGCGGGATTGAGGTGTTGCCTTGAGGCTCGGCGAGAGTCACGGTGCTGGAGGGGTTCAGCAGGGGTCTGGGCTCAGAGCTGGGGCCACCCTGAGCAGCAGCTCTGCAGCCCTGGGGCCAGGAGCTGCGTGAAGTTCAAGGCAGGAAGTGAGAAATAAAAAAAAACATAATTAAAAAAATATATATATACACCACGACCGGTAGAAACTGCCTGGGGGAGATTTAGGGAAGTGGGCATGCCTCTGCCGTGGAACCCACAAGAAGCATGTGTCCTCATCAGATGAGGAGCTGCCCGTGCTGGGGATGGCAGACCCACCTTTCCTCTCCCAGCTCTGTCTCCTCTGGAAGCCCCAGGGAACAATTGCATACAGAGTGCTTCGTTTCAGAGCCGCCACAGTCATTTCAGAGACCTTTTAGGCAGGAAAAGTGCTCTGTAGCGTGTAATTTGAAGGCTCTGCTCTGAACCTTCACTGTCGCTCTGCTAAATGATCCTCTGCTCTTCCAAACCTTTGCTGCCTGGAAACCAGCGGCGGTGACCTGGTTCCTGGCCTCCTTTGGTCCTTGTTCTCCCTTCGGCCCCGTGTGAAGGTGAGGGGAGTTGCGGGTTGTGAGGAGCAGCCCGGGGTGTTTCTCTGTCTTGCATGGGGCCTCTCAGACGTCAGAGTCCTGGGAGATTTCAGCCAGTCTTAATCATCTCTCGCCTCTGCCTGAGCTGCAGAGGTTGTCACAGCTCGCTAAGGATTTTCCAGCCCGGAGGGTTGAGCCTTGTGAGGGCTCTGCAGGAAAATCTAAGCAACCCTGACTGATTTTTTTTTTATTTCCCCCCCCAAAATGGGAGACCTGCAGAATTGTATTTTTTTTTGTAGCATTCCTCAGGCTTGGTAGCTGGTGGTAGGGGAAAGGATGGTTTGTTGTGCCATCAGAGGAAGCAGCACAACTTTGGTTTCACTGATGGACCCGTGCCACAGCCTCGCTGGGGACACGGTGAGCTGAGCCCGGAGGTGACAGGCCATCCGGGAGTGTGATATCTCCGGGGGTTTCCTCACCCTCGCCTTTCCTCTCCTGCCTATCCCAGCGCCAGTTGCCCTAAAACTTTCTGTCGGTTGGAGGAGGCACACCTGCAGGAACAGAGCAAGCTGTGGGTTTCCTCTCGCCGCGGGCACTGTCTGCTCTGCCAGATGCAGGCAGGGTTTGGGTCGCTGTGGGGTGCAGGCAAAGGGAAAAAAGATGGGGAGAAGGAGAAATATTTGCATGTGAAGGGTTCTGCTGTCACCCCATGGCTTGTTCCTGGCTGGGCTGAGGGCTGAGGGCTGGGCTAGTGTGACTAGTGCGAGCACGTCTCCTCTTGCCTTGCACGGCTTGACTCTGCTTTGGATTCGCTCCTGGTTTCCACCGAGGCAGTCCCGGTGGCAGCGGACTTATGCACGTCACCGAATCAGACACACAGCCAGGGCCGGAGGAAACTGTCTTGAGTCTGTCCTCAGGCCGTGCCTGGCAGATACCCGAGTCTGACACGCTCCTAAAAACCACGGGTGCTGGGGAACCCACCCTGTCCCCAGGCGATTGCTGCCACTCACTAATGACAGGCTTCCAGCAATGCAGCTTGGCTTCTGCTCACATCCCATCCCCTGCAGCAGGGCATGAGGCAGAGGAAAAGCAGTTTCCCTTTCCCTTCTTCACCTCTCGGAGGGATACTCTGTACCTACAACCCTTCTGAAGGCCGAGCAGGATACATCCCCGCTGGGATGGAGCAGGCAGACCCATACTGGCCTCTTGTCCCACCACCCATTTGGAAACATGCTCAAAATCCACCTGCTCGGCATGGTATGGATTTGGGATTTCCCCCAGGAGGGCTGGTACAGCTGCTCAGGGCTGGCTTTCAACCCGTTGTGGAGGAGGAAGAGGAGGAGGAGGAGGGAGGAGGAGGCAGGTGCAGGCTCTGGAGAACCAGCATCATGGCCAAGTGCAAAGAACCGGCTCTGAGCAGCGGTTGCCACCTGCGCTCGCCATCCCCCAGCCAGCAGAAACTACACGTCCCAGCAAGCTGAGGGCCACTGCCAGCTGTGCAAGGTGGTGAGGGGTTTCCTATGGCTGGTGGTCACCCCCAGTCCCTGGTGGGAGGGTGGGCATCGCTGTGGGGAGGCCGCTTTGCTGTGGGAAGGTGGCCGCTTGGTTTTTGCTTGGGTTGCACGGCCTAGTTTTGAGAGCTGGAATATGCTCAAAGATGGGCTTTCTGAGTTGCTTTTTTTGGTTTTGTTTTGTTTTAAATGACAGCATTTCCCCTTTAAATTTACATCTCTAGCTGGGGAACACAGAGCCTGGTGAGAGAGGGAGTGTGAGACTTTTATAAAAAGAACGAGTCGGGTTTTATTATCCCTTTGAGACGAGCAGGGAAAATCTATACTGAAGGCATGAAATAGCAATAAAAATGGACTTTTTGCCAAAGCAAAATTAATTGAGTGAATCTCAGTCCTCAAGCCTGAGCTCTGAGAGGCTTAGGAGTTGGATATGAACCATGCTGCCCCCTTCCAGGCTTTCCTCCCCCCCAGGAGGGGAAGCAAAACCTTCCTTGGGTCCTCAGCACTGAACGACGAAGCACAGGAGCTTGGGACACGGGCATCCTCACCACTTGTGGGGCTAGGGTTGCCTTCAGCCCTGGTGGTCCCCGTAGTGAGGACCTTCTGCAGGTGCATTGGCTTGGGGACCCTCTCCCATGGCGTGAATACGATGCTGATGATTGTTCAGTGGTTGCTGCTCTGGTGTTTCTGCTCACCATCATCATCATCAGTCACAGCATCCCACCTGGATTGCGGATTTGTGGGAGTCCAACAAGAGAAAGGAAGGAGGTTGGACACGAGCTCCTTGAACCCGCTCTGGAAGCCAGGAGAGGAACCTGCTCTCTTATCCTGGCCTGGGTTTGCTCTTATTAACCATTTTTCTCCCTTGTTTTTGCTTCCTGCTCCTGCCCCACTTGGGGGTCTGGCTCTCCAAGGTGTTTTCTGGGCAAAACCTTCACAGAAAAAAGAGAAACCCCTCCTGTTTTTTTGTTCATCTGGATGTACGTGTGTGTGGCGGCACCAGCTTCGCTCTCCCCTTTTTCAAGGGGGAGGATGGCAGCAGGAGCCGATGGACAGAGCGGTGAGGGGACAGCTGGATTCTTTTCAGCAGATGGTGCAAAGAGGACGACGCTGCGTAAACCTCCTGAGTCCACCAGAGAGACAGAGATTAAATAGCGAGAGGGCTGAGAGGCAGCTCCAGGCAGGAGAAGGAAGGAGAAAAAAGGAAAATGGGGGTGGAAATAGGATTGGAGAGTGGAACTGGGGAGAGGAGTGTTGGTTTGAACAGGAATCTCCTCCCACTTGATGTCTCCCCTCCAATTCGGACGGCCTAGATTCAGTGCCATAAAAATATAGCCCTTTTCAATCCCTTATCTTGCAGGAGCAGAAACAATTGGCCTGCAAAGAAGGAGAAAACAATCTGTTTGACTGACAAACAAAAACACATTTCTGCACAAAAGGAGGAGGAGGAAGAGGCAGCTGTCTGGCTGCTGCTTCGGCTTTTTTCCTTTCCCCTCCCTCTCCTGTCCCCTCGCTGATGGTGTCGGAGCGGAGCTGCTACCCTTGCCAGCAAAACACCCGCCGTTCTGACTGGCTGGGTTCAATGTCAGGCTCCTGCAGCAAATGTCATTGTCCCCCCACCGTCACCAGCACCGCGGCAGAGATGCACAAGCCCTGCTGTGATGCCCTCCTGGGGATGGTGGGGGGAATCTGGTACCCTGAGCATCAGTGGGGCAGAGCCTGGCTGCTGGGAGAGGTCCCCATTGGATTCTAGAGACCGATGTTCAAGAAAGAGGGACCAAGGCCAGTGGCTTGTGTTGGATGAGTTGGGGACAGAGGGGATGCAGGAGATCACTCATGGAAGGACCTCAGGGAAGTTCACCTGGGTTGTGGGTGATCCACTGATACCTTCAGCACGTGAGCAGCATCAATAGAGCACCCAGGTGATGCAACTGGAGATGCTTCTGGAGCCTGGGCCACCTCCAGAGTCAGCTCTGTGCCTCGGTTTCCCTGTCAGTGGGATAACACGCAAATGCTTTAGGAAAGCTGGGGCACAGAAGTGCCTTGTGCACCGTAAGTCGTTATCCCAGCAAGTTGTTATCCCAACAAATCGTTATCCCTAAAAAATCATTATGGAAACCACTGGACTAGCCAAATTGGTGCTGTGGGGAATCCGTTGGACAGGCAGGAACAGAGCCCATGGGATCTCGGCAGTTCTCCATCTTTCCAGAACAAACTCCTCACTCGGAGGCTTTTATAAAAGAAAGAGCAACTGATTTTTCTCCATGCGATTTCCTGACCAGGAGCAGCAGCGTTTTCCTGCCTGGAATGGCCTTACGAGGGGACTCTGCTCTACAGGGACGCTTGAAGCAAACACCCACGCTCCAGAAACAGCCAAATGCAATACCCGGCGCCTGCCCAAACCTGGAAAAGCAGGAGGCTGGAGCAGGGCGATCTCAGAGGGGCTGGTTAGCACTGCCACAGAGGGAATTCATGGTAAATAAAGGGACACAAGAAGAAAAACCCTGAAGTCACGAGGACAGTCTTAATTGCCTTTGATCCAGGTTACTGGTAACCTGCTGGAGTCCACTGGAAAGATCATCCTGCACTGGTGGATGGTTCACTTTTTCCATTTTTTTTTTTTAAGGAGCTATTTCACTCGGCAGCCAAGTAGCAAAATAACATGTAGGAAATCATGGATTCCAGGTGAGTTAATAACAAATAATGACTCTCGGTTCCTGAGTGGTTCTCTTGATGTCTCAGTCCAGGCGTATAACAGCCAGGCTTTCCTGTGCATACGCAGCCAGGCTTGTTGAAATGCTAGTACAAATTGATGGAAGCATCCTGAACTCAAGTGAATTCAAGAGATCCGGCCATTGCTTTCTTCGAGTACCACAACAGAAGCTTTGGGGAATATTTGACCTGAAAGATTAGAAGAACTTGATTTTTATTTTTTTTATTTTTTAATTCTTCCATCTAAAATGCAGACTTTTCTGCATATTTCTTTCTCGTTTCAAAGGAAGATGAGAGGCACCATCTCTCCTCACGTCAAAAACTGCAGGCGGGAGAAGATACGGAAGATGACTGGACTCCTTTTACAACTTTGGCACTTGACTTTCCTCCCTAGAAGGGGAAGATGCATTGTCAGCCTGTCTTGTGATCGGGCTGTAACCTTTTGTTACCCTGATAAACGTCAGCTGACCAGGCTGGGATGTAAAAAAGCTCCATCTCTACCAGACCGTTGCCGCGCTGCCGTGCACACACAGTATTTGGGCAGGAAGAGGCCCAGCATCTCCCCAGTGGAGCAGTGCTTGCAGACTTTGCCCGGCGTGGGGGCAATTGCGTGCTCTGCAGGGAAAGCACCGACAGCAAGAGTGGGTTTAGACCGTCCTCAAGTTGGTAGCAGCACCCTTCAGGGTCCCTGGTTCCCAGTGACCCAGGCTGGGATGAAGGGGTCTTTGCTGGGATGGGTGGTCTGCAGAGAGTCTGTGCACCAGAGAGGGAAAAAAAAGGTGGAACTGAAGTGGTATGGCTGGACCCTACTGACAATGCTGCTTGTGGGCAGGGTCAAAAACGTGCTACATCCTCTACAGCTGCCTGCCCAGCTTCCCCACGCTGGTGTCTTCTCCCAGCTCCTTCATGCCCCAGGGTGTGCCAGCACCCTCTCTCCTTTACTTACTTCTGCCCCCCGAACTCTCCTTGCCTTCTCCCTTCAGCTCCTCCCTCCAGCTGAACCCCGTTGGCAGAAAAACAAGTCTGCTGAGGATTTGGTCTCCACACTCACTGCCGGTAGATGCAATGCAAAGCTTATGCTGTGATAAAGTAAATCTAACAAAGATGAGGAGTTTGGCTATTGGGCAAGAATGACTGTTCAGGTTTTAGCAGACACCTGCTCCTGAGGTCCTGCACGCTCTGAGCATCGAAGGTGGCCGTAGGAGCAGCTCTAAGGGTGAAGCCAGAGTTTGGCTCAGCCCAGGGCTTGAGGAGAGGTGGCCGAGACAGGGTGATGTCTGGTGCGGCCCCAGCTCTCAGCTTCAGACCCTGCAGATCTCTGCATGTTCAAAGTTTCTGGCCAGCAGGACGATATTTCCAACTGCAAAGCCAGCATTTGGTGAAGCAGCACCCACCTATGTTTTATCCAGACCTACCTGGAGCCTCTCCTTTCCCCACTTGCTGACCATGCAGGCATCTCCCACCCCTTCTGCTGGTCACAGTCACTCAGTCCCAAAGCTTGTCCTCGGTGTTGCTTTGCTCTAGCTCATCTTGAGACTTGGCCAGTGTGTGTCTGGGCTCCGCACATCTTCCTCCGAAGCTGTTCTCTGTGTGGCTGTGTCACCCAGAACATCCCTTCCTCCTGCCTTTGTACACCCCGTTTCCCCAGTTATTTCACCCTGATTTATACGAGGTCACGGGTGTGTGGGTCCCTCGCTTGGCCGTGGTGGCACAGCCTTTTCGATTAGGTGTATTTCCAAGCATGACTTCCATCTGTCCGTCAGTCGCTATTGCTAATTTCTGCCACGTTTACAGCCGTACAGGGGCATCGTTTGTGTGTAATAATCGCCGATGGTGGCAGGACTGTGATAAATGACCTATTCCACGCGTTTCACCTCTTTTCTGTTCACAAATTGTTCGTGATTTTTTGTAGTTGCATTAAGCATTCAAAGTGACTGCGATTTCCCCCATCGTATTCATTATTCAAAATTGTTCTCCAGATAATTTCTGCAAATAATTCGCGGTCTTTGCTCTTTTGTGAATACTCGGTCTCAAGAATGAGAGTTGTTTTAATTGGGATCTTAGATCACATGATGGATTTCGGCTTCCCGATTGGGCAGGCTTAATTTTTAGACTTGAGGTTTGGGGAGGGAACTGTTGCAATTAAGAATTTGAATTTCACTTTCTTCCAATATCTTCAGTTGCCGCTTAAAATTAACAGTCTCTCTTGTCTTTTTTTTTTTTTTGTTTTTCCCCCTTCCTGGCCAAGAATCCCTGCCGGTAACTCGTTGGCTAGAAACACTTAGAGAATATAAACAAAAAGGTGGCACCAAAACAGCTAAATTTAACATATCTAAAAACCAGAGTGATGACTCACGGTGATTTGTTTTGGTATTATTTGCCACGCTCTGGTAAAAATAATGATCAAAATAATTTAGAAACATACAAAGTCACACAGCAAAGGGACGTTTATAGCACTGGGTTTCATAAAATCTTCCATCCACGGCTCTCTGCGTGCCTGAGAGAGAAACATCCTGTGGGCTGGCCAGCGTGGGGTGGTGAGGAGGTACCCTGGCCACACTCGGCGCTCCCAGGCTTGGGTGGAGGTGGTGGGAAGGGATGTGGGACCAGCCTGGCTCTGTGTGCAAGCCTTGATCCGTGCCCACAGCAGACAAGACCCTGGTTGTCTCACACAGAGCTGGCCTCCAGGCAGAGGGTGACCGTAAATGACTTGCCCAAGGTCGCACTCCAGCTCCCTGGTTCAGCTGCAAATAGCTCCAAGGTCTCCTGATTTTTTTCCCCAGGCAGCCCCCTGCCTGCCACGAGCCAAGACCGAAAGGTGCAGAGTTCAGATGTTTTCTCCAACCAACAGCCTGGCTCCTGCCACCTCTCGTGAAACCTCCTTGGCTCTTTTTTCTGCCCCCTTGCCATAGGGCTGAGTCAATGGGGCCCCTCCTGCCGTTCCCCCCCTCTCTTTAATAGCCTGGGCTCGGGTGGCATATTTATGCCCCCAGCGTGGAGCATTGCCTTCCCCTTCATGCTGCACCCGCGCACCCCGGCTGCTCACTTCCACCAGCTGCCGCTGCCGATTTCCCTTAAAAATAAAACCCCTCTAAAGGTACAGCAGGGACACCTTAAATGCAGAGCTGTGGCGTGCAGTTAATCATATCCTCTTAACGGGTTTATTCGCTCATTAAATATTTAAGACTCGTTTCTCTTTATCAATAGTGTGGAGGCGTGCAGGCCCCGGTGCAAAGATTTATGCACACAATAGGATCGGTGCATTTAGATTTGTTTGAAGGGATCCGAGAGCCATTTAAAACTCGACCGAGGGGGACGTTTGCTGCTGCTGCTGCTGCTGTTTTCCTCCGGTGAGGTTTCTGCCTCCTGACTGCGGTTGGGAGGTGGTGGGAGGGGAGGTTGGGGGGCACGGACTGGTGGCTGCTACCGGTACCCCCCTGGTTGTTTCTGAAATAGCTGTATCCCCTTTCTGAGGGACACAGAGATCTCGGAAAAGGTCTGCTCCTGCCTGGTGTGAGTATCCCTGTAGGAATGTAGGGATGAGGATGTTGTGTGGGAAGTGCAGTGCATGGAGGCAGGACCCAGTGCTGGGAGCAGGGTTGTGGAAGTGGTGTTTTGATCCCCACTTCCCGCTGCTGTCTGTGGGAAGAGCTTTGCTGTTGTGGCTCAGATGCGAATTCCAGCCCGTCTGGGAGCTGTCATGCAGGTGCAACATCTGTTGTTCTCCTGTTATTACCTGGGGTCTGCTCTTCACGCAGGTGTGAGAGCCGTGGTGGCCTTTTTGGTTCATTGGATGGGCAATGGTGGGGGAACCAAACCCACCCCATCACCTTCATCCTGCCTTCCCATCATCTACCATCCTGTCCACCACGGCTCACCAGCCCACACCACCATCTAGAGCACCCAGTCTTTATCTAGTACCTGCCGTTTCCCACTCTGCCCCATGCCTGGTTCCCAGTCACCACTGCGACTGCCAGTTGTGTTGTTCTCCCTTGGTGAAGGAAGGCAACTCGTTGCCAGTGTGTGCCTTGCTATCCCCTGTGTACGCCTGTTCCCCAGGCTCTGAGGGCTGAAGGTTGCAACCTTGTGCTGGATCAGTGGTGGGACCAGGGCTGAGATGGGGCTGGGAGTCTGGCTGTGCATCCCATGCAGTTGCACAACATGACCGGTACCCGTCCTTCCACCAAACCCCTTTGCCGGAGCTTGCAGGGACAGCAGGTCCCGGCACGCAGGACTCTATCACCATCTCAGCGGCCTCTGCTTAGATCAGGAGGGAACATCTCATGCCAAGACCTGTCCTCCCCAGGCTGCAGCTTGGAGTCAGCAATGGCAGCGGCTGACGCCCAAGTTTTTTGGCCCCCTGTGGCATCTCGGTGTCTTCTTCCCACAGCCTTGTGTGCCACCAGACATGTTTGTCCCAAAAACTCCTCTCCAGGAGGTGCTGGGGTGGATGGGGAAGGCGAGTGGATGCGGTGGCAATAGGCAGAGCTGGCAGCTCCCTCCTGGAGGGGTGAGAAATACCCCGACCGGCTTATTGACAGCCCAGAGCATGGGAAGAGTGTGCGTGCGTCAGATATTTATCCAAACCTCTCCTGCTTTGCAACGTGCCCACTGAAAAAAAAAAAGGATCTGACAGCAATAAAACTGTCGGGCGGCTGCTGCTGCTTTTTTTTTTAAGTTCTATGATAGCTTCTCCCCCCCTTTTCTTTAATAGCTAATGCATCTGTCACTACTTTCCTAATGAGCTTTCCGAAAGGGCCTTGGGGACCTCTACCTATCCGTGTGGGTTTGGGTAGGAGCTTACTCAGGGGAGGCAGAGAGAATTCAGCTCCCTCTTTCACCCACATCTCCTCCCAACCGCCCTCCCAAACTCCTCTCTCCGAGGGCAGGTTGTCCAGAGGGAGGGGAAGACAGCAATATCTCAGCACTCGGCGAGCTGGCGTGCACCCCCTGCAATCACAGCCAATAATGACAAAAAGACGGGGCTGCTGCCAGAGATAGAGAGCTGAGCTCCAAGCGTTACAGCAATGTCACAGCCTTGGGACTGCTGCTGGCTGCTACTGGAAAGAAATTTCCTCACAACAGGCAGAGTTATAGGAAGGAGCCATTGATTGCATTAAAAAACACCCTCCCCACCTCTTTTTTTTTTTTTTTGGCATAGATTTTCAAGGCGCTTTTTTTTTCCCTTTATTTTTTTCTANCTAATTGTAATCACAAAAGGCAAATGGGAAGGGACTGAGGGAGCAAGGCTGTGGTTCACTGGGGTCATGGTCTCCATCAGTCATTCCCCCAGCCTGTTGCTGGGTAAAAGCCTGGCTCCTTGGTTTATCAAAACGACTGCGCAGTAAAAGCCTCTTCGCTCCCCCCCCCCCCCCCCCCCCCCCCCCCCCCCCCNCGGCGAGCTGGCGTGCACCCCCTGCAATCACAGCCAATAATGACAAAAAGACGGGGCTGCTGCCAGAGATAGAGAGCTGAGCTCCAAGCGTTACAGCAATGTCACAGCCTTGGGACTGCTGCTGGCTGCTACTGGAAAGAAATTTCCTCACAACAGGCAGAGTTATAGGAAGGAGCCATTGATTGCATTAAAAAACCCCCTCCCCCCCCTTTTTTTTTTTTTTTTGGCATAGATTTTCAAGGCGCTTTTTTTTTCCCTTTATTTTTTTCTATCCTTTCCCCCCCCCTCCTTCCTTTCCTTGCCATTCCCCCCTCTCCATTTGCCATTGAAGTTGCGTTCAATAAAACCCATCGCCCGAGAGCGTCTGTTCGCATGTTCTCAGCAGTACAATGGGCAGAGGACTGCAGTGTGCAGAGGCTCAGCCAGCCTCA
>VXBW01000930.1:94388-109366 GCA_013400375.1 Thinocorus orbignyianus
TTTGCCACACAGTGCAACATGGGCTCTGTTCCTCCTCGCCTTTTGCTCTCGCTCCCTGGTGCAGCCTGCTGTGTCTCAGAGGCAGGAGGAGCGAGTCCTCCCAGGAGTCCTCCAGCTCCTGTGAGGAATGGCCCCCTCGCTGGGGCAGGGGGGGCTAAATCCAGCAGCGGGGACTCCGAGGAGGCAGAGAAGTCCATGTGGAAAAGCCAAGGCGTCTCTCCTGGGTGACAGCAGTGCCTGGGACAGAGGTTTACACGCTTTTTGGTGCAGCAGCCGGGGGACGCCTGCCTCCCTGCCAGCATCTGCCCCTCCCTCTCGCCGTTGTGCAACATCCCAAGGGCAATTACAGCAGTGCTTACGTGGAGGAGTGATATTGGGAAAGTATTTAGTCATTTTTAACTGTTCTGCTGGCGGCTCCCCTCCCTTAAGGTAGTTCCTATTTCTTCTCCCAGCGTATCGTGGCAGCCCCTCGTGGCAGCCCCTGGCCCAGTGACCCATCTTGGTGCCTCCTCGGGTTCCTCCTGGCGAGGAGCCTGCCATCCCGCGGAAGCACCACATTCCCACCGGACAACTCTTTTCCTTTCCTTTCCCCATCCTTCCCGTGCTTACTAGAGTGATTTAAAAGCTTCCGCGCCCTGACGGCGATGGAAGAGGGGGGCATGGTTTTGAAAGCAAAAGTAAGAGGCAGGAGGATGCAGAGCTTTGCCTGTTCTCGGAGGCTTCTGGACGCTTTTCTGTCTCCATCCCCGGGGTGATTTTCCCCGGGCCCAGTGTAAACAAGGTAATCCGTTACGGCAGTTTGAGCGTTACTCCACAAACACGCCATTGGCCCCTGCCCCCACAGCAGGCTCTCTCAGCTCCTTCTCTTCTCCACCGTGCTGCTGGGATTATCAGACACCCCTCTGCAGGCAGCAGCGGCCCCCAACCATCAGCAGGAGAGGAGAGGCGAGGCTCCAGCAGGAACTGGAAGTGAGTCCCCAACATCCCTGTTGCTGTTCTGCACGGCTCACCCCAATTCGGAGCAGCGATTGCAAAATCAAGGAGCATTCGGGGAGTTTAGGGATACTGATGTGCTCCCAAGGAGGGACATGAAGAGTCCAGGTATTGTTTATGCTGGAAAAGAAGAGGCAGGGGTAAAAGAAGATGCGCTTGTGTGCCCACAAGAACAACACTAAAAAATACATGATTAAGGTTAGAAAGTCAGGTACTGAGCGCGTAAGAAATCCCAGTATTAAAGACACCTGAGCGGCTTAGGCCAGCGGAGTGGTGTGCATTCATTAGGGCGGTCTTAATTCTATGGTCACAAGCTTTTTCTTCTGCAGGGCCTCTGCCTCAGGGAATGTGTGGGATGGATGGAGCTCTTGTGGGATGGAAGGAGGTCGGTTAAAAGCAACTCGGTGTCCTGTATGTGGCTGTCCCACTGCTATGCGCTGTGCAGCCATCATGCAAATCCTGCTTGGAAAATGCAATTGTCTCTTCCTCCTTGACTATCCCAAAGTGAGAAACGCTTAAGTCTGCTAATACCTCTTGCTTTCCCTTCCTTCCCTCTGTCCCTTCCACCTCCATGCTGCTCGGTGGCTGACAGGGGGGATTAGCAAACACCCCCCCCTCAGTGATAACCCTTTTGGGGAGGGCTGGCTTTGCCCTGGGACCCCGGCCAGGAGGAAATACACTCTGCAGCTCCAGGAGAGCTGATGCAAGTGCAGCCCACATGCTTCACACTGCCAGCATTTGATTTTTCCATCTGTTTTTTGTTTTGGTTGGGTTAAAGGCAGAGAGGAGAGGTGGGTTTTGGTGTGAACCTCCTGTCTGTCTGCACTCGCTGTGTGGGACAAAAGTGGCTTAGCATGGAAAGCCCCAGAACCACCCAGGAGCAGGCTGGGGGGACTTAGCAGACATAATTTCTTCTGAAGCCGTGGGGGAAGAGTACGTTTAGGAGAAGCAGCAGCCTTGCAGCCCGCTGTACATATTCACCGTCTGAGACCTGAGCCAACCAGAGCCTGGAGGGGACAGATGGAGGAATTAAGGACATCTCAGCTGGTCAGGAGGAGCAAGGGATGTGTGGCGGGGAGCTGGCTCCTATACCTGAACCACTTTGGAGACAGGGCTGGGAGTTATCACGGCTTTTCTTAGCAAGAGAGCCCTCCACTGGAATAATGTGTTGTGGACATAAAAGGAGATCTGGAGAGGGAATATTTTCACCCCAGAAGCTGCTAAGGAACTTGCATTTAGCTGCAAGCAATCTGTTTCAAACTGGGTTTCTGTCCCAGGAAAGAGACAGCAGAGCGATCTTGCTGCCCCCTCCAACTGTAAATTCTTTCCTGGCGTTGCTGGGGAAAAACAACACACTCTCAGTGAAAACCTCCCAGAAATCCAGGACACGAGTATTTTATATGTCAACCCTTTGCTGCTTTGGAGAGAGTAGCTAAGGAGAGTGGTCAAGTAGACCCCTTACTTGATTTACTGACAAGTCTGTGGGGTGTCTGGTGAGGGAAGGAGATGCTGCCTCCCTCCCTGAGCCGGGCAGGTCAGGGTGATGCACGTGTGACCGTGGGAGAGAGGCCAAGAAACCATTTCTGAGAGAAGAGATTTGAGAAGGATGCGTGTAGCAGAGCACAAAATGCAAAAGCCGTGTTGAAACTTTGCATTTAGATGCCTGCAGCAGCAAACCAGGGAGCTTTCCACGAGGACCGATAGATTTCCCGCCTCACAGCATTTGCTTAAAAAGTATTCATAAGTATACCCGCCACTACTAACCATCCTTTTCTGCTGGGAATTGCCATTAGCAGCTAAATTCAGCGTTTTACATATAAAAAGCACCGAGACTTAATTCTGTGCAACGCTTTCTTCAAAGTCAGTCCTTGTAGAAGAGTCATCTCCAAGCTGGATTTCAGCTGAGCGTTACGGCGACGTGTTGGGAAGCGGGGACTGTATCGGCTCAACGTACAATCGCAGCGCCCGGGAGGTGCTCATGGTGCAGTCAAGAGGAGATACCATGAAGGATGGGGTGTGCTCCCTAAAGATGGGCTCCTCAACCCTGTGGGTTGCTGCAAAGGGAGGTAGCCTCCATCAAGCATGCCTGAGCATCCGTCCCTCGGAGGCCAAAAATGGACAGGTATTCCTGGATGCAGGAAGAAGCGCATCCCTGATGCTAATTATCCCATTGCCTTGCAAATCCCTGCTGCAGCATGGAGGGCTGCAGGAGTCATTCAGCCTTTTGAACATGGAAGAGGTGGGGGCCGGTCTCTTCTCCCAAGTCACAGGCAATCTGACAAGAGGAAACAGCCTCAAGTTGCACTAGGGGAGGCTTAGACTGGATATTAGGAAAAATTTTTGTACTGAAAGGGTTATTAAGCATTGGAACAGGCTGCCCAGGGAAGTGGCTGAGTCACCATCCCTGCAGGTATTTAAAAGACGGGTAGACGTAGAGCTTGGAGATATGGTTAGTGGTGGTTTTTGTCAGTATTACGTTGATGGTTAGACTCGATGATCTGAAAGGTCCCTTCCAAGCTGGGCAATTCTATCATTCTATGCTGGTTCTATGGAGGCCACTTTCTCAGAAGCACCTGGACTTTCCTAGCTGAGGTTTTACTCGTGCTAAAATGAACCCAGAGCAAAGGTCCCCATGGAGTTGCTGTTTTGGAAGGGTGATACAGTCCTGTGCTCTGATCTGCGGAGGAGTTTCCAAACACGGGGAATTAGGATGGGATTTCAGTGGAAGCAGATTATCCCGTTCCTCCCTTCTCTGAGCACATTTTTTCCTCCAAAGCAACACATGACAGGCAGGGCAGCAGCTGAGGTGGCTGGTGGGGCAGCTCCTGTGTGTGCCTGAGGGGACCAAGCCAAGAGCTCTCATGGGTTCCCTGTGATCCTAGTGTGGCTAGAGCAGGAGCAGGGATGGCAGGAGTGGGATGGAGGGGGAGCAGACGGCGGGCATGGAGCTGCAGAGCTGAACGGGCAGCACAAAGCGCTGTCAGAACAGCAGGGGCTCGCACTGGCGACGGCTGCAAATGGAGATGGAAAGGGCTGGAGAGGAAAGGACGTGACACAGCTGGTCCCCTTCGGCTTTGATCTGGAAAGCAGAGGGGTGTTGGCCATGGAACAGGAGGGAGGAAGAAGGAGGGTGACTCATAAAAAATATTGGTGTTTCCATGAAGATGCAGTTACCTGAGGACAGGAAGGAGGAGGGAACTTCCTTGCAAACGTGGGGGGAGCTGGAAGAAAAAGTCCCACTTGTGTAGAAATTGCCAGCCTGCTTAGGAACACAAAGCTGTTTGCTTTGGAGCCAGCGGGTTGGTTATTTGCTGTGAGTTGCTGGTTATGTGCAGAGCAGAAGGTGGTTTGTGTGCTTGTTGCTTCAGGGCAAGAAAAAAAAAAAAGAGGAAAAATAAAAGGAAGAGATGATTTTCTTGGAAGCCTGTTCAGTGGAGACGTCTCTGGAAGAGAAAAGAGATTTCCTTCTTGCTGTTGGGTGAGGGAGTGGGTCAAAGGGGATAATTCAGCCCTGGGTTGTTGGGGAGAAGTCAGACGCCCCTCGGGATCTTCATTCAGAGGCTCTGGCCATGGGAGGGCTGAGGTTTCGCCTTCCTGAACCACCGTGAGGTTTGTGCTGGGGAGAGGGATGTGGTTTACTCACAGGCACATAGATTTGCTTGGTGTAGCCATCCCTTCCCCTGGCAGACTGGGAGAGGTGACCTGTCCTACACAGAAGGACGTGAGAAGGACAGGGGAATGTGAGAAGGACGAGTGGACAGAGCTGATGCCTTCCCTGCACCAAAGCAAGCTCAAACTTTCTCTCACTGCTCCCTCCATGAGCCCTTGGGGGATTCCAGCTCACAGAAGTCTTATAAGCAGCATAGGACCAGCTCTAATTTTTATCCTGGAGGCAAAAATCACTGGAAATAATGCTTCATCACTCTGAAGGTCCTGACACCACCCTTAACCACCACATCACGAACCTCCTGTCGCAATTGTGATCTGCGTATGTGTCAAATCTTGCCTCGCAGATAAAAGCTGCTCCGCAGGCACCTTTTGTACTAAAATACGGAGCCTTTAAAATGTGAAAGAAACAACAAAATGTAGGACGCCACACAAAGCTGACCCACTGGGGACTGGGGGGGAAAAAAACCGCAAGAAGGAGGGCTTGACACACAAAAATTGTTTTGTTAACAAAGCATCATTGTTCCACTCTGAATCGGTTTGACTGGAGTGGTAGAAACACCCCATCTGGAGACAGATGGAGAGTTTTCTGGCTAAAGAGACGGCGGGAGGAGGGACGGCTGACAACCCAGCAGATAGCATTGTCTGCTGCTACCTTGGCAATGGAGAGGAGAAAGGGCGGGTGGCAGATTAGGCGTCCCCTTTGCAACCCACCCGTCGCGCCGGCTCCTTCTGCGCCCTGGGCCCCACGCCCGGAGGGAGGTGTGCGCCCAGGTTGGCAGCTCACACCCCGGGATAATCCCCCGTCACTTCTTGGGTGCTCATGGGGACTGGCGAGGCATCTAGGGGGGCTGCCAGCAGGCAGGTCCCCCCTCCAAGGCACTTCATGCCACACCGGCAGAGCCCAGCGCGGTGCGATGGTGCTGTACCACTTGTGTGCTGTGCCAGGGCTTTGTGTGATGTGCTTTTGGCAGAACCGGGGGACCCAAAATGAGCACAGGAGGTTTTTGCACCTTCTCTCGCATTGGTTTTGCCACTCACTTTCAGGAGAGTGGGGTTTGGGCTGCTGGGAGGATGCTGAGCAGAAACCAGCGTGGTCAGAGCTTCAGGGAGTAAGCAGGAGTTAATGGCACGCTGAAGCGCCCAGGGGTGGGACATGCACAGGGATGCTTGGGTGACCCAGCAGGTCTGCAGGATGCCTGGGGACCAGCACTTTGAATTGGCCTCGCCACCTCGCTGAGGTTGGGAATGAGCGAGGGGAAATCTGTGCTTGAACGCCTGGGGCCTCTTAGCTACAGCACATGCTGAAGGCGAGATGGTTTATGGCAGCAGGCTCCGCTGGCGCCGTGTCCGCTCTGCTCGCCGGGAGCTCACCAACAGCCCCTGCTCCCTCTGCTGCCTTCCATGCCTGATGGGAA
The DNA here is from genome assembly GCA_013400375.1 of Thinocorus orbignyianus. Lineage (NCBI taxonomy): Eukaryota > Metazoa > Chordata > Aves > Ciconiiformes > Thinocoridae > Thinocorus > Thinocorus orbignyianus. Next base: position 100,466 of record VXBW01000930.1, read on the forward strand.
ACTCCAGGGTGGGTTTTGCTCCTGCCAGAGCTTTGAGGGATGGTATCCTGCCCACCCTATCTGAATTCCTGATTACTTGCTAATTGCTTGACACACTCTACTTGCAATGCAAGAGACAGGCTCACGTCATCCTCTGTGGTTTGCCAGGGGAGAGTGTGAACCTCTTTTTGACTTGCCTTGAAATAGATGAAAAAGAATAGAGCTTGATATGATTAATGTGAAAACTTCAGCTTGGTTTCCTGCCTTGGCATCTGGGCCTCAGTCATTTTAGCATCACTGTGCCTTGTTCTTCAAGGCTTGGGCACTGGAGAGCTAATGGTGTGGGCTGCGTTGGCCTGGGCGCTCCTCTGCAAAGGTCTGTCCGTAATCCCAAGCCGCTGGAGACATTTCAGGTTTGTGCAGCAGTCACGGAAGGATTCAGGTGGTTGCCTTGAGGCACTGCTGAGATAATACCTCAAGGGCTTCTATTCAAACCCACTGAGGCCTTTACATTTGCATGGTGGAAATCTATTCAGATGCACCATGGCTTTTCACTGAGTGGAGAGGAGCAGGCCAGTTCGCCCCACTTGGCTGCGGGCAGGCAGTCGCCCATGGAGAGGGCATCAGGGGACCAGCACGGCTTAGAGACAGCTCTGCAAGAAAAATGAGACTAATAATGTGAAATGTGGGTTTGGTTTTTGAACCTCGAGGATGCAACTGCAGCAACACAGCGGTGGTGAGGGGCGTCCTGCTGATGTCTTGGTGTCCCCAGACCCATCCAGCCTGTGCCTGTGAGCTTGAGGATGTGGATGCAATATCAACTTCCCTGCTGGGCTCACCAGGTTTACCTCCTGCATCACCTGCTCTGTGATGGATCCTGCCTCTTCCAAGCGGTCTGGAGGGATGTGGCACAGGGAGGAGTGTGAGGGTGGTGGTCTGTGTTACATTGTGCTGTTCAGTGTAGGAGATGCTAGAGTTTTTGACTTTGGGGTGAAACGTGGCCCCAGGGAGCAGAAGTGAAGGGGGACGCTGAATGTGACTGAACACACAGGATGGAGTAAAACAGGTCAGATGTATTTACCTGAGCTCTTCTGCAAGGTGCTGTGGTTGTTCCAGAGGGAAGGGACCTGGGCTTCAGAGAAATGGGACACTTGGACACCCAGCCCCTGCTTTTGCAGCCATTTGCCTGCCCTGGGCTGCGGGAAACACCTGCCCTGAAACCCCATCCTTTTGCTGTCTCCAGTTTCAGGCTTGCTGCGGGCAGGGGCGGCTGGACTGGTGCGATCACTGCGCTGGCAGGAGGGAGAAGGTGGTGCAGGACAGGCAGGTCCTGCTCATGCCAACTGCTGTCACGGCACAGTGCCCATGATGTGGCTTTCGATGCCAGGAGGGAAGCTGGGGCACAGACCCCACTGCCGGGCTGCCCTGGAAGGAGATTGTGGCCGGGGTTGCTGGTGGTATAGGAAAGCATCCACAAGTGGGGACTCTGACACCTGCAGAGTGTCAGGTCAGGGTGCTGTTTGCTTTGCCCTACCACTTGGGAAGCAACGTTATCTCCCTGGCAACCTATGTGCCACCCACCGCACCTTCTTCACCTCTCCATCCCAGCTATCCCAGCATCTCGCTGCCTGGTGTGAAATCTTTCACCTTGCTTTCCCCTGCGCAAAAAAAAGAAGGGGAGAAAAATCAGCCTGCGAACTCTCCCTGGGTGGCAGAGGAGGGGATGAATTCACCTTGCTGAGAGGCGAGGGAGTCGNGGTCGGGTGTCTTCAGGGTGGTGTCGCACAGAGGCAGCAGCGCTGCCTGCGCAGGCAGCGGCAGCCGGGTCGCTCCTCTCTCTGCCTCCCAAACGCCTCCTGTGAATCAGCATTTCTGCACAGTCAAAATGAGACAGCGAGGAAAGGCTGGAGGCTGCCGGGGGAACCTGGCGGGGAGGAGGATGGGGTTGGGGATTGAGGCGGGGGGGGGAAGGTTGTTAAAAAAATGGGCAACCTGTGAGTTGGAGGGTGGTCTGGTGCCGCGGCTCCGCAGTCTGCTTCCCTCTGGGATTTTTGCACGTTAGCGCCGTACGCCCCTCGTGCGTGGCGGGGAGGTAAACAAGCGCTGCGAGCCATGCCTCCCCTTCTCCCTCCATCCCCTCCCCGCCGTCGGTGGGTGATGGAGGAGGGAGGGGGAATGTGACAAGCTGGCACCGGGAGAAGGCATGAAAGCGATGCGATCCGCTGCGGCTCCCCAGCCGAGAACCTGGGGAGATCCAGTTACAGCGACGGGGTTAGAACAAAAGAGATTTGCCTCCGGGATCGATTCCTCTCCATTTTCCGGGCTGTGCATGTGCCTGTGCGTGCACGAGCCCAACTGCCTCCGTCTCCTCTGCAGCATGAGGAGCCCCGGGGCCTGGCCAAGCACCAGCCAACCCCTTCTCCAAAGGGCTCCAGCACTCCAAAATACTTCTTTTTCCCAAACTGGGGAGAGCAGGATGATCCTCTGGGACAGGCCTAGAAATAGCAAGGCCAAGCTCTGCAGTGCTTGAAACCCAAGAGCAGAGCTGGAAGGTTGGCAGATGCCAAAGCTCCGGTCTTTCCTCTGCCAAGGGCTGACCCTGTGCAGGACTGACCTCTGGGTCTGGGACCGAGGATGGATGCTTGTCATCCCCATGGACCGTTCCCTGCTCCCCAGGTGTTTTGAGGTGACATCTCCTCATCGCCATCACAAGACTGGCCAGTGAGCAAAACCTAAATCCCTAAAAAACCCACCCAAACCCCTTTTTCTGCTGTGCCAACACCCCGTTAACCAAGATGCTTTCAACCCGCAGCTGTGGGTGGGCTGGGGGCACGGTGGGCATTTCACACGTGCCACAGGACCACCTCGAGAAATTAGCTTGGTCCCCCAACCTGGGATGATTGTTGCTCACTTTGGGGAGGACTGGGCTTATTTGGGGTTGGGGATTCTTTTTTTGGCATATTGCCTTCTCCCAAAGGCCGCTGGGGATGAGCCGTGGAGAGCACAGATGTGCATCCCAAGCATACCGCAACGAGGTTCCTGATTTAAGGACTGTGATTAACCTCTTTCCGACAGTTGCTAACCAGGTGCAGAATTGTAACGAAGAAGGAGGAAGCTCAGAGAAAACAGCCAGTTTCCCTCCGTCACCTGGAAATGCACACGGATGCCATTTTCTGCCTGGAAATTGGGCAGGTTTTAGGATTTTTAAAGGGTGCAGAGATACCTTGTTTGTATCAGCACTACCCTGTAGCTGCTCTCTGGAGCCCATCTCCTCTTTCCCAGTTTGGGATCCTGCAAACAAGGCGTGGACACAGCGTGAATCCAGTGTGAGAGGATGAGAGGGCTGCGGAGCGTTCCCTGCCCGAGGCTGGGCATGCAGGGGTGCTGATGAGAAACGAGGCAGAAAATCACCCTGAATTTCCTGACCTTCCTCTTGTGAGTCTGAGAGGGAAGAGCACCATTCCTTGCACAGGAAAAGCTATCGCCTTTCCCAGGTGTTCCTGCGTGGGATACGTGGGGGATCTGTGACCTGGATGCATGGCCATGCACGTAGATTTGGCAGGTCCACATTTCTGTGGGACCTCGCTCTTTGGAAAGCCAGATATCGGGAGAAGTGGTTTTCCATGGCCAGGTGTGAAAAGGAGGAGCCATGCTTGTGTTTTGACATCAAGAGTTGCCAGATTTGCTCATTATCAGGAGATCTGGGATCTGTGGGGCTCAGGGCTCCTCTACCCAGGGGTGTCACCAGCCTCCCAGGTCTGGTTTTCGTGTGTGACAGTTGCAAGTGCTGTATCTCAGTTGTTCCCCCAGATACTGCTCCGGCGTCATGGTCAGTTTTAGATGGACTTCGCAGTTGCTACTGACCAACACATTGTGGTGTGTATGCATGCGTAGAGTTGTCTAGGTTGGAAGGGACCTTTAGGATCATCTAGTACAGCCATCAAGCTAACTCTGATAAAAAACTGTCACTAAACCATGTCACTAAGCACTATGTCAACCCGCCTTTTAAATACCTCCAGGATGCATGGGCATCTGCACCTCATTTTCTGGAAGTGCAAAGGGGCTGGACTCTTATTCCAATTTCAGCCACTGGTGGGATGGTTTTAGGACCCCCTTTGCGTCTCCTCATCTTTTAACCACAGCCAAATCCCCGTGTTTTCCCCCAGATAGGAGGCTGCAGGCTGTATTTCACACAATTGGCACATTCTGTCCCAAACGCTTCTCAGAGTCAAGAGCTGTGGTGTCCCTTGGAACGGTGGGGAGAGAGCAGGACGGGGACCAGGAAAGAGGGGAACCCCCAAAGCAGGCGAGTAGATGGGCCTGGGAAATGTGAAGAGAGAGAAAAATTTATTAAAAACAATTAATAGCTGTTACAACCAAGGATTTAAACTGAAACCAAAGCCTTAGGGAGGGAGGAAATGAAGTGGCTTACGATTGTTATTTTATTGCTTAATATCTCTTTTTTTAAAAAAAAAAATATGGTATGCTAAATGCAAATAAGCATTCTTACTGAGCAGGAGAGGGAGGGGATGGAAGACGTGCCGGGAAATGTGAGTGGGATCTAGGTTTTGCACCGTTCGCTGAATTACTGGCAGGTCTTTTGTAACATCTGTTAAAAATAAAACAAACATTCATTTCCATTTCTCGCTGCCTGAGATGGCTTCTGCAAAATATTTCAACCTGTCCAGGAATTTGTCTTGAAAGTTGCCCTCCCTCTCCTCACGCCTCCTCTTCTCCAGGGGAGATTTCCTTCCTGGACTTCCCAGGGGCTCCATTAGCCCCACATTAAAGCCTTTTTACTTTGCTCTAAAACTCTCCATCGGAGTAAAAGGAATTCTAATAAACCGCTGGGAAGACTCTGCTATTCACTCTTTCCATGGAAACACGGCGCTGCCTCGGAGCAGAGCTCCTCTCGACGGAGCCTGGGTCACGGCAGGAGGAGACCAAGGAGGGATGGAGAGATGGTTTCCATTATAAGAGACCTTTTGAGAGAAATAATCGCTGCTCTCCCACCAAGGAAAGCCTTCAAGACGACGGGGGCCTCGGCACGCTGTGGGAGCAGGGCTGGCCTCAGAGGGGGTGGTGGTGTGGAGCAGTGATGTGCCGGGTGCTGAGAAACACATTAAAACATCTGATTAGTGGAAACGAAGGCACCCAGGACCGATTCCTCCCCTGATGGGAGGGATGAGTCCAACAGGGTGGGTGGACTCAGTGCTGTGGGGCAGAGTGGGGGCTCAGGGCTGGGGACATGGGGTGCAGCAAAGGGATGGGGTCACGGGAGGACATCGGTGACTCCTTGCCCTGTGCCAACCGAACATCACACCAGGCAAATATGGTTTTGGAGGCTCCAAAAAAGCCAGTTTGCTCTGGGAGGGGATTTGTGGCTGTTCTCTGGGCCCCAGGTGGGAGCTGGACCAAGGAGGTCAGTGCGATGGCCGATGGCCGTCCTACCTAAAGTGACCACGATGTAATTAATTTTGAGCCTCCTCGCAGGCACAGTCGTCCTGAGCATTGCCACTCAGACACCGCGCTGCAGGATGAAGGATTTTTATTTTATTTTTCCTAAGCATGAGGAAGCTTGTTAGAAATAGCCCGAAGGGCAAAGTTAAGAAATGAAAATCCATCGGATCCGCTTGGAGCCGGTGCGTGGAGCTTGATGAGAGTTGGGGCAAGGCTGCCTGCTCCCTGCCTGCTCCCTGCCTGCAAAGAGCCACAAGCGCCAGGCAAGGTGTCACCTGGACCAGGGGACAAGAGTAATCCATTGGGATCATCAGGAGCAGGACTGGAGGAAAACTCAACCAGCAAGAGGGATGAGAAGAAGAGGAATGAGGAAGAGTCAGCTTGGAGCATCCCACATAGGCACCAGGGAGTTCCTGGGGACCCCGGGCCAGCAGAGCATGGCAGGGCCAGGTGGAAGGGAAGCCTGGTGGGGAAAAGCTCATTTTTCTTAGCATGGAGGAGGAAGCCTTATCTTTGTAGGTCGTGAGACACTGACGGAACCAGAGTGCCTTTGTTTTAGCAGCTCCAGAAATGACATTGCAGTGAGTCATTATTTTTTGGCCCCCCAGGGGCAGAAGGTTGGGGAAGGGGGGTTACTTTCAAGGAAGCCTCCAACTTTGATGGGCAGGATGAGCTCTGCCCTTGTGGCGGGGAAAATAGGAAGAGGCTTTTCAATGCTGGTGAACACAAGGGGCACGGGGCCATGTCCAGCCCCATGGCTGGGGGCTGGTTCCAACTCTTGGGGATGCTCCAGAGCCAGGTTTCACCAAGAGGATGGAAACTTTCCCATCTGTACAACTATGCAGCACCATCCTCTGTGAGCTGGGGGCTTTAATGAGTGAAATTAATTGCTGCTATAGGCGATGGTCTCCCACCTGGCTGGTGGCTGGGCTGAGGGTGACACGGCCGTGTCATGCAAATGGAGGTGACGTGGCTGCCAGCACCTCAGGAGTGCTGAGAAGTCATGAAATCAGCCTTTGTGGACCCGTAAATCACAGAACTATCAAGCTGCCAGGAAAAAAATCACAGTGTTTAATAAACAAAGTGTTTGGTGGTGATTTGATTTGCATATGGGGCTCTCAGAGGCTTGTGGTTTCAACCTTTCACCTCACCACTGTGAGGTCAGGGTTTAAGGAGAGCAGGGCTGAGGTTCTCCTGCAATCACAGGACTCCTGGAGGTGGGGATTTCAAGTGTACCAGAGCCAGGAAACAACCCAGATGGACCATAGTGCTGAATTTATGGGATTGTGGTGTAAAAATATCAAATCCTTTAGTCTTCTTTCAGTCCCAGAGGAAAAGCTGGGGGTGATGTCCCCTGGATATGTCCCACCTTGGCTTTACTAGGGTGGCAGTCCCAGCCTGTGGTGCCAAATGGTGGAGGAGCTCTTCCCTGTGAAGGACAGGGTGGGATCGGTGCTTAGGGGGAATCAACACCGAGTCCCAGGAGAGCCGTGAGGTCCCATCTCGTTTTACTGTCCTGCAGAGAGGCACGTGTGAAGTCGGAGGTGTTTGGGACCGTGCCATGGTGTTTGAGCTATGAACAGCCACGCTGGGGCTGGGATGGAGCTGGGGAGAAAGGGGACAGGGGAGATGAGAGCAACGGGTCTGCTTTGGCAGGCGCTGTGTCCCCTTGCAAGGTTGGCTCTGTTTTGCAGCTTGATGCCTGCTATCTCGAGTAATTAACAGGGAAAAGAGAGGGCCTGGTTATCCATCCTTCAAGAGCAAGGGGTTGAATTGAAAGGCAGCACCTTGGAAGTGGATCAAATAGCTCTCCAGCCCCCCGCGTACGGCTGGGAAACTTGCTGCCGTGCTGCGTTATCAAGGTGAACAGCTTTAGTTCAATTAAAGAGAGGCTCAGAGCGGTGGAGGCAGCGTGGGAGGAGGCAGGGCTGGGCGTTCGCACCCTTCGGGCAGGAGCCAACGCGCGAGGAGCTGCACGGCAGCGACCCTGGCCAGCCCAGGCGGGCACCGCTGGTGGCAGAGCGCGGGTGTCCTGGTGTGCCAGGGCCACCGAAGCCCTCCCTGGCAACCAGCGCTGTGCTGGTTTCAGGAGGGGACCAGCTCCCCCTCCTCGCCTCTGCGCCGGATTTTATTTACCCCTTGGAAAAAGCGATGTGCGAGGAAGGATCGCTCTTTGTTGCCTTCTCCCTTTCCCCCCGCCTTCTTCTAAAATAACCCTCCTCCCTTCCCAAAGCCACTGCTCCCAGCCATGAGCCACCATCAGCTCATGGTGCTCCTAAATCCCCGCAGATGCTCGGCACTGGGAACCCGCGTGCCTGTAATATTTTTCCTGCTGGTCCCTGCCTGGGCTGCAGCTGGCTACGGCACGCAGAAAGCTGCAGGTGTGATTTGTTCATTTGCCTCCACTCCCACCCCCCAGCGCTGCCTCCCTCTTGCTTTCCTTCCCCCGCTGCCGTGGCGAGCCCACCCGAGCATCATCCCACCCAGCTCATCGTGGCGGCAAGACTCCCGAATCCCACCGTGCAGCGCCGGGGGGATCGCTGGGGCTGGTGTGTGTGTCTTGTGTGTGTTTGCATGGAGGGGAAGGGGGGGGGTAATCTGNGGCAGCAGCCTCCTCCTTTTCCCTCTCCCCTGCTCCAGAGGATTAAGCCTACAAAAAAAAAAAAAAAAAAAAAAAAAGGGGAAAAAAAATATGTCTGCAGCTTTCTGTTGACCCTGCATGATGGCATTTTTGCGCTCTGTGTGCTGCCTCTGCTGATTGCTATTCCTGGCACAAACACACACACACACACACGCACACACACACACACGCAGCCCCAGCACGGCTCACACGGGCATGGCGAGCCCTCTCCAAAAAAAAGGAAAAAATTAAAAAAAATCCCAAACAAAACACCATCACCACCACCAACCCCCAAAAAAATTAAAAAACCAAAACAAAACAAAAACAAAAAAAACCCCAAACCCAACCCAAACCGGTGCCCCTTCGGTGTCCCTGGCCACCCTGGTCTCTGCAGGGAGGGCCACCAGCACCCGCTGCCGCTCGCCCTCTCCTCCACCCCACTTCTCACCTCGTCCCCAGCTTCCAGAGAGCACTTTCTGCCGGAGCCGCCCGCAGCCAGAGCCCTCCACCACTCCTACCGCTGGCATTACATTTTCAGGCTGGATGCTATAGGGCCGTTTCTAATTACCTTATATCCCCTAGTGGTCTATGAATAATGGTTAGTGAAGGAGCTCAGAAGGGCTGCTGAGAAGGGAAGCGAAAAAAAAAAAAAAAGAAAANAAAAAAAAAAGGGGAAAAAAAAAAAGGGAGAATTGTGCTATTTCTCACATTTTTTTTTCTAAGGATCTAATCTGGCTACTGTGCTCTGGAAGAGGAGGAGAGAGAGCCAGCAGGAGAGAGAGGAGAGAGCGAGGACCATCGCAGGTATTGTTGCAAGCTACATCTTTGTGCTTTTTTTTTTT
>VXBW01000931.1:5243-52610 GCA_013400375.1 Thinocorus orbignyianus
CGCGCCTGCGCACCGCGCGGCCCCCGCATGCGCGCCCGCCTGCCGCACGTGCGCCTGCGTGCCGCCTCCCCCACCCCCCCGCACGCTCCTTACATAACGGCCCCCACGTGCGCCGTCCTCACGTGTCACAACAGCGCGCGCCAGGCAGGGACAAGGGAGAGGGAGGCGGGATGGGGGCGGCCTATGCAAAGGAAGGGGGGGGGCCGTCCAATGGCATCGCGTCTCTCCAGGCGGTGGGCGGGGCGCGCGTTCCCGCCAAGAGGCCGAGGAGATGGCGGGAGTGGGGGGGTTGGCGGGAAAAGGTTCCCGCCGCAGGGAGCGGGCAGCCACATGCCGCAGCTCCTGGGGCCAGGCCTGTTGCTCAGGCCGAGCAGAGCGGCCACCAGCCTTCCCGCAGCCCAGCACTACACAGGACAAGATGAATACTTCCTGTCTAAATACCAGCTTCATGAAACGTTACAGGAGGCGTTGCTTCCTTAGGGGGTCTCTCAGTTGGAGAGAAGTTTATTTGATCCCTTCAGAAGGTATCGAACATCTAGAGGAGATGGAGACTGCACCAGACCAAAGGCCTCAGCAGCACCCCTTCCAGCCTGGTGAGCAGCTCCCATCTTGGCAACTTCCTTGCCAGTGTAGGCATGGCTGGAGACACCTTATCTCTCATTAGAATCATGAGAAGTTTGAGGATAATAAAAATCTGACTTCTAAGTTCTCAAGTTCCTCAGCTTGATGACATTTTCAGTGAAAATAAGTATTGAGTTGTTCATGTTTTTTAAAGCTAGTTGAAAGATATCCTATGAGGACAGGCTGAGNAATCAAGGTCAGCTTGTTCTGCTTCACTTTACAGTGAGAATAAAGCACGTTGGCACGCGAAAAAAAAGAATCTTTAGCCTGATAGTCTGTGGCAAAATGAATTCTATTTCCATTTAAAGCTCCATATCACACAGCTGCTCTTTCCTCACAGATTTAGCAGGCTGCAACAGCCTGTAACAAACTCATTGACTGACATCCGCTAGACCATTCCTGAGAGGAGAAGTCACAAGTTGCTAAGTTTACGGCTTAGCTCGTCAGGGTCAGCGTTTGGAATGATAAGACTTAGAAGAATGCCTTTTAAACTGAAGCACAAGTTTACAGTAATTGTCCAAGTAATTTTTCACCCCGACATCCATGCAGCAAGCTCCTCCCAGGTTCTGTTTATCTAGCTTCAAATGCCAGATAAGCAGAATGAACGTGGTTATGATTGAATCTGGACACAGCATTTCTCTCCGTCTCACATCTGTGGTTTGCAACATATTCTTGAAATCAGGAGTCGATCTGCAAAATTGTTGGGCAGTATTTTAAATTGTGCTTTTAAGTGCTGAATTATTTCAAAAGGTAGACTGTTGTATCAGTATCTCTTGCTCAGACAGAAGTGGAACCATGTGCTTAATTTTTTGCATTTCACTAGTAGCTTGAACATCACCTTGGTGAGAAAGACCATTATATAACTTGATTTCCAACGTCTTATAATTGAGGAAAGCCTTTTAAGCTTTCTTGCTAAAACTCAGTTTAGGAAACAAAAATGACTTCAGAATAGGAAGTTAACACTTAGCACAAAATGTTAGCTATGTACAACTCAAGTACCTATTCAGTTAGGTTTTTATTATCTTACAAGGTCTGAGCACAAGGTAATTGCTTGCCCGTGTTCATAAAGCTTTCTGTTATGTTATTTAACAAGTCAGCAATTGTAGAACTCAACAGTCCAACATGGAGCCGTCTGACTTCCCAGTGTCTTCATGAGCAGTGCCACCAATCACCTTTTTCCACTCCGCAGTAAATTTTTCCTCTATTCAGCTTGTAGAAATCTGGTAATTATCAGTTTGAGACAGGTTGAGCTATTTAAGTCTTTCACAATACAGTTCTTGCCCTCCCCTCGCTGTAAGAACTTAACAGTATAAAACTTTTTGGGTATTGTGAAATGCTGGGAATGCAGAACACACAGATGTCTTCCCACATCCCTCAACTAACCCCTCAAGGCCCAGCAGATGCTGTTCCTCCCCTGCCTCGTTCTCCCTCCCCTAATGCCCACAGTCCTCTCAGTTCCACTAAGGCCTGGTGCTCAGGGACTAAGACAGCACTGCCAACAGGGAACATCTCATTTCCAGCACTTTTTTTACACCTTTCATAGAGAGGCTACATAAGTAGCAGGACCTCAGATCCGTGCAGGAAGCCAAGGAAACTTATCTAGCTACCTCTTCATATCACTACCTGTTCATTTTGACACCATGTGTGCTTAGAATCACAACCACCACTGCTCTCTTCCTCTCATGGGTAGAGCATGAAGGCAAACTCCACAGCAGTCACGTACTGTCTAACAGGAGCTTTGGCCACTGACAGTCCCGTTCTAATGTGGTTTAAGAAAAATAATTTGGGTTGGGGATTCTTTGTTCTACAGTATACTTACAAACGGAGGCCAGAAAACAGCCCTCAAGTAACAATACTTTTCTGATACAAACTTCACCTATCTTCTCTCACTTCCCATTTTCTTTCATCATACCAGGATATACAACGGGGGTCAACAGCCACGCTTTCCTGTTGCTATGGCTCTTGTAAGTCTGAAGTGCAATCCATGTGAATTCCTGTTACATCAGGCCCAGAGTAAAGCCTATAGCCTCCCCAGGGAATACCACTTTATAGATTTTCCTTAAGACAAGCAGCATGATGCAAAACAAGCAACTGAAAATGACAAGGGAGCCAAAGGTGGGGTGACAGATTTCAAGGTGACACTCCCCTCTTTTTGTGACCACTATTTGTCCTGACTGACATGCATGACACTTGAAGGTTCTGCAAACAATAAGGTAGTAAAAAATGACACAATCATCTTGTAACTCTGAGAGTTCCATGCTATAATTTGTTTCAGATCCACTTGTCTTTATCGATTTGTCTATATTGATCCCTGTGAAAGCAAAAGACAATTCAGTCACTGAGCGTGCATGTATGTTGTCCCTGGAACAAGCACAGGCGGCCACAAGTAAACCATCCTGTAATGTCTGTAGTATCAAACGCTGTCCACGGCACTTCACAGACAAATTTGATGCAAACCTTCCACCTCTAAAAAAGGTATTATGCTATTAAAACAATGGAAGGTGCCTCTAGGAGTCCCAACTCTGCACATATTAGGATGTCCTTGAATTAGAAGGCCTAGCTTTAAATTAATCTTCCTTGAACCTCAGACAGCCTTTAAGATGTCTGTATTTGTGATGAAACTGGCTAGAATAGGCAAGGTAGATGATATTTCAGAGAGCTTCTGAAGAGATTGTTCTCCAATATCAATTCAGTTCACTTTATGCTCTCCTTCTGCATCTGACTGAAGTACTGATCTTTTTTTTTGATGGCTAAGTGATTAATTTCCCTTCTCCACATGCCCTGCAGGAAAAGCAGATGGCACAGTCAGTACACCGGATATCTAACAGACAATGATACAATAAAGACTGGCAGTAATTTTTATAATTTAATTATGATAACTGTTCCCCACAGTAGATCTAAAATTAAGCTATGATTAGTGAAACCCACTTCCATTCATTTTTCTTGAGAGGAAAACTCAGACCTACATTCATATTTACTACCGACCCTTCAAGATACGGAAGCAAGCTATGGAAATGGCACAGAAGTGGTATCCATTTCTTAATTGCTTACATAGGAGGAGTACTTGATTTAGGCTTTTCCCAATTAGACAGGATCTTCTATACTCCATGAAAATGCTCAGTGTATATCTTAAAAGCTTGTTTTCTCATCCAATTTTGTAACTCTTCCTCATAGGAAAAGGTATATTTTAAACAAGCTAAGATTGCATTCAATTAAATCCAGTCAGTTTCTTTAAAAAAACCTAAGTCTTAAAACGCCTGAAGCCATACTCCCCACTCTTCCCTCCCCCCTCTAAAACGGAGGCCAAAAAAAAGACCCGAGTCTAAACCTATTTCTTAACATGCTACGAATGAGTTCCAAACTCAGGCCAGATTATCTGATTTTAGGGGCTTTCTGCAAAGTTAATCTTTTTACTAAAGCCTTTGGAAGAATGGTAGATTTGGAGAAGAAAGAAAGAAGGCTTCATGGGCAGCACTGCCTGGCAGAAAACTTTACAGAAGTTTTAGAGCAGTTTGCTGTGGCCATGTGTTGGTAATTGTGGAAAAACAGTTCCTACGTTAAAAAACCCTAAGCATATGTGCTCAGTTGGTTATCCAAACTTAACACTGTTTTTAATTCCAAAATGAAAAGCAGATACAACAAACAGTTACCACGGTTTTTTCAAGGTTTCATTTCTTCAATTAGGATTTTATAACATAGAAGTTCTGAACATTATGACAATGAAGGGCTCATAAATCAAACTGAATAAGGCATGAAAAGAAGCTTTTATCTAGCCTGAAGCTAGTTTAACAAACACATACTGCAACCATGATTCAGTGATTCAAAGGCCACCATTTTACTTGTGGACCGCCTTAAAATTACGGTTGTGCCAGCTCAATTCCAGAGCTTGAAAGATGAACATCCCTTGCATCTGTTTGCTCTTATCAAAAGCATAAAGCACAGTAGAAATTCTTCACAAAGTACCTGTGAGCAACTTCAACCATGTGTTTGACATGTAAAATTAACGCTGTTCGTATTACATTTTAAAATTAAGTTTATTTTCAATAATAAATTAGATTAGTCTGTTTCTTAAGGCCATTCAGAGATATGATTTGAATAGACAAAAAACACCTGCTCTGTGGTTGTGGAGTCTGTCACGTCATGTGTCTCCCTGTGCTAACGCCCATTTAACAGCTCTCCTCAGCCTGTTTAAAACTGGAAAACCCTCAGATGGAAAACAGAACAAAGCAAACTGGTGAAGCTAAATCTAATTTACCTGAAATGTAATCTTCCATGTCTGCGTCTAATCCACTGTTGTGGATCTGCTGTTCAGATTCCTGTAAGTTTTCATAATGGAAAAAATAAATTACTTGATTTCAAAAAAATATGACCCAAATTACTAGTCTTCTAGTATTGTGAGAGATACTAGAGAAGGTAATGACTAGCTGTAGTTTTCACAGGATTCTACTATTTCCTTCCCAGTTTGGTTGAAACTAGTGCTTTAGCAGCCTCACACCACAGTTCACTGGACAGCTGGTGACTGAAATGCAACTGCAATAGCAGCTGTCATCATCTTTGTTTAGTTAGTAAAATGTAATAAAGCTATTTTTGAGTTTGCACAAATGTTTTTTTCCTTGCTAGGCTGATTATTCTTTCCTACACAAACTGGCTATTATGCTGAGAGTGTATGTTAAAAAACAACAACAACAAAAAACAAAACAAAACAAAACTGAAGAAAAGGACAAAGCCACAACTGGTAGTCTTCTGTATTCTGCAGATGTAAAAACCAAATGCAGACAGAGCATATGGACTTCACCACTCTGGCAGATTCTGTCTGTTGTTTGCACGTTTGGTGCCTTACCCTGAAACTTCACGGTAGTTTCAGCAATGTATCACTTCCTCCTCCTTCCTTCCTCTAGGTAAGAGCTACAATCATACCTCAAAGTCACCTCCTTTAGGGACATTACAAATTACAAATAACAAATCAATATTTCTTTCATTTCCCTACTTACCAGTAAGGTCTGTTGCTCAGTGCTGAGGAACAAGTCTCTGGAATGAGTGACATTACTGACAAGTATTATTGTTGTTATTGGGAGGAGTGGCTGACACCAGAAAACTGTGTTGCTAGCGAGACCTGAACAGGCTGGAGAGGAACCTAATGAAGTTCAACAACGGCAAGTGTTGCATTAGGGAGGAATAACCCCAGACACCGGTACAGGTTAAGGGCTGACCTGCTGGAAAGCAGCTCTGCAGAGAGATACCTGAGAGTCCTGGTGGACAACAAGTTGACCATGAGGCAGCAATGTCCTCCTGTGGCCAAGAAGGCCCATGCTATCCTGGGGTGCATTAAAAAGACTGTGGTCAGCAAATGGAAGGAAGTTATCCTCCCCCTCTGCTCTGTGCTGGTGAGGCCACATCTGGAGTACTGTGTCTAGTTCTGGGCCCCCCAGTTCAAGAAGGACAGGGAACTACTAGAGAGAGTCCACTGGAGGGCTACAAAGATGATCACACAATCACAGAACTGTCAGAGTTGGAAGGGACCTCTGGAGATCATCTAGCCCAACTCCCCTGCTAAAGCAGGGTTGTCTAGAGCTCATTACTCAGGGCTGCATCCAGGTAGGTCTTGAAGATCTCTAGAGAAGGGGACTCCACAACCCCTGGGCAGCCTGTTCCAGTGCTCTGTCACCCTCACCATAAAGAAGTTTTTTGTTGTAATCAAGGGAGTGGAGCACCTCTCTGCTGAGAAAAGGCTGACAGACCTGGGTCTGTTCAGCCTGGAGAAGACTGAGAGGGGACCTCATCAGTGCTTATAAATACCTTAAAGTGTGATGGGTGTCAAGACTCTTTTCAGTAGTGCCCAGCGACAGGACAAGGGGCAATGAGTACAAGCTGGAACACAGGAAATTCCCTGTCAACATGAGGAAAAACTTCTTTACTTTGAGGGTGGCAGAGCATTGCAACAGGCGGCCCAGAAAGGCTATGGAGTCTCCTCTGGAGATACTTAAGACCTACCTGGATGCATTCCTGTCCAACCTGCTCTAGGTGAACCGGCTTTGGCAGGGAGGGCGGGCTAGGCTATCTTGAGAGGTTCCTTCCAACCCCTGCCATTCTGTGATTATGACCTGGAATCTGTACTCTAAACCTGTATACAGAATTATTCTTTCACCAAGTCGGTCACATGCAGAGAGGACCACTAGGGCATTCCACTTGCAGATTTACTAGCTAAATTACTAAAGAAGCCCCATGATACTGGTCAAAAGCTGCTGTCCTCTAGTTCTCTTCAGAAAGGTGCTGCTCCTTCAAAAAACAGGGAGAACACTGCAAGCAACATCAAGACATAAAAGGCTCTAGCTTGATAACACTTTTTCACTGCCTACCTCCCCCTACAATGCCATGTTATTCAATCCTTTCCACTCCCTCCTTGCTGTGCTGCCTCCTGCACTATACCGCAATAACTGCAATATTAGATCAAGACAAATTGGATTGAAAAACAACAAGAACAAAACAAAAAAAAATTAATTCCTTAAACATCCAGGGGAGAGTGAGTTTCTAAAGCGGTTCTATAATCCAGTTCAGGTAATTCAGATGCAAGAACAATTGCATCATTCCAGATGAAAAAATGGTCTAGGAGTGGATATAAAGAGCTAGGAAGCTTGAGTTAGCACATATTATACTGTGAGTTTTACCCCTTTTCATAAATCCTTCACTGGGAGGAGAGAAGTACAAGAAAAGCAAGAAAAATCCGTTTTCAAATCCTTTGAATCATAGGATGAAGCATAGGTTAAACCACATTTCAAGTGTTTGGTATTTTCCTGACCAACGCAGACAAGTGCCAAAACAAAATCTGTGTCAACAAGAAAGTATTAGAAACATTATAGCCTTGGGTTATGAGAAATCTCCTTATGTAAACAGCAGGCAGAAGAATACAGCATTTTTTCTTACTGGATATTCTTGATCTTCACAGCTTCTGTTCCAATCTCTGAGTACCCAGTGGATGGACGTATTCTGAAAAGAGAAGGAAAAACGTGAGGGTAAGCCGTATGAGGTAACAGAATGCATAATTTCAGCCATATAAACACCATACTTTTAGACAAGTTTTCTTCAAGGTTTGGGTTTTTTTTTCCCCAACAGCAAGAACAAACTTAAGGAATTAAATCTGAACATACAGCAAATCTTTCACTAGGTTTAGATAACACCTTAAGTTGCGGAAAACACCAGGGATACTTTAGATTGAGCGCACCCTTGCCCAGCTTCAAAATACCACTGGTGTGCTGCCTTATCCTCGCTTTCTCACATACCTCCCCTACCATTTCCAGATATTCCTTCCTAGTTAGTGAGTCTGAACATTTTTACTGCAGTTCGTTTTATTCTGACCCTGCTTAGAGTGGATCTCAGGCTTAGGAATTTTATTATACTGACTAGTTTCTTTTCACAACTATTCACCAAGTCCCGCTGGCTGAAAAAAAAAAAATCTTCAAAAAAAGTTGAAAATTTTATGACTACTGCTGTGAAAACTGTATTTTCAAGATGACAGTTAAAATTGCATTATAAAGCTAAGATTAAACCTTGTTTCCTGTATGTGTGTCTATTGAAGCCTGGAGGAGACATTATGGAAGTAAAATGAAAGCTTTGCTTGTGTGAAGTTTTAACACTATTCTAAAAGCAAAAGCAAAACACAATTGTACTCAAACATGCAGCCGGGGTAATGGTCAACAAAATAAAGTAACACAATGTTTCTCTATGTTTATAGACCTAAAATGACAAGTCTATTGATATTTAATTTAAAATTTACAAAACCTTGCTGTTAGATCTGTGGAGTTTAACCTGGCAATGGCAGTTTGTAACTATGGTTAAATCAAGATGATGTAACTTGAAAAAAATCACTCTCTCCTGTGTTGTGTATGTAGTTGCCAGGTGACCACAAAGCACAGAGCTCTCCTTTGGAAGGCTCAGAGGGAGGGAGGGCCACAAATCTGACATACGGGCTAGAACCACAGTTTGCATAGGGTGACTTTCTTTGAAGTCTTTTTTCATCCTCATCGTGAGGATGGGGGTTTTTCAAGTCTAGATCATGGTTGTTGTATTGATACAGCAAACCATGTATTAAGATTTGACACAATCTGCAGAGGGTCCAGGTGATTAGAAACCATACGTTAAGTTGTATTATAAACGCCAAATTACATTCTTTATAAATTGTACTGTACTGAATTTCCTTTAGAAATCCTGTCTCATTCTAATCATAAATTCTGTGCTATACTAATCATAATATCCAGGTAAGAAAATGGAATTTAATTGTAACTACAGCTTAGTGCCATTATAATTCTGCCCAGGATTCCTAAAAGAACCTGCCTGTCCCCTTAGTGTTGGGTGACACAGGTGTAGATACACCAGGACTGAACACTTGAACTCCGTTTGCATGTACACCATTTATATCTCTACTAAACAGCAGGGATTCCCAAATCTTAATGGAGACCTTTCCGACTGGGCCAGCCATCTATTTTCTTTCAGGCTCAGGGGGACAGCAGACCTGTCACCTCCTGTGTCACACACGCTGCAAGTTCAGTGGCTTCCCCCAAATACCAGACTTAATGTTTCTGCACAGAAAGTGAACAGGATGTTCACCATACAACCAGCCTGAGAAGTTCCCATGAACCTGTTTCTACTGTTGGCCCACAGTCAGCTCAGTTCCCCAGGAAAATACTGTTTCCAGTGTCAGTGTAGAATAACACAAGGGACCAAGAGACTTTCCTGTCTTCTCCAGTGCTCTGCAGTCACCTCAGTAGTGCACCAGTCCACATCCTGCCCCAGGCTGCCAAATCAGTTATGCTAACAGTTGAGCCTTCCAGATTTAGTGAGTGTTAGCTGTAGGACTCCAGGCTTCTGACTCATCCTCACTTACAGGACAGCTGGAGAGGTTAAAGACATCTGACAAAGGCATTTTGAGTCACCCCACTACCCCAAGGATACAGTCAGTGGGATTTTAATCAGCGCCTTACCCTTTAAATACCCATTTCAGATAACTCACATAAGCTAGATGCTGCTATGCTTATTCACGAGCATGAGGGTTTGAAGGAAAGGCTGCATCATAGAGGAAATTAATATTAAAGGGGGTAGATGGACATGCTTTTACAAAAAAAAAGAAAAAAAAAAAAGAAAAAAAAAAAAGGTTTGGTTAACCCACCAAATTTTGGGTTTGGACATACCAGTGTGGCATGTTATTCATAGGTATTTAAGACTCACTTTCCCAAGAATTCTGTCAAAGATCCAAACCTGGATGCAATGCTCATTTGAGTGCTGAAGGGTTCTGACTTAGTGTCTTTCTTGCTGATCCAGATGAGGCAGCCTCAGTTCTGCTTATTTCTTCCTTCTTGATGTAATCTAGGTTTATGCCAGTGATACGGCCCTTTCTGCTCATCCCTGAGCAGCTGTTGATGGGAACAGTATGCCTGTTTACTAGTACAAAGCTGTCTATACCTAGTCAGACACAACACAAATTTCTCACCTGAAAACCTTTTCTACCCTGGAGAAAAAATGAACTGCGTTAGAAAACACTGATATTAAACACAGAAGTATTGCTACATACAAGAGTGTGGGTGTATGCTTCTCTACTATTTAGATACTTATCTGGAACTGGTAAAGAATACAGAGATATTGCTATGAATCAACTGTTTACTCAAGATTATTTTTTTTAAAGTTATACATAGGCGTTGACAGACAACACAAATTTAACTACAGTGTTATGAATGAAGCATGCCAGATTCTGACAATAGCAGATTCTATTTAAAAAAAACCAAACAAACCGCAAAGATTAAAATTGTTTGTTGTTCCATAAATGAGTAAAGGACCAACTCTTAAACCCAAGGATTTATACCACAGATGGCAAAAGTCAGAGGCTGGCAGGCACTGTACATGCCTGGTCAGTTCTATTTACTATTTTATCTCTTTTCTGAAGAGAAAGTCTCAGGCAAGCTGTCAGAGCACTGGTAAAAATGGAAAGAACCATTATATCTAGCCCTACCACCTGTTTTCCCTTTTTCCACTGTGGGATCACAAGATCTGTGACTCTTCCTTAACAGCAATTTAAATTCAAGGCTCTGCCAGAGCAAGCATTATTCCTCAAGTAAGCTCAATAATCATGAAGAACCCACTGGGAAAAACACAACTGTAAGTTTTTTTAATATTTTTAGATCAACAGCCGCTGAGGTAAAGCAAGAGGTGGCAACCTCTGCTGCTTTGCAAATATACAGTGTTTTATACCACAACATCCAAAACCAAGCATTTTGTTTTGGCTGAGGATTATCCAAAGAAAATCACTCATCTCTCAGAAAATATAACTTACTAGCTGAATTGTGTCTAAAAGCCATGTATCCTCTTTTAGGCTCCTTCATTTCACAGTAATTTTGAAAAAACACAGTCTCCCCAAGTCTGAGAGAACTTGTTTTACACCCTAATCACAAGTAATCTTTTACACAAAACTCTAGGCATTCTACATGAGAAAATTTCAGATTTGTTCTCAAATGTGGCCTATGCTGATTTTAGATTAAAATGAAGAATATTTTCTATTCCAATTAATATTTTTCTTAAAAACCAGAGGCTACCTGATTGAGGTGTGGCAGAATGCGTTTGGGCCAAACACACCATAAAATTTTCTATTTTATTTTTATTGTTAGTGACTTAACACATCAGTATCTTAGCATCATCGTTCCATGCACTGTAGAAACATTTATAGCAGATGGACTGCAAGGAATGTGAAGAAGGAAAGCCAGCTCATGCTGTAGGGACGAACACATAGTTCTGGCATACTAAAAATAAAAAGAAAGCATTAACACACCATATGCTGCGCGGCAGCAAATAGCATTATTTAGAAGTGTTCCCATAAAAGCTGACAACGGCAAAAGTTCAGCTCTGCTAAGAAAAACTAATGTGACTTAAGTCAGCCACATGCTTTACCGCATTAAAAATAATTAGTTTTACCTAGCAATTGAATTTTTTCATTGTACAGAAACCTTAGGATCACATAAACTCAGTTAAAGAATCTTGCCTGTTAACAAAGTTACTAACCATGCCAGACAGGAGTTGAAATGTGGGAGTAGTGAAGCAAATTTTGGGTTGTACACAGCCCACAATTCTCTTTTCTTAAATGACTGATTTGTCTTTTGCCTCAGTTGTAGTATTTTTCCATGGAGTAAGTTCTGTTTTAAACTCCGTATTAGTTCTATTACAGACATGCACATTTTGTCTCAAGCTGTATGAGCAAAGCAGTAAAAAATGGGAGAAGGTCTTTACTAAAGCCAAGTGTTTTCTTCTAAGCAAAATTTTTTGTTATCATGAAGCCATATAATTTCAACTCAAATAATGTTTGTTTTCAGCACTTTTGCAAGCCGCAGGCAACAGGGGTGCAAGAACATCGGTGCCTTTGTGTGCATGCAAAATGGAGAGTCAACAAACAAGCAATTTTTTCCATAACTTTAAACTGAAGATAGCAACCACGACTGGATAATTTCTTAGATTGTGTCACTTAATGATCTAGCAATTGTGGAAAAGCCTAAGACAACTTAGGAGAGGTACATCTTTTAAGCAATATAAACACTTCAAACTGCCACACAACAGACAAGGTCTACTGACTGTCGCATGGAACTGGGTGAAAATCTCCTAATTTAATAACAACACAGCCTGGTGCAAATCTTAACCCAACTTTAACTGAGTTTATGAAATGGTGGTAGCTTCACATACTCTGCAGCAGAGTGAAATCAGTTAGTTACACTCTGAATTCTTCAGGACTGGCAGCAAACCTCTCCATCTCAGCCTTGCTGAAGTGCTCAATCATACTGTTAGGGTAACCAGCTCCAGTTACAGAGGCGTACAGATGGCAATACTACATTTTCTTAAGCTTTTGTCCTGTTCTCTTGGTGTCGAAACACAAGAGGTCTTCCTATTGACTTATTTATTTTTCTGCTTGTAACAAAGTAGTTAAAGCATAGAATCAAAACAAGACGCCTTTGCTCAACAACTATAACTCCAGCCCACGAGAAAGCATGGAGGTAAATGCAATAGACTTAAAACCATATTAAGCAGCTTTAGTAAATTACCATTCTGCAGCTGAGCCTGGGAGGTAACCAGCAAAACAATACCAACCACTCTTAAGCACATTCTAGAAAGACACATATCAACCAAGAGACGTATGGTTCAAGTTTGTTAGATTTTACCTGATGTATCTCAAGTATTACTGAACTGTCTGTTGATTCAAAGCATGTGACTGTCCCCTCATGGTTACACACAGATCAACAATGCTCAACTCCAAGATCAGTCTTTTTCCTTGCTTAGAGAGGACTAAGAATTCCGGTACTATTTTCCCCTCAAAATTAAATGCAGTGATCTTACCCTTCAGCCATCCTTTTCTGTGTCCAGGATGCATTTGCTCCAACTCTTCATTGATTGAGGCCGCCAACTCCAGCTTCAAAATCTGTTTCTGCCTCCTGTCCCATCACACTGTTTTTCCAAACTCTGAAAGAGAAAAAGGTGACTCGGTGATTGCTTGTAGGCAAAAAAGCCCTCAAAAAGACCCTAACTTTGCCCTATGCCAATCTGCCATTTTCTTTGAAATTATTAAATCTTTATTCAGTGTAAAATAACAACAACAAAAAATACTCAAAACTATATGGTCCCATTTAATTTATTACACATCGAATTACCCAGGTTAAGTTTAGGTTATTCAAAGAATGTCAGGAGTAGACTGCTATGAGCACAGAGAAATGAGGATAGCTAATGACAGTACTGAATAACCTACAAGATACCCATGCTTCAGCATTGTTTAAGGGCAGAGTGCATGGATCTCCAGTAGTTTCCTCACTCTAAGTGTAGCTATTGCACAGTATATGAGAGCTCTGAACTTCAGTTATCGGTAACACCAAATTGTTGATCAACATCAACAAATATCAAGAATAGGCTGGTTTTTCCAATCCAGAAACTTGACAGAAATTAATTTTGATAAATTCAGTGTAAGAGAAAAGCAATTTTTCCATGACATTTTGATCATAATCACTACATTTAACTCAGTAATTCTTGTCCCTCTTAAGTCATTTAGTGTTTTCATGGGAACCTTTGTAGGCAAACTATCAGCCTCACTATCCAAACAGTTTGAACAGGAAGAGCTTAATATTTGCCATGGAAAGGAACATGGTTCTCTGATGACTAGAGCTGTGAGGCCACTAAGTTATTTTTCTACTCTTTCAGCAAGGCACTCTATATATAGTACTATGCAGAACAGGGGCAAGAGCACTCTTACAGCAACGTCCCCAAAGTTCCTCCGCGTTTCAGCTGTATACATTCCTTGCTGCGTTCATATAAAGTTATTTATGTCTCACATTGGTATTAAGAAAAACAAAGGTACTGTAAAAACTCCATTATCTACATAAGTGTTGTTTTAATACCACAAAAAGTGATGATGAGTATTACCAAGCTAAAAAACTAGCTGGAGGTAGAGCTCAATGAAAAATCTCTAAGAGAATTCTTTCTCTATGCTCTTAGGAAGTGCTGAGTAGCACTGACTCCATACTAATTAACCACTATGCTCATTGTATCCTCTATCCATAAGCTATGAATTCAGGTGTAGATTGAGTGTAGTTCCAGCCATGACAGAGTATGTGCTGAACGCCAGTTTCTGTAGAGAAGTGCTGGAAGTTTTTGGAGTTTGTGGTAAAACACTTACTGGCTAAGAGCATGGGAAAGAAGAAAAGAAAAAAAAAATAAAGGGGGGGTGGGGAGGGGAAAAAAGGAAAGGAACAGAAAAGAGAAATTTTATGGGAGTTTGAGACCAGTTGTTTTCAACCAGTGTCCCAAGTGTGTGGATCATGAATTCCTATTAAGAGACCTGCAAAAGATAGCTGGAAAAAACAAACCTAAGTTTGCTAATATTGCAAGTGTTGTATGTGTATGTTCTTATCCATCATAATTTTCCCAGGAGCTCTATTCAGAAAGCATTTTGAAACAGATTTAGACATAGACTTCAAATACTATGAAGTTTACTATGTCAAAAGAGAACAGTTCTGAAAAATGTGTTCCTCATTTACAACCACTTGTATAGAAATATAAAATTTAAATCAGTAAAGCAGCTATGGAGCAAATCCATGATTTGTAATTAAAAGGCCATTTCTTTAAGCAATTGTGTATCATGCATGTATTTTGCAAAGGGAATAAAACCCCACTGCTCTCACATTTATGGTACTTCAATATCAAGAGAGGAAGTGTTTCCTGGACTGGATCTGACAAAAAGCGACTAAAATGCTAAGAGAACATTATAGAAGATACTATTTTAATGACAGATCAATGCAGAAAAGTACCTGGGTTAGTTAACTTCAGAAAGTTAAGTTTTACCATGTTTCACTTACTGCTTTTGTGGCAAGCCTAAAGTTTGACTATAAGACCGTAATGCAACATTCAAGGATGGGGGAGAGCGTGAACTGGAGAACAAGTCACTTTGCTACTCAATAAAAAATAATCCTTCCTACACCAGCCTAATTCTAAATGTTCATTCATAATCAAGACAAGCAAGATGTCAAGAGTTCTTGTTGGCAATCACAAGATTAAAAATTCAGAACCATGATGTAGCATTAACTTATTAAATTCCTCTTCCCTAAGAGTAAGGACGCTGTAACTTCCAAGACAAAAAAATCATTAGGCAATCATTAGACAACTTGGGGGGTGTTTGTACATTTTGCTAGAAAAGTAAATGCACACAGTTTATGAAAACTTATGGAGTGCTATGGCTAAATTTTATGCTCTTGAAAAGGAAGCAGCTTTCTCAGTAAGTGATTAAATCACTTTAAAAATAATAAAAATTAACCTGCACACTGGAAAGCCATTAGACACTACATCATCAGCACAAATCTTTTTATTGCTAATGGGACAGTATAAAAACCATCACAGCAAACACCCGTGACAAGGCAGCTTTGCTGGCTTCATCTTCTTGATCATTGTAGCTGTTTAAACAAGTATGCTGTATTGATATTATTGATAGACACACACACACTCATTTATGAGAAGAGGAAAGACATTAAATATGCCACCTGCAGTACCTCAGAGTAAGCAGGCGTAAGGAATTCTGAAGAGCAGCAACTTAAGCCACCACTAGATACTCTTATTTATTTAAACCAAAATTTGTCTTAGAAGTCCATACAGCTGGCAGTTACAGGTGGACACCAGTGGACTCCTCAGTGTCAAAGGTAGACAAGTTGCACATAATCACAGTTTTACACTATATGAATTTTTACATTTTAGTATCACTCAGTAGCTGTGGTTACATGCTGCCTCAACAGAGCTGTTGATGCCTTATTTGTTTCTGTTTAAGATCAGTAGCTTCCTTCCAAAGGATGTCTCCCTGCCNCCCCCCCCCCCCCCCCCCCCCCCAAAAAAAAATATATATTCAAGGGAAATATTTCAGATCTTAAAAAAGCCCAACATTGATAGAAAAAGGGTGAGGGGAAATTTTTGCAAGTAACACTAAACTACTCCTCAAAACAATTACCAAATGCTTCCCTCATCATGAAGTAAAATCTATTTACATGAAAACACAAAAGATCTATGTATATAAAACAGGGCAAGTAACGAGATCATTACTGACACATCCTAACAGCCTGTTAGTTAAACCACTTTTGAGTTTAGTTACTATCTCAGGAATTACATCCTGCATAAAGTAGGCATCACAAACAAGTTTCCAGTATCCTTCACTCAGTAACTGAAAGACAACAGTAAATGTCATCCCATGAAGCACTGTGTTGCTCATGAACACAAATAAGTTTTAAAAGCAAATACACTTGACATAGTGATAAATTACACACGCTTATATCTGAAGCATGGATGACCTTTACGTTCCCAGAGTTGTAAACCTGGGTCTCACTTTTTAAAAGCCAAGCACTGAAGTGCCAGAGGCACTGCAAAGTGAAATTTCCATTTCAGTTTAGACAAATTTTCTTTGTCAATTTACTTAAAGAAGAGACCACATTAAAGAGGATTAAAGAGGACTTCATCATGTTTTGAATAAAAAAACTCTAGACCTGCAAGGTGCACGTGGCAATCAAGAGAGGGAAGAACTGGAAACAGCACACAGAAGAGCATGTTGGTCAGCCTGGGTAATGGTTGCCATGTTGCCATGTGCTTAGATCACGAAGGCTGCAAGTCAGACAATGTTTCTGTGAAGAGGTAATACCTTTTATTAGACTAACTAATATAGCTGGAGAAAAGACCTGATGTTCATCTGGGCACATAAGCCCTTTGAGGTAATGTGTGACTGCAAGCTTGCATGGCACCCTGTCTCATTATAAGCCAGTCTAATAAAAGATAATTACCACCCTCTACAAGACTCATCTGATACATATTATTATACCACATGCAGTCTCTGCAAAGAGATGAGAGTGAAAAAAATCAGGATACTGCTTTAGCAAGAGTCATGTACCATCATAATACATAATCTCTAGAGACTATTATAGCACTTCATCAAAATCTCATGAGCAGCAAAAAAGCTATGCCAAACAAGCAAAAGGGAAGATAGTACAGACAGGGAACTCCCCAGACTGAGGGAGCAGCATCCTACTTGCTTATTTTAAGCCTGTAATGCAATACTATAGAGAAACGCAGCAGGAGGAAATTCAATCCCTGGGAAGAGGGAAGAACTTAATTATCACAGTGGTATGTATTACAAGCAGTTCCTGTATTACAGGAGCTGTTTGTCTTAGAAGACAATAGTAATACGGGAAAGAAAGTTAGACAACAATCAATGTGGAACAGATGAAAAGAGATGGTACTTCACCTGGAGATGCACAGATTATGGATGTCCAAGATACTCACATTCACAACCTCCTGAATTAGCTTTAAAGGTCAACTCTTCAAGAAAGTACTCAGAAGCCCTGAAGAGGTCTCAGTAAGGTACAAGTCTTCAGTTGTCTCCTTGGCTTTCACCACCAGGAGTTGTCACAAAAGCCTCAAGTTGCACAAGAACACGTTAGGCAATTCGTTTCCCAACTTTCTTTTACAATACAGGATTTAAACCTCTGCTTAAGAAATGTGTTCACATAATACAACTGCACATCAGACATAACTGAGTAACTGCAAAAAGGCTAAGGTACTCCAGGCATACTACATTTCAGCCACCTTCAGGCCTCTAAAAAGATGATGTCTAAGCTAATGACTCAGATTCAGGAAGGTATATCCACACACATCCAAAAGGCAGTCTATCCCATACTAGAAGAAACTGACGTAAGAGATATAATTTTCAAAGCAGAGTTCCTCAGTTTAACAGATACCCTATTGCTTCAGTTGTCTACTGTGCTAGATACATAAACTCATAGAACATTAATAATAATTTGGCAAGTACCGAGATCCTGAAGACCTTATTTGGGAATGTGGTTCAACATTGTTAAAATATGACAATGCCAGGAACATCAAGGTTGCTGGACGCCAGGATGATGACTCCCTTCCTTGCCAGCCTTGAGGCTGCAGGCACACAGCCAGGCAGATGAGTCCAAGAGAAGCATAACAGTGAACAGAGCACTGCCTAAGCTGCAAATCCCAAGTGAAAACCTGGACCCAAACTGCTGCTGGACAGTGAGACTTGCAATGCCTGGGTGACACCTCCACTATCATCTGCTTCCTCAAAGGACTGAGGGAGTGACTTGTATTCTTCTATATGATTTTTCAAGTCTAGATTATGATTGTTGGATTGATACAGCAAACCACGTATTAAAGATTTGACCTGACCTGCAGAGGATCCAGGTGATTAGAAACTTTAAGTTGTACTATAAATTTGCTATTACACTACTAATAAATTGTTCTACAGTGATACTGCTGGCAGAAATCCTGTCCCATTCTAGTCATAAGTTCCGTGCTATACTAAGCATAATATCCTGTTAAGAGAATAAAGCTTTAATTGTTACTACAGTTCAGTGCCATCATCACTCTGCCCAGCTTCCTAAAAGAACCTGTCTGTTCCCTTAGTGTCAGGTGACAGAACAGAAGGAAAACAAGGTTGAAGAGCCAGAACAAGCAAGCTTGAGCATTTCTAACATTACCATTAACTGAAATAGGATACTTAAATTTCAAATTGAGAGCGCTGTTTATAAAGCTCTTTAGTCACAGATGTTAGATTTGGAAGAACTGCCAGCACTTCAGGATCATACAAGTGTGCCTTCTGAGACAGTACAGTTTGTGCATTAGTCTTTTGACATTTTTAACTGAAGATAATTTATTAGGTTGATCACCATCACAAGTTTTCTTGTAGCACAGTGAAAATACCAAGGACTACAGAAGCTGTAGTCATACTGTCTGCAGCCAGAATAAGTAGCAGTAATAATAACTGAGGCTATCCAGAAACATTTGATAAAGGCATCTCATGCTTTACAAGGTAAGTATGAGTAACCAAGAGTTGAAGACTAGAATAAACCTGTATCAGAGTAAAAGAAGAAACAGAGGAAACAGCTAGCTGAAGGCTAACACATACGGAAGACAGGGTAGAGAGGACAGATTTTTCATAACTCTTCATTAATACAAATTACTTGACATACCAGAGTAATACAAAGTTTTACATAATGCTAGGCAGATTACAAAATTGAGCTAATTATCTATTTTCATTCTTGCTTTACACTTGTCAGAAAGTTTAGCACAGCTTTCCAAAGAACACGTTGCTCTTGCTGCCAACAGAATTGCTGAGCTACTGCTGAGAATTTGCTCGACAAACACCCAGAAAGGCACACTGCTAATTCAACAACTTAGGCCTTTATTTGGGATCTGTTTTAATAAACATAGTCTGTTTTCAATCTTTTGAGTCACAAGATCAGGTTTAAGCTTGTACAATTTAGTTTCTTAAAAAAAAATATCCAATAGTCTTTCCGTGCAATTGCATTCAGTTTTTCATTCCTATCCCTTGGCTTACAGTTACATATGTATGTCAGGCATCTCTTTCTCATGAAAAATTTCTCTTGGGGCAGGTCATCATTTCTTAAAATCAAACTAATTCTCACCTTTTCAACATGGATGTTAAATTACTATGCTGTGCTTTCAGTCTTCTTGAGGTTATACTCCAATTCTAGATGATTACTTCCACTTTGATTTAGTGCTTCAATTGAGAATGATGGGTGTAGAGGCACTGAGTGCTTTGGCTATGTTCCTTCCCACGCAAAGTTCCCGGTTCTAGGAACTGTTATGTACAGAAATCACAGGGAGTGCATAAAACTAAAGATCTGGTTTTTTAAACTTAACCAGTAATGAAACCAAGAGTCATGATGAATGTACTTCAAGAACAAATCAAGTCAGTAAGCGTATCAGTTCAGGCTTTTTTAGGAACTTTAGTACAAATAATCTTAATTCAGTTTGATCATGTTAAATCTCCACAGAAATACTAACATCACTAACCTTTGTTATTGCTTTGACTTTTTAAATATTCTGATGTGAGAATACACTTAACTCAAAAAAGATTGCATATCAGCCAATGCATAATTGACCTTGATCAACTCCCTGACCTGCTTCTCTGTGCAGCTAGCAGACCCTGGAAGGATCATGCAGGGTCAACAGAAGGTACACCAGGTCACTTCAGTTGCGACTCACCTGCCCACCTCTCAGCTCCTTAACAGCAACTGGCTGCAGGTCAGAGTGCTCTCAGGGGCTGGTTCTGTCACTAACAGGAGCCAAGCAGGTTCTTGAGAGGTTAAGAGATGAAGCTTTAACTGATCCTGTCATCACAAACAGAGATATAATAAGAGGGAAGTTAATTCTGGCCCCTGAAGCTCATTTTGGAGACACTGTGCTAAAAAAAACCCCAAGCCACCACAGACACACACACCACAACCCCAAAACTACAAATAAAGAAATAAATACACACATTGATGGAACAAAGATTCAGAGAGATGTCTACACAAAAAAGAACATTCTAGGCAACTTCTCCATCTCTCTTTAAAGAGAAGATTCACATTTATGCAGTGGATCTGTTATGGATCATAAAGTTCTATACTTGTCGTATTAGCTGCATATTTACACAATGCACTGAAACTACCACATCACCACATCAGACAAGAGCTTGAAAACACCACTAACTTGTATCAGACATCTTATTTAAAAGATGCACCAAGAGGGCAAAATACATTTCATTTACCAAATAAGCCATAAAATTAACATTTTAAAAGCTGAAAAGCTTTTACTGACTCAGGATTTCACAACTCTATCATTTTAGTAATGAATAACAAATTTTTTTTCACAACTTTTTCAGAATTGAAATTCCTTATTTCACTTATTTTAATGGAAAACTGTTAATATTATTTAAGCCTACATAATAGTTCTGCCATTATATGGTGTGGTTTCTGGAATCAGAGTAAATCAATGGCAGCATTCCATGAAATACCTGTTGGTTAGAAAGCCTCCATCTACTGTCCACAACTGAGTAGCCTCATAAAAATAAAGAGGGGGAAAAAACCCTAAATACTTTTGACTCTTCCTCTCTAGCACACAAAAGTCTGTAAAGATTAAGATTGGGCCCTATTTTTTAACAATCAGCCAGTCTGACTTCTGAGTTCAAAGTGACAAGTCTGAAAGCTACAGAATCAAATAAACCCCGCACAATCTAGCCATACACTCCTCACTCACTGTCTCAGAAGACATCCAAATAGCAATCTCTCATACTTGACAAGTATTATTTTCTTTTAAATATACAGAGAAGAATCAAAAGTCTCAAACTCTGACATCTAAAGCACCATAAAAAGCTCCCACAAGCAGTTATCAAGTTTCTTGGAGCGTGAGCAGCAAGTCCTCTGTGAAAAGTCTCACTCAGCAAGCCATAAATTCAATATTACCCTGAAATAATAAATGCACAAACCCAATGTAATGCATTTAATTAGTAAAACAGTGATAAACCACAGTGAGATCATTTACTGATCCAGTTGTCACATTCTTGCTAGGTATGGATTAAAAAGTTGTTTTCAGTCACAACTGCCAGTTCATCACTCAGCAACCTAAATATAACACAAACCTGTAAGTCACAGGCTTCATGTAAATAAAACTCCCACATCCTCTCACGATGGCTTCAGTCCTTCCCAAGAGGACCTTCATCTGACGCTGCCCGTTCTGTTACACTGTTCAAGTCATACATGCTGCAAAAAGAATTGTGCCTCACAAGCACAAAGCCTCTTCATTGTATCATTGAGACAGTAGAAGTGTGACCAGCATGCTCCAGATGACTGCCCAAACGACTACTGCCTCTTACACCAGTCAAGCTGCTCCCTGCCTTGGAGTAGTACAAATAATCTATGACCTCCTGTTCCACAAGAGTACTAAATTTTATAAGATGTGGAGGATCCTATCCCTTTTCAAGAGGCACAGAACCTTTACAAATCAGCTGTTATCTGTGACAGCCAGCAGAACTGATCAGCAACAGAAGCCTTTAACACTGTTAGAATCACAAAATGGTTGGAGTTGGAAGGGATCTTGACGATCATCTAGTTCCAACTCCCCTACTGTGGGCAGGGACACCTTCCATTAGATCAGGTCACTCAAAGCCCCATCCAACGTGGCCTCGAACACGTCCAGGGATGGGGCACCCACAGGTGGAACAGGTTCCCTGGGAAACCTGTTCCAGTGTCTCATCACCTTCACTGTAAAGAATGTCTTGCTAATATTTAATCTAAATCTTTAATCTAAATCTAAACGCTTTCAGTTTAAAACTGCTGCCCCTTGTCCTGTAGCTACATTCTCTGATAAAAGGTCCCTCCCCATATGTCCTGTAGGCCCCCTTTAGGTACTGGAAGGTTGCTAGGAGGTCTCCCTGGAGCCTTCTCTTCTCCAGGCTCAGCCTGTCTTCATAGGAGAGGTGCTCCAACTCTCTGATCATCTTCACAGCCCTCCTCTTGAGCTGCTGCAACAGGTCCATGTGCTTCTGACATTGGTGGCCCCAGAGCTGGTCACAGCACTCCAGGTGATGTTTCACCAGGGCAGAGTAGAAGGGCAGAATCACTTCCCTCAACCTGCTGGCCATGCTTCTTTTAATGAGGCCCAGGATACACCTGGCTTTCTGGGCTGTGAGAGCACATTACTGCCTCATGTTGAGCTCCTCATCAATCAGCAGCATGCCCCTCTACTCAGGACCGCTCTCAATCCATTCTCCACCCAGCCTGTATTTTGTGCCAGGGATTACCCCAACACTGTTGACACTAAGGAAGTTTGAAAAAAACCCACCAGATTGAAAAAGACACCAAGATCTGTATGAAAAAGAGTACCAATTGCTGCATTTCATACCTAGTACTTAAAACAGAAATGTCTGGATTATAGTTGATTTGTCAAGAAACAGCTGAAACTGACCAATTCCCTACCACCACTCAACAAATTGTCTCACTTCCATCATTTTGCCTAAACAGATCATGCAAGTGCACAGAGTGCCTTGCTATTTAAGGCATTAGAAAAGAGTGTTTTATTTTTTTAAAAAAGAATTATCAACGTGGCATTATTATTTAAACTGACATTTTACCTAAATGTAAGCAGCAGCATCCAAAAAAGACTGCTTTTTCCATATGAATGAAAAAAAAATCATTCTTGGAATGCTTTTTCAAGAACAGAACGAAGTCGCTAAGAAGACACAGCATGCATCAGCCTCGGTCAGAATCACTAGATCCTTGCTAGGACAACTCAATTACTCTGTGATGCCTTCAAGCCTTCATTTATTCTGAGACAGAGGTACCTACAGAACCCACCGCATTTCCTGAAGGCAGCCTGTCCTGGTTTCCAGTAGGGACGGGGTTAATTCTCCCCTGGCTCTGTGAGGGCACAGCTATTCCATCCCATGTGCACCAGGCCCAGGGGCAGCAGGGAGCAGCAGGGAGCTGGCCGGGGCGGGGAGGGACAACAGGAAAGTGGGGGGGAGTGGTGGCGGTGTCGGGATCGGAGCGGCCGGGCCGGGGGGCTGCGGTCGGTACCGTGTTCGTGTTTGTATCCCCCCATCGGTGTTATTGTTTCCCTGTAATACTTGTTGTTCTGTTAAACAGTTTTCTTTGTCCCAACCCACGACTCTGCCTTTTTTCTTCCTTCCAATCCTCTCCTACTGCCGTGGGAGGATCAGCGCCAGCGGGCTGCCACGTGGCTCGTTGTTGCCGCTGAGGCCAAACCACAACACAGGTATTATTAAATACTGTAGTATTCCTGCACAGCCTTCCTTTCTAAAGCGGCTCTTGATTTGGGAAGCTGTTGCAGAATGGCTGCGGGAGCAGGGCCATGGATCCACGGAAGCATTGTACAAGCAATCCTCTTGTTAGCCTAAGTGTTTAGCATAAGTAGGATTTTAGCCACAGCAGGCCTCAGTGAGAACTGCAAGTTAACGCTGACAAGGAAGAAGAGCCAAGGTCACACAGACCCTGCGAGAATGGTAAACAAGGAGAGAGGGAGAGTGTCCTTCTGGAATGTTGGAGAACCTTGAAGCAGAAACTGCAAGTAGGAGGTGTATGAACATGTAATCTTTAGAAGCCTAAGCCAATTAGTGTGTGACAAGGAGGCATAATTTATGATAAGTGTATAAATATCTGAGCTATCCGAATAAACGCTGAAGCTTATCACTCATATTGAGTTGGCTCCATGTCTTCCCGCGCCGTTCCTGACAGGAAGCCTCAGCCTAGTTTTAAAGCCCAGTTTTAAACTAGTGCAGCCAATCCTCACACCAGGCCTTCCTACACACATACCCAAGCCACCATGAATCTTCACCAGTGCATCACCTGGGACCACTCTTGTGGCAGCCACACACAATCTGGGCACAAATGCTCAGAAGACGACTTTGTTAGCAACTCCAAGGCACCCGAGAACCAGCTTAGAGGCCCCTCCACGCTGCCCCACAGCTAAACCCTGTGTGACAGGGCTTCCAGCTCACCCGGCTGAGGGCCTCCCGCCTAACCGTGAGCTATTAAGCCCCGCAGGCATGCAGGCACCGCAGTGTGACCCGGGGAGGGCACGGCGGAGGCCGTAGCCCCGGTTCTTCCTGACTGCCTGGGCCGAGCCCCCCTCACCTCAGGGGGCGGGTGCGTGGAAGAGGCGTCGCTAACGGCCAGCCCCGCCGGAGGGGCCCTGCGCCCCGGCTCGGCTGCTGCTCCCCGCCGAGGCCGCCGTACCAGTAGCCTCCCGCCCCACGGGCGCCAGGCGGAGCAGCGGGACTGGGTGCCGGCAGCGGGGCGCCGCTCCTGCAGACGTGTCGGTCTGGGGCGGAAATCCCGTCAGTGTGACCCCTCGCTTACCGCCGGGCGGGGAAGGTGCTTGCCCTTAACCAAGGCAGCGGACAACGCCGGGAGGGAGACGCTTGGCGCAGCTCTCCCTGCTGCCTGAGGGGGGCTGCCGGCCCACCCCCGGCCTGGGCTGCCTTGGCAAGAGGGCGAGTGAGCCTGGCGTTGGCTTGTGGCCCGCGGGGCGGTGAGAAGCAGCTCTCAGCCAGGCCCAGCCGCTGCACGGCCTCCGCCCCCGGCGCAGGGCCTGGCGGCCGCCCCGCTGAAAAAAGCTTCGGAGCCGAGGGAAGCGGCAGGTTGTCTTTCAGCTTGTGAGGCGCGGAGGAGCAGGCAGAAAGACCTGTCATAGAATCATACAACGGTTAGAGTTGTAAGGGACCTCAAAGACCATACAGCTCCACCCACCCCTGCCCTGGGCAGGGACACCTCCCACTAGAGCAGGTTGCTCAAAGCCCCATCTAGTTTGGCCTTGAACACTTCCAGGGATGGGGCATCCACAACTTCTCTGGGCAACCTGTTCCAGTGCCTCACCACCCTCACAGCAAATAATTTCTTCCTAATGCCACCCGTCTGTGTCCTGACATGTAGCAGTGCCAATGCTCCTCTGTCTAAGCCGTGTTAAAGGTTTGTGAATGATGGTGTCACAACCTTTGTGCTAAGTAAAGAGATGCACAGTCCATCCAGCGGGAAGACTGTTCTGTGCCAGCATTTTCCTGAATTTAAACAATTTCATACAAGACACCTGTACCTAGCAGTTAGGAGTTTCGGTCCTTAAGCTTGGTTTGGAAATGAGTCTGCGCCTTGTGGAGGTTTTGCAGAGCAGGGCTGGTGGATGTGTCTGCAGTGAGGGTGAGGCGAGGAGAGCCATTGGGCTGGACAACCTTCCCTGCTTCTGTGAATTCTTCAGGGTCAAGAGTCCTGCTGTCACATTCAGATCTGTATTTAAGTAAAATGCGTATTTCCTGGAGCCTGGAAGAAATGTTTAGCTAGCTAATGTATGTTTTCCTGGGTAAATCAATCCAGGAAAATGCTAGCACGTGAAGGCAGAGGTGAACGTTCCACATGAATACCTGTCTTCTGTGACTGTAGACCATTCGAGTGTCAAAAAGGCACATGGTAGACTTGAGCTGCTTGCATCTGTCAGAGTAAGGTAGCAACGAGACAGAAAATTACGCTGATAGCAGTCAGACAATACGTGTAATGAAAGAATATATACCTAATGCAGTGTTGGGATGTTGGATGAGATTAGAATAAAACCCAAAACTGATGTGCTTTCATATTCATGGAAAGAACTAGCAATAATTGTGGTAAGGTATTAATCTGGGTCTCAAAGAAATAAAATAGAATACCATACCATCGTGACACAAAAATATTTTACTCTTTAAGGAAGAAAGAGAGACAATGTAATGGTGAGATACTACTTTATACTGAAGTGGCAGCAGACTTTAAAGGAAGAGGGGAAGAACTGGGTAGGTTCAAATTCTTTGTAGAAAAAAATAAAAGAGGCTGTGTTGTATCATGCTGCGTATCTGCTGAAAGCTTTGGCTCTTATTTGGTTACGAGTGTGTTGAATAGAAAGATAAGTTCAATGAAGTGGTTAGTCATGATGGCTGGATTCCATTTCCCAGTATAGACTGGAGAGAAAAATTATATTAATAACAGTGGGACACAGTTGTTCCTAGTGAAAGTTAACAGACTTCTTCATCAAAGAGTCTGATCTGAGAAAAATAATATACTTTATTAAGCAAGCTCTTAAATAGCTGTTACAATACTGTGGAAAAGATGGATTTATTCAGCTGAAATAAAATACAATAAGAAACAGACAAGTATTCAAGGTCTGATCTTCAAAAGGGTACATTTTGAAACTATTCCGAGGTGAGAATGAAAACCTGTTAGCCATTCATTAGTGATATTTCTGACAAAGTAAGTTTGGAAACCTTTTAAAGAGGATGAAGAACGGGAATATCGTACCAGAAAATTAGGGGAAAAAAAAGTACTAAAAAAATAGGTAATTCTGAAAAACAGATTGATTGATAGTGTTTGTATGACTGAAAACCACAGTCTGGTTTTCAGGGAGAGCTGAGGGGGACTCTGGGAGCGTGTCCTCGGGCAAGATTAGAAATTTCTGCAAGTCCCAGGATGGGGTGGGTGCAGAGGAGGCACACAGGCACGTGTACAGTCTGCAGCAATGGCCACTCTTGCTGTGATGTTTGTCCCAGCTCCTCCAACAACAGATTCCTGTTATTTCATGGCACAAAGATAAAAATATGGTGAAATGCAATTCACATATTGAGGGATCAGCTACAAAACTCCTGTAAACTCAGAGGTTATTTGTAGGAAATCAATGTCCTAGATATATATATCAGACAAATACAGGATGACTGCGACTTGCTGACACAATATGGGACAAGAAGAAGAGAAATTCATGCAGGTGAAGTTATTTCTGAGCCTCAAGGAGGTGCTGAAGCTGGTTATATATGGGAATATTCTCAAGGGAATGAGCCTACTTAAAAGATGGATCTGATCAGCTGTCTTCAAAATCAGGTGTACTAAGATTGCAGCTTTAATAGAATTTCTTAATTTGTTTAAAGCAGTAAACCAGAACCATTTGTGCTTTGTTCTTATTCTTTTGTTGCTGAAGAGGTTTTGTCCATTTTAGTTATGTGAAAATAAATTTATTTTTATTTCTAGGTGTGTTTCTTTTGAGGTAGAAGATAAGTGAAGAAAAGCTACTTTTTTTCAATTAAAAATCTCATGTTGGATGAAGACACTGTGGTACAATTTTGTATCAGAAATAGCCCTCAAAACCACGGGCCAAGGTGAACGTCCTTAAACTAAAAAGGTATGACATGCAGATGTTTCCAAATTGAAGTCTTCCTGGGTAAAATGTTCGGGTGGTTTTAGCGTGTGCCTCTAGGTGGTGCTAACGTTATTCCAGTGTCAAAGTCGCGGTTTTAAGAAACATTTCAAACACCAGGGAAAAGGTTTTGCACACAACTTTTGAGTAGAGGGAGGTACATCTATTCAGCAGACCGCATATTGATGATTTGCAACTAAGGAGAATTCACACACTTAATTTCTGGTAAATGAGTCACCCATCAATCTATGTTAAAATAACATTTAAAGGTCTTGTTTGAAGCCACAGAAGCTAATCATTTCAAAATGGAGTTAAAAACCCATCTTTAAGCAAATGTTGAATCAAAGACTTGTGGCATGTTGGATATTTGATTGCTCACTATTGAGAGCACCATCTTACACAAGCACTAATCTAATGACTCAAGTTTATGTTTATAACATGTTAGGGCTTGCAATTTTTATTTTGCCCATATGTAGCATATAGTAATTCTCACATTGTAGAATCTGTAGCACTAGACTCACAGCTGTGTCTCCCAGCAGTTCTCATGGCCTTTGGGAACGCAGGCACTTGTAAGCCTTTAACTGAGTATTTTGGTGAGAAAGCAAAGCAATACACTCTACAGGAAGAGATTTGTGCACAGTTTGCAGAAAATGGAAGGAGGTGGCATTATTTTATGCCTATTATAAAACAGTATCTGCTCTTTGATATTAAATAAATGACGATTATTCATCCAGCCATGTTTCCTTTGGACTGTAGAGTAAAATGTCTACATAGTTCAGGATATTTTTTCTTCCTCATTTTTCATTCACACATACGTTTCTTGGCATTCGGATGCTTTCTAATAGCTTTTGGATACCAAAAAGTGGGAACTCACTTCTAAGGCATTGTTGCTGACTGATAATTTTCTTCTTCAGCATTGCAATTCCCAATTGAGGCAAAGTCCAGAGACAGGTTGTCCTGTAGCTCACCTCAAAGCTTTATTAAATTAGAAGGAAATCTGTTTGAAGCAGTGGCTCGTTTGTGAGGTGGTAGGTGGTCTGCACAGCTTGGTGGGAGAGGAGGCAGCTGGGCCTTAACCTGACCACCTTCTAGCATCCCAGGAGGCACTTTGTCTTCTGTCCTCTGCTGGTTGAGTGCAGTGGGGACAGGCTGTGACCTGCTCCCTTCCTGGCATGCCTCTCGGTGCAGTGCTGTGCTACATCTGGTTTGGGTCAGGGTGAGCAATGAATGACCTTATGGTTTATCCTAGGACTTAGGAATACAATGACGTCACAAGAAATCTTGGTTTCTCTGTGGTCAATGTAGTAAAACTCCACAAATTTCTCCAAATTTGATCAGAAAGGTCGATTTAATAAGGGGTAGCCAACTCTGCTGACCTACAAATTGCTTGTGGAAGTCTTTGCATGACTGAAAACCACAGACATGTACTAAAGAAAGCTGAGGGGAACTCTTGTAGGACTCCTCTGGGCAAGATGAGAAATTTCTGCAAGAGTCCCAGGATGGGGTGGGTGCAGAAGAGGCATGCAGGCATGCATATGGTCAGCAGCAGTGGCCACTCCTGCAGTGATGTTTGTCCCAGCTCCTCCAAGAACAGATGATTCCTGTCATTTTATGAATACTGAACAGACAATAAAGGAAAATTATTATAACCAGAACAACAAATACTTCATTTTGCTCTGGTGGGGCTCAGTTACTTAAATTTGTCTCTTTCTTTGCTTTTCTTGACTATTTTATTTTCTCAAGTACATTGTCCTAGGGCATCCAATCTGAAATCCGCCAAACATTTGTCATCCCTTAGGAATCTCTTTTGGATTAGGTGTTGTGCACTGATGGAACAATAGGACTTGAGGACAGACATTGCCTTGCAGGGCTGATCCTTTAATTTGTAAGGCAACACAGACATGTGCAATCAACATGGGTCTTAGTGTGGTGAGCTAACCACATAGGTAATACAAATTACTCACTGCTTATGGGTAATTAACCTGCTAATTATTCACAAAACATTTTGCTCTGTGGTGGTTTCATAAGTTGACAGGAATCACCCAAGCTGAAAGAAACCTTTAAAAATTCTTTTTGCCGTTGCCTCACTTCATGTCAGATCACATCTTATCCCAGAACAACGATTTTGTATATACAATGAGGTAATAGTGAAAAAAGAAACTCCTTCCTTCCATGTGAATGCCAGCTGTCATTTCAAGTAACCAGAGATACCCATTAATGTGAGGAATAAAGGAGCACAAAGAGCGTGTCTTTGAAAAGCATGTACCTGTTCCTGATTCGAGTTTTAGTATTCAGATGAGTTTTTTGATAATGTCTGAAACTTAGATTCTGATTCTACAGTTTTATGCCTCAAAATATCTTTAAAAAAAATAAGATTTTCTTGATGCTTGTATTTTCTCTAGTCATTTTTTGCTCATAATATTCTACAAAGGGTAACCTGTGTGCCTTGTATCAGTGCACTCTTGGTACATATGAGTGCAAAAACAGTGGACCATACCTGAATCCCCAAGGAATGATTTCTCTTAGGTTCTCCAGGAGATATAAATGGACAGAAAATAGCATGAACGCTTATTTGTATATGAATTTTTCCACCATATGATGTGACTCTTGTAAAAGTTCACTGGTGTGAACATTTCAGCTGCTTTCTGAGTTAGACACAAGTTGTCTCAGAATATCACACAGCCTATAGGATCACGTAGAGAGCAGAAGTGCAAAATTCAGATGAGGTTTAGAAGGTCTAGAAGATCCTGAGTCTTTTTATTTCACATTTATTTATTTTACTTCATTTCCTTGTTTGTATCTTCTGCTTGTATTTATATTACAAGGGTCATCAAAAATATTGTAAATTTTACTATTTAATATGTCAGAAACTGAAGATGGGAGCTCAACAGCAATTTATTGCCTTAAAAAGTATGTCTACCAAAGACTTCTCAAGGAATCAAAGATCCAAGCTGGTTGACAGCTTACAAAGCCAGGGCAAGTCTGAGTGTGGTGTGTTCTAGAGATGCTTCAAACTGTGCTTCTAAAGAACAGTGAAAATTTCTGGAAAACAAAGGCAATTATTTTATTGTCAAAGTCCTGCTTAAGCAGATCAGGGTCACAGAAAATCTATTTTTTATACAGACTACTTTGAGAACTTCTTTCAAGAATTGTTGCTAGTAACAGTTTGCATTTGCCTGGTGTACCAGGTTTTATTTTCTTGAATATCCAGAAGATATGAGAGTTGACTTCTCTACTGAATGAATAACAGCTAAAATTTCCCTTTCTTTTGTTTTGAGACATTATATCACTTCCAGAGGAGGCATGCTATTTTCATGATTCATGACCTCTGTAATGCATATTGGTGATTCTTACTAGAGTTCAGGAAGTTTAGTGGAACATACTACAGAAGGGTAGGGGTTGCTGATACAGAGTAGGTTATAAAAATAAGCAAGGGATTTACAATCTGACCTTCTTTCTAGCATAGGCTGTAGAATTTCAGTCTGTGTTTCTTGCATCAAGACCATTACTTGTGATGGAGTGAAAATACTGGATGACCTGGGAGTAAATATTTGTACAATGGGGGGAAATTGATCTCATATATTATATGTATTAGATATTCACACTACACACCTCTACACCTACCTTAGCCATTCTCCTCTTGTAGAGAATGGAGGCAAATAAACTTGCACTTCCAGAGTGCAAGTCATCTGATTTATTTCAGACATAAACCTTCTGGATGAAATGAGTCATTCCCAAAGTGAATAGAGTGTAAGGAGGAGGCACACTTCCTGATACTAACTTAACCTCGAGGTCTGTTGCCCACAACATAATCTGTACTCCAGTCATCTCCTCTCACATAGGAGAGATTGTTGTCAAAGGTGCCTACTGACTTTTTAGGTGCTGTAGGGCATCTCTAGAGGCTTGGCCTGTTTGGAACAAATCCTGCAGGACACTGTCCTGGAGAGGCAGCTAAGGCCAAGTGGGATACATCAGGGCATCTAAAATGACATTACAGAATAAACTAATCCTTTCCTGTTTATTTCAGTTTATTCTACTTTTGAAAGATTTACTATGTCTGCCATCAGTTCCTCATCTAATTTTGCCCATCTTCCCTAGCCATCTTTCTAGCTCTCATTGTTCTTGTTGCTCTGCTCTACACTTGTCTGGTTCTTCTGCATCTTCCTTGAATTGTGTTCAAGAGCTATATTTTATACCAAAGTTCTTGTTGCTGTTGGACAGAACAGAGGGATCCCTTTATAAATCTTGCAATCACTAATCCTAATTAGAAGTGTAGTCTGTTGGTCTGTTGTTTATCTTCTTTGTTGACCTTTTTTTTTTTTTTTTTTTTAACCTTTGTTATGGCAGCAGCATGATGTTGCTAACTCTTGTTTAGCTTGTAATTCTTTATAACCTTCCAGTCAGTTTCAGTAGAACTGCGACTTAACCAGCGGCTTCCTATTCTCTGTTTCCAATACATTATTTTGTGCATTTTTCAGACCTGAATAACATTTTACCTTTCCTGAACATCATTATTTTTAATTGTTATTTTGTCCTCTAACATGGTTGCAATCCCTTCCAGCTTTGTGTTGGCGGTATTTGTGTTGAGTGTACTCTGTATGGTATCATTCTGGTAGTTTATTTAAATGCTGAACATATTGCATCCAGGAAAGACCCTACAGAACTTTAGTTGCTACATCTTTCCAGTCTCTCAGCGCCACACTAGAAATACTCTGTAGGTATGATTATTTACCAATACTCTTCCATCCTATGGACATTTCAGCTGGAATATGTTTGGTAGGAGCCAAGTAGGAACCAAAGGCTTTGCTAAAGTCCACTGTTATATTGCCCTAGAAGGCAACTAGAAAGGTTTGAAACAATGTATTCTTGACAAACTCTCATTCTCCTCCTTTACTTCTAGGTATTTAATTATTATCAAATGTTGCTTGATTTCTGAAACAGAAATGAAGTTCTGTTGACTCAGACTTTTATCTCCTTTTTAAAGGTAGGCACTATTTTTTAGTTTCTAGGCCTCTGATGCCTCCCCCTTCCTTCAGGAGTTCTTGTGAGTACTTGCTGACATGCTGCAGCAGCCTGCTCTGCTGGCACCTTAGAAGCAACTCTACAAGGCCAAGTAGATTTGAAAACATCTAACTTGTATGAACATCAGTTCAAGGCTATTCCTCCCCCACCCTCCTTTTTCTTCCTCTTATTCTGGGGATTGCAAGCTTTGCCTTTTCTTGTGTTATCTACCGGACTTTTTTGATCTGTGGTGCCTTTGATCTGATGGACACTTCATTGGGAGTCATTCTTGAGCAATATTGCTAACCTTGACATTTTTTGCTTACAATTTTGAATAAGTAATATTACCTTTAGGATCTTTTTTTCTGACCTTTCTATCTATTACTTATTTATAAGTTTTTGGATAAGGAGACTCCCTTGCTAGGTGTGTAACTTTCGGTGCCCATAATGGAGAATTTGATGAATCCTGGTTGCTGGGGGTCCCTTCTATTTACTTTTGTAGAAGACAGAAGCTCTTCTCCTTCGTGCTTTTTAGGCAGGCAGATGCTTATAAAAAGATAAAGATGACATGGTCAGTTTTTCAAGTGGACTTTCTGGAAGATGATCAGAGAAATTTGTTTTACCTTAGAAATGCATCTTGTTTATATGTGCACCTTTGGCCTCAGCACATGACCAAGCACCCCCACAGCCCCTCGTAGCTGCCCTGACAGCAGGATCTGGGGAGAAAATAGGAAGAACAAGAGAGTGGGAAGATCGTAGGTTGAAATAAAAGCAGGGGAATAATTTGCCGTTTAATCTAAATATTCGAGTACTGATTTGGGTATTGAGAAACACACATAACAAAGACAGACCTTTAGTAATGCCCGTCTTCCCTCATTCCCAGGCTCAGCCTCATGCCCTCAATCCAGACTCCTGTTATCCTGTCAAGCCCTTCGGTGAGGCAGTGAGCAGCTCAGGAGGCAGCTGTGGTCAGGACACGGTGGTTTCTCTCTGCTGTTCCTTCCTCCTTACTCTTCTGCCACACTCAGGTGTGCTGCCCTCTCTTTGGGAGGATCTGCTGTGCCACAGAGCACCTCCACCTCCCCTGACCCTGGTGCTTTTTCTGCTGTTTATCCTGATCCCCTACACATCTGCTGGTTCCCTCATGTTCCCTCCTCCTGCTTCAGCATTTTTTGACCTTCCTTACTTGGGCTTTCCCTGAGGTGCTGCCATCTTGTCCATGGGGCTGGGCCATGCCCTTTGGTGGGTTGGTTGGAGCCATCTGGAGCCTGCTGTGTCTGGCTCAGGGCAGCCCCTACTACCAAATACCATGCCATGTACTCCGTGTGTATAGCATGTGTACACCACGTACGCATTGTATTAGGTACTGAGGGGCCTGATGCGAGTGTGTACAACTTGGTGAGGCAGATGCTGACCTGAGTTGGGCAGCATCCTGTCAAGGAAGCAGTTTTCTGGCTAACAGACTCCTTGGAGATCACAACACCCATTTCATACCACTGTTTCTCTTTGGGTTGTTCTGAAAAACCTTATCTGGGATTTTTGGAGGACCAGAGACTTGGGTTCCCTCTCAGTTTTGGAGTGTTGTGCTTCTCTTCAGGG
This sequence comes from Thinocorus orbignyianus, assembly GCA_013400375.1. Lineage (NCBI taxonomy): Eukaryota > Metazoa > Chordata > Aves > Ciconiiformes > Thinocoridae > Thinocorus > Thinocorus orbignyianus. Next base: position 39,531 of record VXBW01000931.1, read on the forward strand.
ATGATGCCTGTGACCTGCACTAGTTTAACTGGGGGCAGAAATAACTCTGTAGACAAAAAGTTAGGATCACTTTGCTCAGGGAGAAGAGGATTGAGAGGGGATGTGGTTTGTGTTCCCTGTAAAGACAACAAGCCAGTAAATATCAAGAAGGAGAAAAAGCATGTAACATGAGTGCCAAAGTCTGTGGAATAGCACAGACATATTCATCCTGGAACGGAGAAGGCGCCCTCCCACCACCAGAGCCTGGTGTTCTGGAATAACCTGCTAGGGTGACAGACCAAAAGCCACGCTGCTTCAGATTGTGTTTCTGAAAAGAATGATATGGCAGGCTGTGATAGCAGATGTTTGGAGCCCAGGCTTCCTTTGCCAGCTTTGTCTTTTATTGGCTTAAAAAGACTAGGCGTTGAGGGAGCATCCCATGGCTCTTTTTGCACAAAATGCAGGTTTCACATTCGTTAAGTATAGATGACTGTCCAGATAACTCCTTTCCAATGCAAGTTTCTTTTGTTTTGGATTTTCAGTCCTGTCATCACAATATTTCAGGTTTTCTTAACGAGCAGCTGTTGCGATTTTGTGTAGAACTTGTTTCTGTGCAGAAAGTTCCTGATCATGCAAGCTGCTGACCTCTGCTTGGTTTTGGTAGTGAATCCCTGGGTGGGATTTCATGTGGTGCTTACTAGGCAGAGCGTTTAGTTGCTTCATAAACTGGCCCTCACATTTCGCTAGTGATTGATGTATCTATAGCCAGTGCTTTAAGTAGACTTGGCTAAACCTGGATGCTGTAAATAACAGGACTACTTTTCTACTCGTTTTGAGAGGACAATTTCCAGTGGATATTTAATTCTATTAGAAGCAAGAACAAAGTTTGAGGACACCTATGTACCTTTGAAGGACTGTACATCATACATTAAGAGTTTGCAATTTGGTTGCTGTTATCAGAGCTGAAAGAGTGGGAAGAACCTAGAAGTCCTGTGGATTCAGCCATGGAAGTTAAGCTAGGCCATCCATTTGCCGGATACCTAGTATAGCTACACTGAGGAAATGGCTATTGTGCTACTAAATTATAATAATTTCTTGCACTACAGGTTGTACAAGTTGGAGAATTACATTTGAATTTATCCCAAGTTCAACTTACATCTTGTTAGGGCAAGAGCAGTGAGAGCTTAAAGGCTGACAATTAGGTTTCATATATCCTAGGGCCCTAAAACAACATCTTCTTGTTTCCCAGGCGAATCTCTATGAAGTTTTGTTTCAGTGCAGACCTCATTCAGTGGAGAACTTCAAAACAGAAACAGCGAATGGATATTAAAATCTCTCTGGTCACACTTTTATGATACATATCTTTGCTTGTAAGCACTGTCCGTGATTTATTTCTTTTTACAGTGCCGTGGCCTTTTCTTATCCCGTTTGTTTAGCTGCTTGCCTTCTTCCAAGCCAAAGTGGCTGCATTTCAGTAGTGAATATTTTCTCATTTGAAAAAAAAAGCAAACCCCAAACATTTTGGGATCATTCATGCTGAGAAACATCGTAAATATAAAAGCGTTTTCATGACAGCTAGCTGGCTGTGATGAGAAGCTAAACAAAAACATTTGAATACAAAATATTCTCAGTGACATAATTTCCTTTCAGTATTTTTTGGAAAGATTTTATGAGGACAAAACTAATTTTTGTGGTCAATTATATGCTTTTATTTTAAGTCTAACTGGATACAGAATTATGCAACAGAAGTACTTCTGTCTGATTCTTCCCAGACCTTGGCAGGAATAAGCTTACTGGTTACAAATTTTCAGTGGGGAAAAAAACACTAGTGAAGTGAAAGCAAAATACTGCATCTATTTACTGAGTTCAGTGGCTTATCAGTAAAAAACAAGTAATGCAAGCCCCCTTCTGGATAAAAATATGGAAGACATACTTTGAGTGCGATTGACATGTCTTTGCTCCTGTCTCACTGATTTCAGGATGTGCCATGTTTTCATAAAGGAAAATGTTGTAATAGATGGATTTCCTCCAACGGTGCCTACTACCACCTTGGTGTTGCTTCTTTTCTGGACTCCTCTAATTATCCACTACTTACTCACTTTCATCCTTCCCAAGGTAACAATAAGCCATAATAAATTACATCCCTAAAAATAATGTGGATTCACAACTGTCTTTTTTCAGTTGTCCTGTACCTTCCTCAGGGCTGTTGTAAACTTTTCTCCCAGGGTAATCACCAAATAACATTTAAAATATAATTAAGAAAAAAGTCAACATAGATTCTTATCTCCCCGATCTTGATGTTTTGGTCTTTCTGGCATCCTTCCCCAGATTTTCATCTACTCTTTTCAAAGGGTTTCTATCCATTTGGTTCTGGTTTCTGTACTCCTCCACATAACGATCACTGTTACCATGATTTATGGTTACCACTGTTGACAAAGAAGACTTTTATCCCCTGAGTTTCAGTACTGTGACCAGAGAGATTACACTCCATTTTCTTTCAGGTCCCTTCCAACTCAAACCTTCTATGGTTCTATGATTTTATGTTCCTCAGCTGTGGGTAGTTGTACCTGGTGGGATGAACAGAGCTCCGAGGAAAGTGCTCAGTTTGGTTTCATTCTGCCTGCCTAACCCGACACAAGGTTCAAAGCTGAAGAAGCAGAGTGGAGAATCAACCCGCTCCTGTCCTGCCCACACCGAGATAAACCCCCCCCAAACAAATCTGTCACTTGGGTGGTAGAAGCAGCTTGGAAGAAAGCGACTATGCTGTCACTTTGGCTTTTTTTTCAGAGCCCTACTATTTAGATCAGTACCATTTTAAGAGGCACATGGAATGAATATCATATTTAGGACCATATTGTGAAGTCTTTTTCCAAGACGAGTTATTTGTGGGAGTAAGGGTGCTAGTAATAATGATGATAATGATAAACTTGATGAATTAAGAAACAGGGTAGCTTCATTTTCAGAGAAACAAAATTAAGATCACAAACTCTCCTAGCATGGTGCTGGATCCTTATTGCAAAGCCCACAGCCCAACTCAAACTCCACTCCCAGTGAATGTAGTCACTGGAGAGAAGAGTTTCACTGGGAGAGAGACAGCATCTCCTTGACTTCAGCTTGCTCCGCTGGGCTGCTGGGTGGCTTTCACTGATTTGATGATCAAGTTCTAGGACATGGGCCATAAATAGCCACAGAGAGAAAGTGTTTATGCTTCACCAAGTTAAAACTTTACACAATGGGTCATCGGAAATGCTGAAACATATAGCTACTTGTATTTTGTTTTTATTTATAAAACTAAAATTGACAACCCAGACTGTCAGGACACTACGCAGCAGCAGCAGCAGCAGGAGCAGCCACATTTTAGAGACCATTAAGGGAAAGCAGCAGAGATTTCTTCCTCCACTCAGTCTTGTTCCCTGTCACCTTGTGTTCCTTCTTATATAAGGATTGTCTAATCTTCATCCTGAAGTGTTCATGCTTTTATCAAGGTTTTATGCTGACAGATCTCAAGAGTTACTGGATAACTCAGCAAGACATAAGTACAGTTAATTAGAAATGAATGTGATATTACATCAAAAGGCTTCAACTGTTAAGTTTTAAATGGTTATAATTAACTTGCTCTTTGATTCTGAGCTGGATTGACTAAAGAGACAATGAAGGTCAATTTCCGTTCACTTGAAAAAACAAAAAAATAGAATGGCCATTAATTTAAAAAAACCCCAAACCCTCAGTTGTGGAGCTGTTTGGTGATGCTGTACTGCCTTGATGTGAAGGCAAGGCAATGAAAATCCTTTTAATAGGCACTCCTGTTATCCTTTATTATAAAAATACAGAGTCTGATTCACTTGATATGGGAAAGAAAAAGGATAAGCCGGTCAATGTTATTTAGTCAGCTCTGTGAAGGTTTAGATTTGATTTTAAGACTCTCAAGCTAAGGAAGACTATAGACTCTTATGTAATACATTTTCAGGTGAAAATCCATAATAAAATTTTAGAATTTGCAAATATAGCTAGTGTTAGTGGTTTTATTTTAAAAAAAGTTACAGTTTTCAGTACTTCGGGACAGTACTATTTTATTATCTAAATAAACATATAAACTAGTTTTTCATTAAGTATGTAAAATTGAAATATCTTCATCTTCAAAAGCCCTACCTTCACCACACCCTGAATGCATAAAATCCAGTTATTTTTACTAGAGGAAATAGGATGCCTGGTCTTTTGAATTTCTATATCCATCTCTTTTGGATATATTTATTCCCAGAGACGTAGCTACTCTGGTTTGAGAACTGCTTACTGCTTTATTTAATCTTGTGGAGATGCCATTATCTCCTTCAACATCACATGAAAAGGACAAATGCAACACATAATCACATCATTAGGACAAATGCAAACACAATTATCCCTCAACAGTGCAGCAGGAGGAAAACACAATCTAAATACGAAAATATTGACTGAGTGCTTATCAAAGTCTGCGGTTGGATTTGGATCTGGCAGAAGCAGCTTGCCTTGCAACCTTCTTAGTTGCTACTGCTCTCCAAGTAACGTGACAGCTAGAGCATCTCTGTGGGTGGCAGCAACACTGAAAAATGCAGCATGGGCTGATTGCCCGTGCCCTGAATATTTTTAAGACTCTGTCCTTTAAAACAACACTGCTAATAGTTTGTTCACACTGCAACAGAAAATACCTGTGCTCCTGCTGTTGCTGACAAAGGTAGAAATGAAGGAAATAGAGCCTGTGACTTCTGATCTATCCTGAATGCCAAATTCTGTGATGCAAATTATTGTGCATATAGTGCTTATCATCAAGTAGGATCATGAGTTACTTGGAAAATTCAAGTATCAATCTTGTGCTGGATTTTTGTGAGCGGATTTCCCAGGGCTTGAGGGAGGGGCTTGCAGGAGATGAACAACTGCAGCCCAAATCTCATCCTAGGAGAGGAAGTGTTCAAGTCTGGAATTTTTTTGTCATAGATTTTGGTGGTGTAGGAAGGTGACTCTGGATACAGGAGTTCATAAAAAGCCATGATGGTATAACATTAAGATCTATAAACATTTTTGGCAGTAGCCTGTACATTAATAAATGAAGGTACTGCTGAAAGAATGTTGAAGGACACAGAGCAACAGTGTATAGCATTGTGGAATAGGAAATCCACACTGCAGTTATGAAGAAAACGAAGTTTTAGGAAAACAATGCCATAATAAACTTGAATCTTTCCAAGGCACTACAGCTGACATCTTTGCAGAGGGGTATTTTTATGACCATTAAAAAAAATTGTTTCAGTCCTATGCCTCATCCACTGTGTAGCACTAGGCCCTAGGCTGAAAAGCACGTTCTTAGTTTCTCTGTTCAGTATGTGAGGAAAGTGTTGCTGATGGTTTCACTGATGCTTCCTTTGATGATCCCATTTCAGTTTTGAGATCTGACACGAAAGAAATCAGAGCTAGTACAACTACGGGTTTTTATAATTTCTTTGCATATAATTTTCTCATGTTTTAAAACTGAGCTCGTTGCACCTGCATTACAATTAAAATATCTTTATCTGTCTGTTCATAGATACAGCCTGAGATTTGTATCTAGGTCCTTCCTTAGATATCCACTTTATAGCTCAGAAATCATCAGCAGTAAAACTTGAGTTATTAATGCTGAACTTGTAGGATTTCTGCATTCAAATCTGAGTGAATGAGAGCTCAGCAACCTCAGCCAAGTCTGACAACACAGAGTTGAAGCTGGAAAGACCTGTTAAATGTCACACCATTGCCTTTGTTCTCACAGGAATGTGCCCTGTGTTCAGGTGAGACTGAGGGCTTCCTGGCAGTGGCCTTTCTATCAGGGACTTTGAGTTAAAGCTTTGATTTTCAACTGTCTGCCACCAGATTCACTTCCATTCTTACCAAGGCAGGTACCACAAACCCAGAACTGCAAAACTATCTGGCTGGATGGGCAGAAATCTTGAGCCATAGGGAGTGTTAACAGGCAAATCGATCTCCTCCAGCAATATATGGGTTTTTCCCTTTTTACTTGCTCCAGAGATATGTCTCTCTAAGAAAATCCTTCATAGCACTTGGCAGGAGAGAATGGCCCTTAGAAAATACATCTTCTGATTGTGCTAACCTGCACATATTTGACTTACATGTTTTCTTGGGAGGACCAGAGCTGGAAGGGGAAGGCTTTAAGCAGCCTATTTGCATGCTTAACAGAGGAATAAATCAGAATATTTACAAGTTTCTAAATCAGCCTCATCCTATTATACTCCTACTTTTGATCTGGAAGTCTCTTCTCACCTGGAATCTGAGGTTTTCAAAACACTGACAGATGAAATTATATGATGCCAGTAATTTAGTTGACAGACAGAAGAAATTATAATTTTGAGGATTAACTAAATTAAATTAATTTAGAAAATGGTAACTAATTGAAGATTTTATCTTTGCACAGCATTTCTCCCCCTTTTTGTATAGATAGAAGTTCATACAGCATCATTTTTTAATTCTTCTGTCATGCTTTATATGTTTATGGTATACATACATATGTGTTTATTAATTTAAAAATGTAAGTAGCTGTAAATATTGGAAATTGTAATGCACTGTTCATATTTTAGATGAGTTTAAACTCAATTATTTTCTTGTTAGATGGGTACTTTTGCAAAGATTTTATTTCAAAATTGTTTCAATACACAACTAAAATCTGAGATAGCTGAAAATAACACAGTGGATTATACAATGTGTAGTATGTAGTCATCTGGTGCTCACAGGGGTCTATGCATTTTAGAAGAAAAAATTAAAGAAATTGTTTGCAATTTATACCCATGTTACAAAACCTAATTTGGATTGTAAACTGTGCTGCAATTTTAAAATCAATTTATTTTTTAGGCTCTGTGCTTCTTGTGCACCTTTTTGCATTCCTCGGTCTGTATTTACTGGACAGTAAGTACAAAATGCATGCTTTTTTCTATTTGCTTTCATGTATATAGCACACCATGTGTCCAAGACTTTTTGCAGTTATTTTGTAGAATGAGGAGATTGGTTACAAAGCTCATCACACAGAGCTTACTTTCTAAAATGAAGGAGAGAACAAGGTAAGGGCTAAATTCTCCTTTAGCTTAAGATCGAACTCTCTTTAGGTTTAGGCTTATTTCTCAGTGATATAAACGAAACAGAGATAAGGCTTATGCAAACCGAAATGAGCTTTTGCATAGCTTTTGTATCAGTTTAGCTACATTAAATGCAAATTTTAAACAAAAGCGTATAGCTTTCCATCTAGACAACTTTTGGCTGACTACTTTGTTGGCCTGATATGCTAGCAGATATTTACTACTTTTCTCATTGTTATCCTTAATTTGTAGCATATTGTGTAAATGCAATTTATACTTACATATCATATAAATAGCTTTTGTGGTCTACCATGGCATATACAAAGCAATATGCACACTAAAATAGATTATCCATGTGGGGCTAATTGCGAGAGAGTGCAACACATCTATCACTGTGTGTTCTTGTAATTAAAGAGAGGAATGCAATGCACAAGTGAAAAAGAGTAAAGACACATTCAACATGGATTTTATGTATGTTGTATTCTTTATTGTGTCCTTTTAATATTCTCTAGTTATAGGAATCTATTAAATTAAAGATAATTCATTTAGGCCAGTTGTTAATCCTATAAAATGATGTGGAAAAAATTTCACAGTTCTTTGCAAACACAGGCTTACTTTGAAAAAAGTGATGCAGGATTGAATTTAAGAGCATCTTTGTAACACTGCAATTATGTACCTGCATTGGCACTCTGGAACTCCATAGTTTCATATTGGAAGTGATAATCCAGTGTTTTTGCGATTGTTTTGATAAATGCATTTTATGTGCTCGGTTTTGTTATGTGGAATTCATGTTTTTTGGACAGGATTTGACTTTCACAGTGTTTTTTAACTTACCAAACCAAGAACAGAAATCTGCAAAAACACTGATGATAAAGAAAACTCTTCACTTTGGAGGTTAGCAAATACAGCACTATTTTTTCCTGCAGACTAGATTAATCTGCTTAATACATAATGAATTGCAGAAAGAATTATGAAAATAGTTGTTATCAATTATCACACTAGCATTACAGCAGAAAGATTAAAGGGCAAGTGAACAGAATGTCCTGGCTGCTGTTACTATGTTCCTCTTAACTGTTTCATATTTTCTAATAACCTGGAGTAAGAAGATAAAAAAGGAAGAAGACAATTCTCCAGCTTATTGTGAAATATCTGTGATGATAGTTTCCCTTGCAGTGAAGCTTTTTTAGCTGTGCATAGTTCATGACCTGTAGCATATCTGAACTGTAAGATAATGTAAAGATTAATAGTTGATTTAGTGTTCATTAGGTTAAAAACATGGTGAGAGAAATTAGATCTACAGATTTGGTCACTAAGAAAATTAATTAAACACCTTTCTCCCCTTGCCCTGAAAAAAAGACAAAACGGAAAAAAATATTCTCTTTTTTTCTTAGTTGAGAAAATGTTTGGACAGCAAACTGTCTCTAGAGTGGAGAGAGACTCCTCTGTGGGAGAGTTTTGGCAGTCTGTGATGTGTGTCACTCCTCTCTGCTGAGCCAACTTTAGATGCTCTCTTAGCTGAAAAGTCCATTCTGGAGTCATAGAGCATCTTTCTGTTCTGGGAAGCTCCCCAGAACAGGAAAAGGGATGACGTGCATGCACTCAGTCCCGGCTGCGGGCTTAGACCTCCTTGCATATCGCTGCTTACTCTTGGCCTCCCTCATCCTTCTCTGTGCATGGGGAAGACCTGCAGAAAAAGCAAGAATGCATGATCTTGTTTAGTTGTGCAACTGGTGGAGAAAATACGTATATTTACAACATTACACCTAAATACTTCATGATATGGAAGGTCTAATTCATATACCACCTGCAGAGCAGTGCAAAAAGCCTTTTCTGTTGCTATCATCACTTTACCTGTGACTAAACTTACGATTTTTCAATATTTAATTAGGTGTGCAGAGCTGTTAGCTGTTTATTAGTGTATGTTTCACTGTAACTCTGGGTCCCATGTGACAGATTGCGTATCTTTTGCGAAAATGAAGTAAAAAAAAATAATTGGCAGCTAATTTTACTATAAAAGCAACTGCTAACGTTAATTGCCTGTCAGATAAAATTCTGTCACTTGGAAAATTTTTCCAGACTCGATATCAGTGACAGACTGTTGCTGTCTGTGCATGGGTAGGAAATCCCATCAAAATATTTTAGCTACTATTGAGAATGTGGTTGGGTAAAATGCATTTGATTCAGTCAAAAGTCTTTGTTTACCTTCTGTTCAAGATATGCAGCACTCTAAAATCCTTACATTTATGTGCTCACTGCATCTCTTCCCTAGTGGAATGGTGAGCAGGTCTCAGTGGTTAACAGTGTGGATTGAGAGGACAAACCCAGATTCGCAATGGGTCCTCCTCTCCCCTGACATCTGCCTCTTACAAGTGGAGCCATGCTGCTGCCACCATCATGGCAAAAACCGAGGCCTGATATGTACAAGGGAAAGACAAAGAGGAGCTGCTGGAGCAACTGGATGACCAGAAGCTGGAGCAGTCTCAATGCCACATGCTGAGGATCCTGCAGGAAAAAAATTTCCAACTCTCCAAGGTACTTGTGGTCTCCAAACCCATTCCCAGAGCCGTGGCTGTTATCAGTCAGTACCAGAAAGAGAGCATGACAAAATTTTAGAAAGGCAGAAAGTACAAGCCTCTTCAGCAGTGGCCCAAGATGATACATGGTTGGGTGACACATGCAAAATAAGCACAAAGGCAGTCTGAGACCAAAAAACATCAAGAAAATGGACAAAACCCCTGTACCCTACCCGGAGATTCACTGTTGGGACATAAAACTACTGTATACTAATGTTTTTAATTTTTTTTGGTAAGTATTTTCTCATTAAACTAAAGTTTGCTTTGGGGGAGAAAAAAATTATTTCCCAGCTGCTTCATATGGGAAGGAGAGAGAAACTGTGACTGCATAGACCCACTGAGGAAACGTGCAGAAGGACATTAGCTGATATAACAGCAAAATGGGAAAACAATCTTGTGTATGGAAGAGACAAGAAAGAGATAAAACTGATGGGATTAGGCAAAAGCCCAATTAACAACAAGTGTAGAGCAAAACTGGGACAGGCTGGAAGTTGAGGAGAAAGGGCAAGTAAGATCATAGGTGAGACATATTTTGGACAAAAATGCTGGGTTTGGGAAGTTGGGGAAAGATGCCTGTAAGTGGAAGCCTGAGGTCTGTAAGATACCATCCAGATCAGAAGAGGTTTAGAAGCAAAGGAGAGAGATTGGGAAAAGGCACACTTCTTGGAACAAGGTGATTGAGCAAGTCGTAGAGCAAGAGAGACTGAGGATCCCTGAAGAAGAGATGGGGATGGGGAGACCTGAGGAAAGCAAAGCAGTAACGACAAGGACGTTGCAGATTATGCCTCGAGTTACTGGTTAGTGGCGGTTGTCTGTAGGGAAGAGCAAGAGGTTCCAGCCCTGCAAAAGGCACATGTGTGTCTCATTATGGAGCTGCATGCTGGAATTTGGGCTGGTTTCTTTTCAGTTTTTGTTTGTGGTGTGTTGTTTTTCTTTTCTTTTAATCTGGGGCATTGCACAAAAATAAACTGTCAAAAAACATTACTGAAGTTGCAGTTTCCGCTGGCTCAGGAGTCTCTGTAACACGAATCTCTGCACCATGAGTCTCAGAGGCACAGTTCATATGAGCTTACAGCATCCCCGTACCGATAGACTGGTAGGGCTTCACCAAGGCAGCTGTTTATGTTATTACTTGCTGCTAAAAAGGTACCTGGAACCAAAGAAAATAATGTCTATCACTTTTGCATGAGTATGTATATTCATACATATATATATATACAGTTGCATATATATGTAGAATGGGGAAATAGGTGATGATATAGTTAAATACATTTTTCAGTTACATCATATATGATGGCTTAAAGGGGTTTGGGTTGTTCAGGTTAAGAACCCATCTATCCAGTCAAGGAGCATCTGCTCTTTGACAGTTGCTGCAGCAGATGCCTATGGAAAAATAATCAACTATACAGTCATATTATACTGTTTCCCTCCTTCCCAGCTTTCAGGTTCTAGTGATCTATAGCTCAGAGATTTCCTGTGCTGGAGATGATATTTTAGTATTTAATAGCCCTTGTTGGAGTTTTCTTCCCACCCACAATATCCTGTGACAATGAATTTCACAGTTTATAAACCTGTGTGTGAGAGAAAGGATCTCCCTTTATTTATTTGTACCTGCTTGATGTTCACTAATTCCTGTAATATGAGGCACACTGAAAAATTATTCCCTGTCCACTATCTTCATGCCATGCTTCAGGATTATTCAGATGCTTGTCATATCTGTATCTCCATCACCTCTTTTACAGGCTAAAAAGACCAAGTCAGTGTGCTGCTTAGTAGCCTTTGGTTTTACTAGTCATGCTTTTCAGTGACATATTAGTATCTTACTCAGAAATAAAAAAAAATACATTTGAATGAGATCAGGTGGCCTAAAGAAAACCCAATAAATTCTTTAAGTTCTGCCACAAAATCTTTTTTTTGAGTATATAATGCATAGATATCAAAACAGGATTGCAGCAGTATTTAAAACAGTTTGCAAACTTTTTATGAGCCTAATTCACCTGTGTCTTTGTCCATTTGAAGGGAACCGTATGTTCTCCTTTTCCGTCCCTTCATCTGACTCAGAGCTATTCATTAATATTTAGAAATGTAAAGATGAGAAATCTGATATAAAAAATTTTGATGGTCTACATGCAAGAAACCCATGAAGCAAATGGGATCAGCCATGTCTACAAAGGAAAAAGCTGACAGAGTTTAAGTCATGAACATTTTGTATACAGAAGAAATACTCCCATTGTTATAGGAACAAATCTACTAGTTTCTAATCTTTACTTAAATGAATTTGGGAGCACAGATTTAATAATGGAAAGAAAAACAGTAAATGATCCTAATGCCACCTTGATTACATTAATTTATTCATTAAAGCATTTGTTTTGATGTTCAGACTGTATTCTTGAAACTGTGTATTTGATTTTTCCAGTCATCTTTTCACTGAAATGGAAAGGATTTGAAGGTAGTTGTCTCATAAACACTTGCAGAACTGGAAGAGTATGTATATATGGGGAATCTTAGAGATAAAATCATCATAAGAAAAGGCAAAACTACAATTATTATATCCCAGGAAAATAGCACTATGCAGTTCCTACAAACAGTATTTATCTATTGCTTTTCCTCAAGTTTTGGCACAGATAAAGCTGCCAGGATTTTTAAAAAAAGTATTTTCACTAACTTTTCTCATAGCACCTTCCTTTAACGTGGTGATCAAATGCTTTTCTTCTTTTGCTTTGAGGCAATCCACTATTCTCTAGAGAATGGCAAACCAAAGCCATTGCACGTCATTTGAGTCTTACCCCTAGGATGATACTTTTATTAAAAGTCGCTGCAGTGATTTTTAAAAGTAACAGTAATGGTAAAAAAAATCACTGCAGTAACTCTTTTGTAAACTGTTGGGTTTTTTCTGTATGTCAGTTACAGTCTGTGATAATTTTATTTTAAAATAGAATGAAGGCAAGTGGTCCTATGAAGATGTTAGGTCACCTTGGAGCAGTTCCTCTCCAGCAATGTGTCTCCCACAGCTTGGTTCAGAGGGTATTCTAGGAAAGACTCAGCAGGCAGTGATCTGAGACACACCGGAGCAGGGAGAAGGTATTTGACACACTAAGCAGCTAAGCCTGAAAACAAGATATGGGGCTTCTTGTATCACTCTTCCACCAGGTGTGCCAATACCTACAGATACCTCTAAACTGCATGCAATCCAACCCACTCTTACAAGTGTTAAAAGTTATCAGTACTGGAAATAGTTAATCTTTAGATTCATCAGAGGAGAAACATTAAAAATATTTGAGAATTAAATCCAAGCAGAAAAAAAATCAAATTATATTTTCCTTTAGTCTGGTTACTATACTGGTGTTGTAAGCACTTGTGTGGGAGAGCATACAACATGATTAAGAGCAGCTCTAGAATTTTTTCTCAATAATTAGATGTCCTGGTTCCCAGCAGGGCCGGGG
>VXBW01000931.1:52719-113628 GCA_013400375.1 Thinocorus orbignyianus
AGTACTTGTCAGGTATTCTTGGTGATGGCACTTGCAGAATTCTCTGTAGAAATTTCCTCTAGCTAAAAGCCCATTTGCCTAGTCTCAAGCACATGAAACTAAAATAAGGTACCTATGTGCATGCATCACTTTTGTATATTGGTTTATATACAAATTAAAATCCCACAGGATTTATCTGTGTAGCAGGTAACAACTACCAGAGAAAAATGTTTCTTTTGTAATGAACGGGGTGCTTAATATTCTTCCTGCAGTAAGAGCAGCAGCAGGCAGAATTGAGGTATCATCCCACAGCGAAAAGGAACTTACTTTCCCTGGAGTAAGCTTTACTGCATCATAGCAAAACCGCCTTTCTTTTAGGTTGTTAATTCGTGTTGAACCTGGGGTGCCATTACAAGGGTAATTCATAATCTTCTGGGGAGATGTATAAGGCAGGCTGTCAGTATATGTTTAGTGGGTTTTATTTTCTGTCATCATGAGATCTTTATTTCCTGTTTCCTAGGCAGATAAGGAACTTCTGACTGAGCAGTGTAGAACTCCTCCTAATCCTGCTTCCTGTCCTTGGTGAACCCTAGTCCATTTTCAGTGATGTGGAAAGAGGAGGCTGCTCAGAAGCTGACCTGTTGCAGGGCTGAAGGTGTGCTCTTAGTGATTCTGGTTATCTTGACTGGACTATCTCCTTCAGAACTTTATTTAAAAATTCACGATTTGGTTCATCTTGAACAATGCAGAGTTAGCATCTGATAAGGTTACAGCTACCTTGAACGCACTGACATAAAAACCTCAGAATTTTGTTTTAATGAAATCAGACCACTCTGTTTGTGTAATTCCAGTTTTGGAAGTCCAAGAGGGGTCCAGGAGCACTGAGCACCAAGCACAGTGGTGGAGGAAGTCTTAACAGAACAGGTATAGGAAGCATTGAGCTTTGGGAGAAACCTTAAGTTTTGTTGTTTAAGTTAACAGAGAAGGTGAATCACAGGAAAAAGTAAGTTTGGAGTACATTCAGTGTACATAGTTTTTGGTCATAGCAGGATGAGAATGCCACTTAATTCTGTTGTGCTATTTGCCTCTGTTTTAAGTACAAGAAGCTATCCACACTACTGATTTGTTTGTGTATGTTCATCTTGCGTGTGAGTTCCTGGGCAGGGTTAATTGGGAACAATTAGGCCACCTATCGTTCTGACTTCCCATACAATTTAATTAGGTTTTCTTTTTCCCTTGTATGTCAGAAGCCTTTTATGGACTGAGATCTTTGATGCGAGAAAAAAATCTGATTGCTAAAACATACTTTGGAATTTCCTAGTATGTTCATGCCAGCAGTGCAATTTTATTGCTTTTATAACAGAGTCTTTAGCTGGGTTTGAGCAGCTACACAGCATAGTAGCATATTTACCACGTAGCTGTTACTGTTTCAAAGGGAGTGCATACCTGGGAGGATGACAGAGCTTCCTACACACTTGTATGCTTTGAATTTTAAATATGAGCTCTGATGCTTATTCACTTGTGGTGCAGGTTTGACAGATCCAGGCTGTGGAATACCCGCCCTGAAGCTTCATTTGCCACTTTCTTTCCCCAGGATGTGGGTGGTCTTTGGATATTCCATAATAAGTACATTTTCGTATTTTAAACTGCCTCTGAAATATTAACATGATACTCTCTCCACTGGCTTTTTATTTTGGAGTTAAATGATGACAATTACTTTTATCTGTGTTTCATGGACTTGGCTAGTTATCAGGCACAAAGAAGGTTTACTAGGGAAGTCTCTTAGTGTTAGATGTTAATAAATGTCTTTCAGTTCCATCACCATTCATATCTCTTAGCCCAAGAGACCAGAAATCTCTGCTTTAACTGCAAGTTCAGAGTTGCCAGGCATGTACCCAGGCTTAGACTCAGTGGCTCCAATTGCAGAGGGTGCACTCATTTACTTACTAGCTCATTGCCACTGAAATAGGGAAAGGACTCTTTCCCCTCCCACTTCCCTTCCTTGTAGCTTTCTGTTTTCGGCTCCCCTTGCCTGCCTTGTTCTAGCTCTGGGTCTCATGTGAGTCATCTTATCTTACCAATACAGTAAATAAAAATGGCCATCTGTCTTAATGAATTAGAGCAGATCATGGCAGGATCCAGTGGATGCCACAGGCTGTACAGGAAATACTGAGTCTTTATGGCTAGGAGGAGAGGAGATGAGGAAGACAGGCCAGAAAAGGAAAGAGGTTGCAATGTCCTTAGGCTTATTTCTACCTATGAAGCCATGGTCTGTGGGGATCCGATTTGCTCCCAGCTAATCTGAATGAAACTCAAAGTTCTCAGATCCTCAGCCCAGGCTGACACATGCTGCTGACATACTCAGGTCTGGACAGAGCAAAAGTCTTGGCAACACTGGCTGAATCCTTCCTGCTGGACTCCCTGTTTCTAGAAGAGGGAAGACATGAAGTCCCAGACAGGACAGAAATCTCACCTACAACATAAAGTGCCAACAATGCAAAAATTAAAGTTTTACCATGAAGGGCAGCTGTAGTTACCTTCATCATGTCCAGGGTAACTGGTGACTGTACTGGTCAGATGGCACTCTTATCTTAGGTACTTACTAGACATCTCAGAAGTGCAGAGGTTGAGATCAACATAGACATCTGGGAAGTAATCTGTGGGCTACTCAGAGGTGCTCCAGGTATCGAGTGTTATCAGGTATTGCCCACCTACAGCTTCTCTGTGAGGGCAGACTGTATGGAAAATGGGGTGAACATGCAACTCTTGGACACATGCAGTGGTGCAGTCATATTTAGCAAAACCAAGTCTGCAATGTTTCTTTGTTTAGGCAAAGAACATTTACTGCTGTTTGTGGGAACAGATAATTGGGGAGGAAGTTTTGCATCATAAGGGGCATTCTGAGAAGATTCTTGGATACGCTGCAGTTGATTTTCAGGGTGGTGTGTAGAGGCCCAAGTTAGCCTAATGCTATTCTTCTGAAGTTTATAGAAAGCACATTCGGTGACTGGGCCAACATGATATATTGATTTTGTTCATGTGTTTCTGCTTATGGTGACTGAAGCTGGGATTGTGGTGATCTAGTTCCAAAGATCATTAATCTTCTAGCATCTTTTTTGTTCTTTCCTTCTTCTTCAAGTTATAGATCCTAGCTGTAGATATAGCTGGAAAATGGCTGTCGGAATGGAATATGATAAGGAGTTGCTGGAAAGGAGCCATTGATGTGCCTTGTTACAGATTCAGAGCAACAGCTTTCAAAGAGCATTTGTCTGGCATTCCTACAATCTCAGTTTGTGGCATCCTGAAAAGTGTTTGGATGAAGACATCTGACTCACCTACTTCACCTTTTAAAGCACATATCAACTACATGGTTAAAGCTGGTGTAAGGAAAAGGAACCGGTGGAGGTTGATATTTAGTTTTTCTGGGTTGAAACAAAATTAAAAGGTCCTTTTGCTTAGTCAGAGCAATTAAAACACAGTAAGCCAAACAAAGCACAATGAAGAGCAAAAAGAGCTGTTAACTTGTCAGTGACTTGATTCATTTGTTGCAAGAAATGAAAATAAAACTGAGAATCCACTTAGAAAATCAGACATTAATTGTTCAAAAACCCCCAAACTGTTAAAGCAATCATGGAATGCATGTGTTCTGTGAAGGACTCTAATTCTAATTGCTGTGTGTATAAATCCAGCTCTGAGTGTGTGAGATAAATTTAAGTGAAAACAGTGTCTTTGAGTGGAGTGTTTTGATCCAGGTGTGGAAAGAGATTCAGAGTTATGATCTGTAGCTGTTTCCTTGCTGATGCCTCTCACAGTGATGAGATTGCTCCTTCGTACTGCTATAAGACTGCAGCTTCAGCTAGATAATGATTTAATTACTCAGTTTTTGGGTTGTTGATCAACGTAATTCATCTAGAATGTGCTTTCAGTAACTCTGTATATTTACTGGGTTGGTAGATATACACTCATGGGCACAACTCCGATCTGTTCAGCTGAGATAACAGAATAATATCAGTCTGCAATTAATACACTCACTTGTGCTTACCATTTGACTAAAGAGAAAAAAATAAGTACTGTTGCTGACAGTGTTAGTAGTCATTCTTCTCTCTGAAATTCCTAAATTCCTAATTTTGTAAAGCCTGTGTTTTCAGAAAGTGAACTGCAAGGAAAAATTCAAGATGTTTCCTAAACTCTTCTCTAGTTCATAACTTAACTTAGTTTAAAAGTTTTATGGGACAACTAGATAGTGTTGAAGAACTTTAATTAGTTAACCTTTTACTTAGCAACTTAGTTTTTTCTCTCATTTTATTGTTTTATTACATATGAGGCAGAACCCAGTTACATTCTTTCCAAAGCAACATGTTTGCGACTTTGGAAAGCTTCTGGGAATTCTGATTTCAGTAAGCTTGAGTGTGACCCAGCTGGCCACTTGGCCAAAGGACTGTTGCTTTATTCATTCTGCATTTGACTCATTCCCAGTGTCAACTCTACTGTAGCAGGTGGCTGTGGAGGTGCTGTTATTGACAAGGGAATATACTTGCAGTGAACCTACCACGTAAAAACTGCTTCATGTTTTTCACTGACAAGAACTTCACAAGCAGTGGCCCAGATAAAAGTGATGTCATTGACAGCTTCTTTCTTGGCAAAGGAGAAAACAAGATATCCAAGCTTTTAGCAGTTTATTGGAGTATTTCATTCAAGGTCACCTGGGCAGATCTTGTGCACTTCATACCAACTCGCTCAGGCTGATCCAAAAGAGAGGCCCACTTCTTCTTGAGGTCCCTCAAGTGTTATCTTCCTTCTGCTGGGATTTAAACCATCAGGGCAGTTGATTTCTCTGTCTTCTGTGAAAAAGTTGAGTGAAGGTTCTTCTTCCATGTCTGATATTCCATGTGCTATTTCTAAAGTCCGCACTGTGACAGCACAGCCAGCTTGGAGTGAGTGGTTCTGAAATGTGGCTAAGAATCAATAAATGTTCCCTTGTTCAAATTAATGGCCTGGAGCTTTTTTTCTTACTCTGAAACGGCTTTGATCCCCCAGTAAGGAGTAGCCAATAAATAGGTGCAACGTACAGTGCCAAAGTATGGTATGGAAGCATACCAGTAAATTGTGGCAGAGTACATGTTAACAAACATAGGATCTACAAACTGATGGGGTTTTATTATTTTTTACTCTAAAAAACTTGCTGTAAAGAGACAGGCAATGCTTTTGTTTTGTTTTGCCTTTACTATAAGAATGAATTAGGAACAGAGAGCACAGCTTGGCATCCAGGGAGTGGCAGCTCTTTGGCTATTTCCGATGTGAGCAAGAAGCAAGGCCAGCTCTGGATAGAGGCAGAGTAGTAAATCACCTACGACAGCAGGCTCTTGACAGCGTGGATCCCTAAATGTGTTTATCTATGCTAGAGACAGGGTTAATCAAACTTGCTGGTGTTTATTACTCTCTGACCAGGAACAGCAGCATCACAAGCCCAGTTTCCTGGAGTTCCCTGACAAACCTGTCTCATCTTGCACCTGCCTGTTCCAAGCAGCTCAGTTTCAACTGGGGTTCAATTTTTCCTAAGAAACTCTGAGAAGCCAGTTCTGACCTGGGATGATACGTGGTTTATCAAGCTGAATGTGACACAAGCATGAGCACACAAGCACATGGGAGTAGAAAAAGAGAGTAAGTTCTATTCGTAAATCATTTGCATTCATCTGCTTTATAAATGCAGGCAAAAGATCACTTGGTATGGGCTACAGGAACCTCTAAGCTTCTGGTTAAAGCACCTTTCACAGGGCACTTCTTATTACCAGTACATCTATATTCCACTCATAGAATCATCACAATACATTTGTTTCAAAATTCTGTCCTTGTAAAGACATGAAAATTTCCTTGTCTAAAAGCTATCTGTAAAGTGGCTAGGATGCATTCTTTTGTCTGTTAATATATGTCCATTAAAATATTTTTTTCCAAAAGAATTCTGCAGAAAAATAATTTTATTAAATGGGAATCGAGTCTGGATTTTAAAAGTTTTTTTTAAAAAAGGAATCTCTGTCTCTGAAGTTGTTTAAAGTTAAACTTCTAAAAGAATTTTCTAAACACTGAAAAAGGTGACTCTAAATCCCAGTCTTTTCCCTTACTTTAAAATAGATGTTGTCTGCTTTCATTTTTTGAACAGCAGCATATTTCATACATAGTTCAGGTGCACATCCAAGGCATCTCTGTTTTTACTGAGGGAGGAAATAACTCATCAAGGGCTATTCAGCAAATGTGGGCATTCTGAGGATGCAATGGCATTCCCAGCCTCCCAACCTAATCTCACAGTGGTTCCCTATGGAACCATCATCATGCCCTATTTCTGAACTATTTGAGGAGTTTCCCCTTCTCACCGCTTCAAAGGGTGTGTCTCATGGCTCTCAGATAGATGAAGACTTTGTTATGTGGCTCACAGAGCAGGAATGTTTGTCAGCCACCTTTAAAATGTTTTAGATGTAATGACAGGACCTGAACTGCATCAATTTCTGGCCTTAGAGGAAAGGGGTTTTTTGTACGTGGGTTGTTCTGAATTTCATTTAACATATGAAATGAGCTTGGTTGAACCCTCATGCACACTTCTGTTGTGAGACAGCTCAAGATATTAGCAGAAATGCCAAATTGAGCAACTCATAGCTACACAATACTCATGGGTTCATGTTCTTGACTTCACTTTTCTTTAGACAGGGAGAAAAGTCCATAGAAGCCATACTATTTGCTTCAGCTGACAGCGAAGTGCAGATTTCATAGTTGCATGCAAAGCATATTGGTACGCTCTGCAAATGCTTAAAGCTTCCGTTGACATGGTATTGATACTTACAGAGATTTCATCCTGTTATACAACTATGAAAATGAGCCCAAAGGATGCTTAATCAATGACTAAATAGCAGGGCTGAAACAGTGGTAATAAGAGCACAATATCCTTAGTAAGTGAGCACCCTTGGAGAGAAGCAATGATATCTGTGAATTATAAACAGGTGCTCTGGAGTACTGCATCATTGCATATTTTCATACGAGGAGAAAAACAATCCTTTCATGTCCAAAATCAAAATACAACAGAAGCAACTGTTCTTGAACTGCAATCCTAACATTGCATGGCTTCATTTTTTTGGAAATAATTGGATTAGTATGTTAATTATTTCTTGGAATAATATGGTCTTCATTTATTTACAGTAGACGTAGCAATTTTAGTAATATTTTCACAAAGAGTGTTTTGCATGTTCCCCACCCTTATAGTCTTCCTTGTCTGCAGGTTTTCAGTCTGCATCTATGAATTTATTTTGGTCTGCATCTGCTTATGTATTTGAATAAGAGGTTTTCTACATGTATGTTATTTTAGGGCACTTCCTTTACTCCCTTCTCCAGTGTACACACAATGTATGAGTACATGAACTTTTACTGGAAGAATGAACTTTTGAGGACTGAAGTCATCTTTGTTGCTTATCGTATCCCAGTTTCTATGTGCGTCTATGGCAGTAGATCTGAACTCACTCCTCTGACAGGAAGATAGTCTAATATAAAATTGATGTTTCAATCTGAAAATTCAGTATTTTTTCCTTAGGAAGAACAGAGATCCTCTAAAGTGGGATGCTATATTAGCAGGAGTGATGTCCTGTCTGTCGGTGACAAACTGAACCGTTGCATTTAGAATTAGCACTGCTTTTGCTGTGAATATGAACCTCTTGGTTCCGTGGAGGAGACCCTGCTCTGTAGGCCAGTTACGTTGCTGGCAATATCACATCCAGCTAGTTTAAAATTAGCCTCTGTATGTATACGTGAGCAGGATGTATTCTTAAGTGAAATACTGGAAATCTCCCTACAAACTGATCATTATCTGTGTTAATTATAATTAGAAGTAAGAATTATACTACTGTCCCAGCTAGTGAGTAGAAGATGTAGGTGATGGAATTTGGTCCCTTGATTCTTCTACCCGAGAGTAATGTGATTGCGTCTCAGTAGAAATTGTGAGTGTTTTGGGAATTATTTTAAATCAGATTTTAAGTGCTGATGTTCCTGAATGGAAAGTTATATTATGCTACTCGAAACAGAGCAATGTTCCCTTCTAAGTTTGTGTTCAATCATTTCGATAAGTGCAATTATGTGTTGGTGAGCTAACACAATTTTAATAGGAATGCCTTGATACTTTTATAGAATTTACCGGATTATCAAAATGCAATGGTAAATGAACAATCTGGGCATTTGCAATTGTTCATTGTTAAACTGACTTCTCTCCTAGATGCAGAAAATAAAATTAGTGATATTTACTCAGGCTTAACACCCTACATTACACTTGCAGGAAATGATAAACTAGAGGGGAAGAATCCAAGATGGGGGCTAGTCTTTAAACAAAAATACAGGGGTGGGTTGGGATTTTTTTGGAAAGCCTAGTTCAAAGAGTATGTAGACATATAATTTGGGCATGCAATGCAATTACCCGAAATAATTTAAAATGGGTTACTTCACTTGGGTATGACTCTTTGAAGAATAAATAGTAATTGTTTTAAATGCATAATTACTTTAATATTGGCTCCTTTCACCAAGTTGCAGACTCCTAGATTAAGCTCTAAGTCCTGTGCATCTGTCCACTCAAATTCTGTTTATTCTTCAGGCTGTCATAGTTCCATTATTAAACCCCTTGAAGCCCTTTGATGTGTTCCTGCACATAAAAAGAATGGTGCAGACTTTCATGCAGCCTGATCTTTTGCTGTGCTAACTTTTTTTCAGCATAACTGAAGTCTGAGATCAAGTTAAAGTCATCATGAAGAAATCCTGCTAACAAGAAATGCTGTATTTTAGAAATGCATTTATGTCTCTATATAAAATTTTTTTGCAAAGTCTTGCAAAATATTTCTGATTTTCAGAAAGAAATCCAGTATTAGAACTTGGCTGTGTTTCTTTGGAAAGCACAGATTGCTCTCTGCACTGAGCCACAGACGGGTGTGCTTTGATCTTATAGCGAAGTACCATGCCCAGGAGCCTGTTGGGAAGCAGCGCTTGGGATTTATGTAGCAGGTCCTTTTTGGACAGTGCTTTGAGTACCATCTTGTGGACTCTGAGGTCCTGACCACCTGTGGCATTCAGTTGGCTCTCTTGATCTACACCACCAAAACAACCTTGACTGGTTGTTTTTTTGCCTGATTAGCACAGGGTGACAGCCATACCCATGGCACAATTGTCTTTGCTGTTCTGAATCACAAGTGAGAGTTCTCTGGGCTGTCCTGTGCAGAGTGTGTGCAGACATCCCACTGTTGTGCAAATATTTCACAAACTAAATACAGCTGGAGGCTTCCTTGAGTTTGCTGTGTGCCCTCTCTGCTTTTCAGATGCTTGTCTTACAGATGGTTCTGTAAGGCTTTGGCTGGTGAGCCGGTGACTCCAATGGAGTCACATTGCCAAGAAGCTGGCAGAGAAGGACATTCACATCTCGAAGCTAAGAGAAAAGGCTTTCTCATGGTTAGTTTCTGCCAGATCCCTAAAATATGTACAAATACCAAAGGAATCCAAAACAGGCTGCTATTTTCCCATAAATTATTTGAGGAAATATTTCCTTTACATTTTTCTTCTCCTTGATCTCTCTCGTGCGGCTTATAGCTATTAAGAAATCCATGCTGTATTTTTAGTGAGCAATAGAACACACTGAACTCCATGCATTAGCCCAAATCTGATCTGAACAACCGATTTCTAGTTTTCTGCAATTCCCTGTCTCGTTTCTATTGCCTTTCACCTCAAGAAAATGTCTCAATGCTGAGTAACAATGTGCAGAATGCACATGTACTTATTCTAAACTATCTTAGAAGTCTTCATTTATAAGTAAAGAGTGTTGTACAGAGTAGTGAAAAATAATAGATGTTAAGCTCTCCAATAACCATGGTCATAATTTATTCTGCTCTCTTTCTTACAATTTAAAGTTATCTTTTATCAGAAAAGACTTTAACTAAGTATAATTGACACAGCATTGAGATATTGTTTCTTGCCTTTTCTACTGTCTTCCAGTTTTTCAGAGCACATTTTACCTCCATGGAGGTTCTGCTAATCCTCAGTTTGGTCCGAAGGTGGCAGCATATTATTTCAATAGAAAGTTTCAGTCCTGTTTTTTGTTGTGGCTTGGTCTTGGTATTGTTTAGGTTCCTTACATTAGACATACTTTCAGCTAGGCAAATGAAGATGTATTTTGTGCTTGCTTTCTGAAGCAAAGAGCTTTCAGTGTGATATACAACATCCCCAGAAAGTCTACTAGTTGTTGTCTACAGATAGCTGCAATATAGGGTAATAAAAGCAGAATAACTGAATACTTTGCTATTTGCATTTCAATGCTGTGGGAATACAGTCACAGAATTCCTCTGTTTGCGGATACCACTTGCCCCTGGTACAGTGTTGTGGTATGCCTGCTGTGACAGGTCCTCAGGGGGGAACCTCATTTTCTGTTCATCTGGGACCCCCTTTCAGGTGTGCTGTATCCTCAAGTGCTCTTTGGATTTTGGCTGCTCATCCTGTTGAGGGTGGGCTCTGTATTTGCCCTTGTTATCCTGGCTAAAATTATTACCTAAGCTATATACATCTGGGTAAGGAGCTGTCAGTTTTACAAACTTCTGTTTGAAGATGGTTTTGTGATCAAAGCGCCTCAGGACTGAGAGGCTACTGGCTTCCCCTCTCTTGTAACCTTCCCTTGTGAATTCAGGCCACTTCCTTCAGGTCTGGGTGCCCCACTTGCCCAGTTTGGAGGAGAGATAGCAACAGTGTCACCCACACACCTTTTTTTTCTTTTTCTGTCCTGCCAGATTTGGCTGTAGATTTTGTGGACAGGAAGCGTCTCTGTTATTTAGTACTGGGGTGGGAGGAAGGTTCCCTATCCATAGCAAGAAGAGCTCTCATTATCACTGTAACATAAATAATGGTTGAACATCCACTGAGCACTAGGACAGCCCTGACTGCAGCTCTTCACTAAATGGGAGGGAGAGGGAAGTTCAGGCTGTGCTGCTGAGGAGGGGCTGAGTAGCTAATGGTTTCCTAACCTCTCTGGTAAATCTGTGTCTGTAATAGCACAAGATTTTCTCTAGCTGTAATACATTTCCCTGCTTTTACTTTTTGGATCTTTTTTATTTTTATTTTTCTCCTCCCCCCACTTGGAATAGCACTGCTGAAGACCTTCATAATGGCTGAGTAGATCTAAACAATAGCTGCACTGACCAGGCCAGCTCGACAAGGCTGAATCACACACTTGTGCTTCAAGCTCTGAGTTCAGAAGGAAAGTGGAAAATGTTTTGTGCCTCTGACCTCTCAAGAGTCATCTTCTTAGCAGCTCAGATCACTCTTCAGAATTACTCTATTACTCATCCAGCTCCCTGACATCTGTTTCGTCGTTTCCTGTCCAGGCAGTAATCCAAGTAACCAAAATAAATATTTTTTTTTGAAGCAGAACACCTTGTCTGTAAGCTTGCAGGAATGACAAACCACAGTAAATACTCCCAATTGTGTGAAGCTCTGTCATTACAACTTGAAAATCCAACTGAGAGAAGGGATATGATAAAGATGGATGTTTATAAGAAGCAGTTCTTCACTGAGCTAAGAGTATGAGGCATACCACATCTATCCCTACCAGTGACATCGCCACTGATGTCATTATTGACGTCACTGGTAGGAACATGCCACCGATTTCCTCTCACCGATCTATGTAAGGACTGCACCCTGAGAAGAAATAAAGAGTAAGAGTAGTTTGTCTTGATCAGCTAAATTATTTGGATGATAAAGAGTTGCCAACACAGTAGCATTATGATTCGAGCTACAGGCAGTCAGAACATCAGTTGATATTGATAATTACAGAACTACAACAGTAACACCAGCTGGCAGTCTGCTCTGTTAAATGGGCTCAGTGCTGATCACATTTGCTGGGACAAGTGTAAATTCATTATTTCACTGGAGATACTTGTAGTACCAGTGACTCAGAATTCAGCTGACTATCCATTACTGATTTCTGAAGCATTATTTTACAGCATCAGCTTCTTCTTCTAAAAATCTAGGACTGTGGCTAAACCATCCAGCACTGCTTTACATTACCTTTTAGTAATAGGATCCCCGGATTCCCTGGTGAAGCTAATAGTAAAGATTATATTTTTCCAGAAGCGTGTGGAAGTCCCAGGATGCTTTGGGTGGCAGCTCGTCTGCTGCAATCACAGGTGACTGTACAATTGGCCTTCTGCTTGTGCATAGCAGCTCTGAGGACACGCATCCTTTCCTCTCGTAGATCTCCACATGTTTTATGAAGGCGGTTCAGCATTATAACTACACCTACAAGACCTACTTTAATACCAATAAGCCATACTAGGCTGAGAATATGCAGTCTACACACATTTCTGGTAGCTGAATGCAAGACTGCTTGTGATCCACCTGGCAGATATGCCAGGAAGTCTCTTGCTCCAATTTGGTAGTTCATTGCTGTAGAAGCACACAGCAAATTACATTCAGCCAGAGTCCTGGGAATGGAAATCGCAGTCAGTATTATCTATCACAATTGCAGCATATCATCTAATAGTGACCCAGCAGGTACTGGGTGTTTAAATTAACCACAATTCATTAGCTTTGAAGATAATGAACTTTTTTTATTTTTTTTAAAATTCAGATATATGTCAGTACATGCAACACAGGTCTTTGATACGCTGCAAGAAATTTCTGGAGATTGCCCTGGCAACATACAGAGAGCGAATCACAGTTCCTTGTGCTTGCCCTTTAATGTGAACGGTTCAAGAGGGTAAGGCCATTTAGACTTCATTGAAAGGATGAAAATTGTTTCTGTTTGTTCTGGCACTTTTATAACATGTGGTGTAAGCTTCCTCCCTAATAAAAGGGTTAGTTTTTACAAAGTAATCAGGGCACATGTGAAAATGATGACAGACAAACTACAGGCAATTAGGGGACTGATCTGGCTCACTTAATCATGAAAAAGTTTTGATGATTCTGTAAACCTCCAAGATATGTGGTACATTTTGAGGTTTTTATTCCTGACTCTTACCACTGACTCCCTTCCAGCCAACTGCAGCAATCCACTGTTCTCAGTACAGGAATATAGCTTCTCTTGCTCAGTCATGGGGTAACTCTGTGAGTCAGTGCTCCCAGTCAGCAGCAGTCAGCAGAAATGGCTTAATGTGGTTGGGTGACAGCTCTGCATCCAAACAGACCTTGTTTGTTGTGTTAAATATGGCTGCAACAGGGCTCATGTTATATGGCATCAGTAGTAGCCTTGGTTTGTGTGACTTAAACTTGTCTTGTTTCTAAAATTCAGCTCAAGACAGTAAAAGGGATCATTAGTGGGAAAGTGGCCAGTGAGACATGCTTGGTGGAGACAGATGATAATTGAACTAACATTGAACTTAGAAGCAGATCTGTGTCCATCTAAATCTGTATCTAACTTTATGCATATATATACATATATATATATATATGTTAGTTTCACGAGGAGAATAAAGGTTTTTTTTGGATACCCCTTATTTTGATAAATTGTACTTTGCTTTGTCATACCGAATCACATCACGAAAGCACCCGTATTATATAGTTGTCTAGCTGACACTGGAACAGAGTCAGCTGGGAAAAAAAGAAAGAACATTTTTACAGGGAATTTTACACTATCTTGTTTCCTAAAAAATGGTGAGGCAGGCAAATAATTTCTTAAAAACCTTAGCAGATTGTACTGCTTTGCTCTATTAAGTCCCTCAGCTTCTGCCAGAACATCCGTGAGAAGCAACAAAACTTTTATATGAAGTAGAGTAGTGAGATGAGGGTGTTGGAATGGAAACGTCATGCTTTTATTTCCACATGTCACCAGTTCAGTGCCTGACCTCTGATAAATCCTGTAACTGTTGTACAACTCAATTTTCCTTCCAGTGGCCTTGCCTTTCCCCTCCATTACTTCCTGAAAGGCTGCTAATGCTTCAGAATCTTTGTCTGAAAGGTTTCAAGAAATGTGGAACGTTGTAGTAGGGAATAATAATGAAGATAAGTATCGAGTTCATGCTTGTATATTTGTTTTCGATTTCTTGCTCTCCTTCTGAACCTAAACCAAACCATTTTCATATTTTTCCCTCTTGTCTTTTACTTTCTGCTGAAGACCTGTCTTGCTTCCTATCATCTAAAATGTCACTATCTCTATTGCTCTTAAAAGTAAAGTGTGCCTTTATTCTACAATTTCTCATATAGTCCTATATGGAATTGAGCTTGTAGATGCATTTGCTAAAGAGTGTGTGGTATTGTCGTTTGCCACAACACAGTTAGCATCCATCTGGGGGCAATCAGTGTGTTTCTGCACATTTTTTTGCTTATAATCAAGTAATCTTTTATGTATATCATAGCTTTGCTATTATTTGAAGCAGAATATGGCAGCGGAAGTACCCTTGGAATTCAACTAGACCACAAAAAGTTATTTCTGTGTTGAGTCCTATGCATGAATAAAAATTCCCCATATTGATGCTCTGCTCTTATAAAACTGGAATTGGAAAGAACTGCTCTATGCTTTGTATTGCAAAGTTGATGTTTCCTGATATTTCTCTTTCTGTGGCTGTAGTTCTGGCATCCAGGGTAGCAGAAACCCAGGGGGAAGTGTGATAAAATCATAATTTCTGTCCTCAGTGTGTTTTCAAAGAAGTTTTTCTCTTAGGCATTCAATTCCTAATTATTTAGACTTTTTTTTACAAGTTTTAAAAAATTTACTTGCGAATGGAAAAATCTATAAATTCCAGGGAACTGTTGTAAAGTGGGTTTTCTGCTAACTGAACAAAGGACTGGATTGTGTTACTCTGTTCAGGTGAGATGAATTTTATTTGTTCCCTTTTTGATAACAGGAAAAGAAAGAGCTAATATTTAAAAAAAAAAAATCTATTTTGTGTATTTATTTGTAAACAGGGCTAGAGGCTGTATGTCTCTTTTGTGTAATAGAAAGGACCATAATACAAATGATATACAGATACTATCCATCCATATGAAAACCATCAAGTGTATTGGAAGTCATTACAGTGATCTAAGACATAGAGTGGGTTATCAAAAGTATCAATAAAGTGCTGCTCTGTGAAATTGAATTGAACCGTAAGTACACTTTTCCGGATACTTTTCTGTAAAATCTTTGCCTGCATACATAAGCAAGAGCTTACCAACCCAAGCGTGACAGTAGTTTCTCTGATCATGTAAAGTGCGTCTGGTTGTGTGTTTAGAAGTGTGAGAAATGGTGCAAGTGGCTCTCAGATTCTACTTGCTTATTTCACATAGTAGGGAACAGGTCATCACATGAAAGATTAAGTATATATTAGCTCAGAAATACAGATTAATACATTATTTTGCATTCATGGCTGTCAGGATATGACAGAACTCTTGTCGTCACTGCCAAACTGGAGTGTTCAAAAGGCTGTTTTCTATAGAATGCCATGGCAGGTCTTAAGTGTAAATGGGACTTGTCTCTCCACTCCCTTTTCAATAGCATGTGTTTGACATAGGAAATTTTGCATTAATTGATACTATTACATCACTATTACTTCTGTAAATGCAGAGCATGAGCTGTTGGCTTGCCTAGTTGTAAGTTGAATTATGCCTGAATTCTGCACACACTCAGAAAATAATAAATGAAAATGCCACAAACACAAGAGGAAATATATTTTGTAATTTTCTGAAACTTTTGTTTTTCTTTCCTTTTCAAGAAAGGAGAAGAAGAAACAATTGTCATAGTGTAGGAAGACTGTGAGAAAAAAGAAAACAAAAAGTGAATGAAGTGTAAAATATGTCTCTAATGAAAAATTGCTTTCTTTAGATGTACATTTGCTTTGAAATCCATGCTGGGTCTCTTCGTACCTGCTGAGCTTAGCTTTAAGCCCTGAAGGCATGATTTAAAATAATATATTTGCTCTTTCATCTCTGTACTCTATTGTATCAATTTCCATGAAAACACCTGGAAGGATTCTTAGAGCTCATCATGAACTCTGACTCTAGAGATTTTCATCTTTAGTTCCTACTGTGAACTGATACTACACATGCCATGATCTGCCTGTGGTTTCTTTCTAATCTTTGGTATAAAATGTAACGTATATCACAGGACCAGTGCAAATGCATTCACCTGGCCAACAGCCTTCTACAAATTAATTTCTTTTTGAGATTGCAATCTGAGCTCATTTTTACTTAGAAAATTGATATACAGTGCAAAAAACCTTGGAATTTCTAAACCCAGGTACTTTAGGCGTGTTAAACCATTCAAAGTTTGTGTACCTAATTTCCAAAAGCATTTAAGAATTTATGGTATCTTTTCTTCCATTATTTTTCTAATGGTTGTCAGGGGGCCTTTGCTTTCCGTGCCAGTGACAAGGACTTCAGGCCCCTCCCTTTATCAGATGCTCATATTTTTCCACTGCAAGGTTTTCATTGACTGAAAACCTGCAAAACCTTCAGAGACTGTTTTCTAAGCAAAGGCATATTGATTTCACTCTGAATTAGATTAGTCACTAGTATCCTACTATTAATAGATGGGCAAAGATAAAAGCATCCTTTTGAGAATATTATGATAATTTTGATATTATGATAATATTATGATGATTTTGTCAAAGATCCTTAGTAAAATATGTCTGTTTATCATCCTCAGATGATATATAATAATATTAGCAGATAAATGTTTGCAATATAACCCCATAGTTCTAGAAAGGTGCTTAAATGTCACTTCTTTTCCATGAGACTTGAGAAATAGAAAAATTATGCAACATTTCAAATTCATGAACTGATTCACTGCCAAGAACAGTCTTTAAGATTTAAGCAAGGAGGACTTTTTTCCGCAACTGTTGTTAATTTTTGTCATAAAGCTTCCAATTTTTTCCAGTTCTTCAGGATATTTTAAAAAAGTATTAAAACAAATTCCGAATTTAGACTGAGCTCTAGAGTGGCATTTTCAGGGAGGGTGATACTATCAGCTGTATGAGTCAGTCAGCTACTAAAGTAAAATCACGCTGCTAATTTTTCAGAGTGAGAGCTGTCCTTTGAATGCAAAAGGTGCCCCAGCTTTGTGAAGCTTAGGCTTTTGACTGTGGTCTTTTGTAAGATGTTTTGATGAGATGGGTGCTGAGATACGCAGGAAGAATCTGTAGGACTTTTGAACAATGCTGTGCTCATCAGCATTTCTCTGTGCGCAAAGATAAGGCCCCTTGGCATTTCCTTTCTTATGCTGCATTAGGGAGGAATGTCACCAACAGGTCGAGGGAGGAGATCCTTTCCCTCTGCTCAGTACTGGTGAGGCTTGTCTGGAGTGCTGGGTCCAGTCCTGGGGTCCCCAGTACAGGAGAGAAAGGGACATGCTGGAGAGAGGGCCACAAAGATGATGAAGAGACTGGAGCATCCCTGATGTAAGCAGAGACTGAGAGAGCTGAGACAGGTCAGCCTGGAAAAGAGAAGGCTCAGGGGCATCTCATCAATGCCTGTAAATAAAGGTCTGAAGGGAGGAGGGAGGATGTAAAAAGAATGGAGCGAGGCTCTTTTCAGTGGTGCCCAGTTGACAGGCAGTGGGCACAAACTGAAACACAGGAGGTTCCCTCTGAACACCAGGAAACACTTTCATTGTGAGGGTGATGGAGCACTGGCATAGGTTGCCCAGGGAAGTTGTGGAGTTTCCATCATTGCAAGCCATCTGGGCATGGTCTTGCGCAACTGGCTGTAGGTGGCCCTGCTTGAGCAGAGGGATTGGACCAGATGATCTCCAAAGATTCCTTCCAACCTTAACCATTCTGTGATTCTGTGTTCTGCCTCCAAAATTTGATCTGGAAATGGCGGTGAGATCTGAGAAAGAAGGACTGTGGCAGAGAGTCAAGAAGGCAGTCGGGCTGTGAGCTGCAAGGCAAGGGCAGGGGTGGTCTTGCCTTCTTCCCAGGTGGCAGTTGCTGCCTCTTACTGTTGCAAACCCAGCAAGGTCCCACTATTGCCTGTTTTCTGCCCCTAAAAGCCTCATCTAAGCCATGCTGCTCCCCGAAGCTTCTCAGCTTTCAAAAATATAAAAGGCCCCTGAGTGTAATTTAACAATGTCATCATAGTTGGCTTCAGAAAGACACTACAATTAGCCATCTTCCAGGACACAGAACCTCTCCTTCCCAACTCCAGTTGTTTCCATTGCTGAGCGACAGGGTAAGGCAGGGAAAGACCCTGAAGGTCTTCTTCATTCCCAGATCTGCCAGATATAAAGATCTGGGCCTTATATGGGCAGCCACTGCTGGCTTCATCCTTGGCTCACAGGAGAAGCTGGCTGTGGGATTTCTCTCAGAGGATAATGAACCAGGGCCCAGCTTTTCAATCTGATGCTGTAGGAGATCTGTGTCTCCTCATACTATTCTGTTGGAGGCACCAAAAGTGAGTATGTGCACCAGCACCGCAATGGTTTGCGATCTACCAGTATGACCTGCTTTTTTAGTGGCAATTTTTCTATACATCTTCCTAAAAACCCCTTATTTAACAAAGTAAGTATGGCAAAATTGAGGTTGAAGTTCTTTTATGGGGACATTAATACGGTGCATCGGTCCCTACAAAATGCTGTGTGAGTTCGTTACTTAGGACCTTTTTCAGAGATTCTACTTTAATCCTGGCAGAACCTTAGTCTGGCTTTTATACAGCCTCAAACACCTTAATCAAAACACAGCATAGCAACATTATGGCTATCACCAGAACTTGAGGAGTGGGATTTGCTAAGCAGTTTAGTGATATGAGTCCCATTAAGCCACTTGTCACCACTCCCATAGCCACAAATCCTCAGGTCTGCTTATAGAACTAGTGAGTCTCCAGTGACTTTTGGGGTACTGCAAAGGTTATTGCGGTATTACTTTATACAACAGTTAAATGCAAACTGGAGAAACCTGCCTGCGTTCAGTAATAGAGAGTGTTCAGGTCAGTTGGGAGGGTGGCAATCTCCTCTTTCCATCACCTATTCTTCGTTAGCAATCCAGGTTCTCTATAACTGAGTATATGAAATGAAACCAGCTCTGTCAAACAGGTAAACGCTTTTTACAGTCTCTATCCCAAAGAAAAGAAGACAAAAAAACCTTCATCCCCTTCAAATAATTTGCAGGGCACTGGAAGCACAATGGCAATCAAATAATCTCAGTGTCTTCAGCTGCACTTTTTGCCATCTGGAGACAGACTTCCTGGAAAGAGTAAAAAGTGCAAAAATCCATTGTCATTGTGTAATGGGAACAATTTAGTATCTTTACATATATAGGGAGAAATAGCGAGTTAAATAGCACAGTAAATGCTCATTTTTAAGAACAGTTGAGTCAAGCAATGTAACGATACAACCTCTGCTCACAGATTTTAATGTTGGAGATCTCTCAGCCTGGCTATTTCTGCAAATGTCTGCTAGCAGCTGTAGCAAACTACTTAATTCTGGGAACTGCAAGTTACTATTTGGTGTCATGAAGCCCGAGCAGCTGCAGAAAATTACTTAGCCTGGAAGTGAAATGTTTCTTCAGGGATTGTGTTAGAATTGTACTTTTTTGCTGTTGCATTCCTGGAAGCCTCTTGGTGCTGTCCTGAGAAGGCGTCTTGACAGCCACCACCAGCAGAACATTGCTGTTGCAAAGGTAAAAGCCATTTGTTAGGGGTTTTTTTGGATGTTACCAGCTTGAATGCCAATTAATGGCAGATGCAACAGTTATCTGTGACCTGGCATGTTTTCCAGATTTGTCTTTGGTCCTTGCACTTGTGTTCCTGGAAAGCTTTTTTTAAAAACATGATATAATTATATAAAATATGAAGTTAATCACTGGGGAAATAGTGAATTTATTTCAAACTCTTCAACTCTGTTTATCATTTTGGAAAATATGCTTCAACTGAAACACGTGGAACACTTTAATCAGACAATACAAGTTACTGGTCTCAAAGACTGGATGAAGTTTGCTGGTGAAAGGGCAGCCTAGATGACCTGCTGGTTTTTCCAGGCTTCCCATTCTGTTAATTTGCTAATCACATCTGTGGGATTAGAAGTGTCTTTAGAGAGTTATGATGTCCAGACAATTTGTCGTGCTAGTTCAGTAATGTCCCGGACTGGGGAAGAAAGAAATCCAGCTTACTTGATGTTTTCCAAGCACAGGAATTGTCTGACGTCTCTTGGATTAGTTCAGCCCATGTAGTGATTAAAAGAACTTATGTGAAGCTCAAACAAAGTTGTTTTTCCTTCAGTCTAGCAACTAGCAATCACACTAGTGGGCCTAATTCTCTGCTCTGTTATGCTGTAACCCTGCTGGTTTCAATAGAGTCATGCTGGTGTCGAAATGATTTAAAGGACCAGTGAGTGAAACATAGCAGCTGAAACATACAGACTATAAAAAAAAAAATAAAAAATCTGGAAAGTTGATTGGCAGCTTTTTTTTTAAGTTTTTTATTTTATTTTTAAATTTGTTATTTCAGGATGTGTGTGCTCACATTGTAGGAGTTGCCATAAAAGTTATAGAAACTAAAGTCTGGACTTTTTTTTTACTAGAGCATCTATTTATCTTTCTTTCAGTTCATGATTGTTCCTTCCTCTCAGGGTATTAGGTGCTTTGTTCAGTACAAGGAGGTTCCTGCCACTTCCTTTGGGTGATGTTAACTTGTCTTGATGCTGAAAATGAGCAGAGTACTTTCCCTACTTTTTTTCTGCTTTGCATTGACTTCTCTGATATGAATGTTTTTCCACATATTGTTTTTTGTGCTATCTTATGTGATAATATCTTGTTAGGGTGTGAGACGACAATCTGTTATGAAATACTTAGGCCTTGCCAGCAGTTTTTATTTGACACTTCAATAGTGGTCTTTAGGAGAGTAGTGGGAATTGCAAAGAACAAAGAATCTCCAGATGTCCTAAAACATAGGATTTCCAGAATATTTCTCTACTTGAGAGTTTTCTACTTTTCTGCTGGAACAGCACAGTCCTGTGTTACCCTTGCCTGAATTAAAATGAATACAATTTCATTTAGAGATTGTCTCTTAGATTAACCCTGTACCCTGGATGTGTCTGGTTTATTACTGAAAGTGCACTCTTCGCTATTTCTCTTATTCTCTGTGGTTCTGTAAATCTACTTTAATAAAAATGCAGTATCTGAACTTAATTCTTTCTGCAGCTCACCTTCTCAGGCAAGAAAAAAAAAAGTCAAGAAACTAACTATAAGGTTTTGGCATATGTCTTCTGAATGACAAGCTAGCTCTCAGCTTCAGTATTTTTGTGCTGTTTGAATTGTGCTGGACAGAGTCACATGTTTTAAGCTAATTGCTCCCATGCATGACTCGTAGGAAATAGAAAAGTGAAGTTCCTGTGGTGAGTTTTTGTAATTTTTCTGGAGACTGAGCTGAGCCCAAAATAGAAAAATTTCTCCACTACTCTGGATTTCATCGTTAGTTTCGTGTCTGTCTTTTCCTTTTATTTTTATTATTTTATTTTTTTTCTAAATCCCATAAATAAGGTGCATGTGAACCCATTGTGTTTCTCACCATTATGTCAATCAGGTGCCATAGAAGCCAAGCGAGAAAAAGAACTATGTTTGACCAGATATTGCTGTTTCGCATTTCCTACAGTAAAGGGCGTATTTCAAGGAACTAATTTATAATTCTAACGTTTTGGTAAAACACATTTGTTTAGGCAGGTCTTCTCACGTGTCACCAATCCTATCTTCGCAGGAGTGATGGCTGTTGTTCTAGATGAATCTGTCAGATTCTGTTCCCCTGTTGGACACATGACAATGGGGAAAAATAGAGAGAGGTACCAGCTTAAAGCTTTCCCCTCATCACTTCTT
Organism: Thinocorus orbignyianus; assembly: GCA_013400375.1. Classification (NCBI taxonomy): domain Eukaryota; kingdom Metazoa; phylum Chordata; class Aves; order Ciconiiformes; family Thinocoridae; genus Thinocorus; species Thinocorus orbignyianus. The sequence goes on from VXBW01000931.1 coordinate 74,472, forward strand.
AACAGTATTTCAGGAGGTATATTTATTTTCCTTTTCTGAACCTCTGCAACTTCTTTTCCTCATTTACATTTGGAGTTTTGGTAAAGCTGTTACTCACAATAAGTTCACATCTTTATTTGCTTAAGTTGAATTACATTCTTTCATTCACAGGGGAAAAAACAATCCTATAGCTCTTAAGTTGAGCTCTTTAACAGATTTCTAGGAGGATTTAACAGGAGGATTTCTAATGTGCTTTTTACTTATTTTTTAAAGGTGTATATATACTTGAATATTCTAATATCTGATAAGTTATTTCTGATAGCTTACTTTGTTTCTGACCTACTCTCTGTAAGGATATATTTTATAAATAGTTTATTTCATAATTTTAATCTTAATTATGCAGCTATTAGGCTGTGATCTGACAATGACCTGCATGAGGCACAAGGCTTTACCTACTGCAATCACAGATCATGGCAGTCACAACAGTTTAAATTTCTTTCCTAATTAATGATAATATAATTTTCTAGTTACCCCATAACCTTATGGTCATTCATCTTAACTATTGTTTTCAAGTGTTTTAAATAACAAGATTGCCATCAGGAAGCCAATGCTCAGTGTTATAAACTACTATGCTATTAGGAGGAGTAATTTGTAAACGAATTTCTGGAAGCTACCCATCCCCAATGCTGCCTCCAACATTTTCCAGTGCTGTCTCCAACATTGTGCTCAGCTCTGGTAAGCTGGGTAACCCGTGGCACAGGCATATAGTTTAGGTGCATAGTGTCTTGCCAACCTTGAACCAAATTCCTTGTCTTACCTGGAAAGGAGAAAAAAAAAAAAGAAAAAAAAAAGGGAAATTTCAGAACTGAACAGTTAACTCGGATTATATGAGTCATGATGACCGCTTCCTTGGACCTCTACTCTGGTGAGACCCCACCTGGAGTACTGTGTGCAGGTCTGGAGCCCTCAATATAGGAAGGACATGGACCTGATGGAGTGGGTCAAGAAGATGGCCATGAAAATGATCAGGGGGCTGGAGCACCTCTGCTACAAAGATAGGCTGAGGGAGCTGGGGTTGTTCAGCCTGGAGAAGAGAAGGCTCCGGGGAGACCTAATAGCAGCCTTCCAGTACCTGAAGAAGACCTACAGGAAGGCTGGGGAGAGTGTGTTTACAAAGGCCTGCAGTGACAGGACGAGGGGCAATGGATTTAAGTTGGGGAAGAATAGATTTAGATTAGATATTAGGAACAAGTTCTTTCCTCTGAGGGTGGTGGAACACTGGAACAGGTTGCCCAGGGAGGTGGTTGAGGCTCCTTCCCTGGAGACATTCAAGGTGAGGCTCGATGAGGCCCTGGGCAGCCTGGTCTAGTTGGGGGTGTCCCTGAAACTGCAGGGAGGTCGGACTAGATGACCTTTGGAGGTCCCTTCTGGCCTGGATGATTCTATGGTTCTATGAAACTGCTCTTGTTCTTGATACATTCAGGAGGTAATCTGACTTTTGCTGAAAGAAACAAGGATTAGTTTTTAAGTTACAGTTGCTTACAAAATAGCTTACATAAGAGAATTTGTTTGTTTTGCATCTAAATTTATCTGCTCGTAGTTGGATATATCCAAATAGTTTGTCTTGTTAGAATTGTATATATTACATTTACAGAAATGTCTTTTGGCCTGAAGGATCCCAGTGTGCTTATGTATACTTGCATTCATTGCTGGAATGAATTGTCTTCTCAGAATAAAGAAGGATATAAGTCTAACCAAAGTCAAAGTGATAAATCTAGAATTATTATAGATGAGAAAAGAATAAGTTGGGTTTTTTTCTTTCCTCTTAGAAATGTAATTTCTCTATTATGTGTGTTAAAAACACTTACAGATGCTCATCTTTAGGGGACCAATGTGCGTACATACACTTGATATGAATCAATTTTATTCATGGCTGTGTGCTGATTGGAATGAAAGTCTCAGTGGGAGAGGGAAACTGCAGTTATGAAAGGCAGCCACAAGCCTTCTAGAAGTTGCACTCTTGCTTAACCAGTAATTAGCGGGTAATTTCATGAGTTACTGAGTGAGGCTGATAAGGTGTGGGTTATGCGGGTGGTATAATGATGTCTTCTGGGCTTGTAACCCATACTTCTGTCTGTTCTCTTTCTTTTTACGGGCAATATAACTCTATTGAAGCTAATTTTGCATGAATGTTCTAATGTCCAGATGGAGCACATGACTGAGAAATGCTATATAAGTTTAAAGTAGGAACAGCTTTAAAGAGACAATAGGAAAGAGATTACATAAAAATGTATTAAAATCTTGGGGGCTTGAGGGCTCCAAACCATGGGGTTTTGGAAATTGGAAGGTGGAGGTGGTGAAGGGTAGTGCAAAGACCCTGAAGAAACCCCAGGAAAGATGAGAAAGTATGAGGCTATTTAGACTACAGCATATTTCAGAGGATATATAGGTGCAGAGGAGTCTGTTTGCACATTTGACTACTTTTGAAGAAAACCTGTCCTGCAAGAAGAGGGAGACCAGGATTCTTCTCGAATTCTGCCAGCCAGGAGACAAGAGGTCTGGACAGGTTCCCTGCTTTGGGAAGGAAGAAAGTTCAAGATATCAAAGGAGCCAGCTGGAACAAGTCTTGCCTCAGGTGTGGAGTCTCGTTCTCCTCTGTTTTGTGGGTCTTAATCAGACTGTGCCCACCATGCTGGGAAAAAAATATTTTATGGTATATCATAGCTTTTGTGCTGTACAACTTTAATATCCTAAATTTGTAGTTTAGAGAACTGAATCAATAACACCCTCAGCTGAGGTGAATTTGTGTTTACGTTAATCATTACAAAAAGGGTGTTCTGTCCATCCATATAGGAAATTCTGGGAGTCGTGTAAAATTCCCAAGTATGAAATACAGATCATTCCAGGAAAAAAACCCTGCAAATCCAGCAGAACAAGTGGAAATTGCTGAAAACATCAGTTTAAAAAACCCTGTTCTACCTCTTCAAAAGCATTTAGAAACATTTTAAATGATTAATGGGTTCTAAAAAATATTTGCTATGGCTTTCAGATGTTCCTTCCCTCTTGGCCCTTATTATAAATTATTGTGGTTGTGTGAACACAATCTTTATTCCTTTGAATGAGCGTATAGAACTTTTGCGCCCTATTCAGAGCCTTCAGGATATTACAGATATTGTCATGGAAATGTTTTATCATTTTTCGAAGAGAAAATTCTGCCTCCAGGGTACTTAGTATAACCTTATTAATCATTACTTGGGCAGAAGACTTTATTGAAATACTGGTGCTGCTTGAAACAGATATCCTAATAGGAGCTAATACTATTTGGCTTGAGGCAACCAATCTAGAAATACCCTCTGTTATTCTTGGTTAGTGACTTCTATCATGCACTATTCTGGGAGGATCCTTTATTTGGGGATGAGAAAGGAAGCCATTTCAGAGTGGTATAGCTACAGCATGAGTACCTCAGCTTTTCTGCTCCTGCTAAGCCTCTTCCTGATGGATACTGGTCCCCAGGACCTCTAGTTAGTAGCAGAGTTGGACCTGAACCAAAATTCTCAGCATAAAGATTCTTAGTTTTGAGGAAGCTCTACTGTACCAGGCTTTTAAAGTTCAGGCCTTTGCATAGGTGTTAAACTTCTTCATTAGCAGCATGCAATACTCCAGATAGTAGTAAATGAATTAATTAGTCCTCGTTTAGCAATTAACTAAAATGTTTGTGTGGCCATGTTAATGATTATCTGTTTGCCATTCACTAATAGTTGCTATGCTTCTCCTTGAGCTAATGAGTGTTTAAGTGATTGAAAGTCTAAAGGGGTTGTCCTTCATGCTATTCCCATTCATAGCAAGCATTTTCGAATAAAGAGAAGGAAATCACGTTTATGGTTGTGTCTGGCACAACAAACCCCCGCTTTTTTGCGGTCTTAAGGAATCCTGGAGGATGCTGTCTGCAGTGGGATTGCCCAGATATGCTGGGATCTACTGAGGAAAACAGGGCTTTGTTCCCCATGCAGCCTGGGGCAGCAACACGCTTGTTCAAAGCCTGTGTATCAGGCCATGGTAGCCCAGAGATGGCTTGTGCCGAACCTCAGGCCCTTTTTTTAAAAGGGCATTTTGTTTTCAAGTTATTAATGTTACATGAGATTACTGTGTCCCCTGGCAGTCAGTGGAGTTCTACAGCTTCAAGAATGACGACAGTGAAATTCCATTTGTAGAAAAAGTGGGAGCAGGAGAAATGTTCTTTAGCAGAACTCTGATGCACTCAATTTACGTAAAATAACCTGGTTTGTGTAAATAGATTTAAGATGTAAATGGAGATGGGGGCACTTTATTTTTGTAAGGAAGGATCCTGGATCAATTTCCCTCAGTATGTTGTATTTATTTATGTGTATTAATGTCCCTCAGTGAGAAAGAAAATTATAGGGAAAGCCAAAAAGAGAATTAGATTTTTTTGTTCTCAGTTAAAACCTCAGAGATTAAAAGCAAAACTCCAAAGCTTTTCGTGGAAGTTTAGGGTTTGGAAACAAGCCGTTTATCACAGAAGAAAAAAAATATCATGGTTTTGAATGAAACATTGCATCTGGCTTAAAATCACAATGAATGATGGGGACAAACCACTTGATTCATTAGGTACATGGTTTGCTTAAAAACCTGTCCTGTTCCTGTGTTGCTGACACTGGTGAAAACATTGCCTTTCATGTCAGCAGACCAGGACTGAACAGTAACCCACAGAAATAATTTATTTATTTAGGAGATGCTAAATCTTCGAAACACTGAGCAGTTTCTGTGATATACTGAATACCCTTGTTTCCCTGCTGGCTTATAGGGTTAGGCCCGGCATTATGAAAAACTGACTGCTATGTGGTCCCTCCATTTAGGAACTGATGATACTCTCCTTTGTTGCTAATCAGTGTAATTTTTTCCTGAAATACTTTTGTGCTTTCTTTCACCTCACTGTTCAAGCACTGGAGGACTGTTGCATAAAAAAGTAGGGTCACAAGTCCAAAAGGGATCTCCTGACCCATCGAATTTAGAGCTCATGAGAGCATAATTTGCATGTGGGGAAGAAGAAAGATCTTCAAAATCCTCCTGTTGCTGACATTCTCAAGATCAGGGCTGAAATTACATCTCCTATTGTGGCAGTATGTTTTGCAATGACTCTCATATACTGGTTCTGGTTCCACCAGCATGGCTGCAGAATCTGAGTCTCCAGCCTACAGCCTGTCCTGTTCATCTGCTGTATGTCTGTTTGCAATCCATTGTTGTTCGGTTGAATTGCTATCCTCGTCTTCCTAACTGTCCTCATGATAATGGACATTTCAGGCAGCACGCACATTCCCTCTCAGCTTCTTCTCTGCTCACCTAAACAAGCAAAAATAATTTTGTTCTTTTCTTGTAAACAGAACTGTACTCAGTACTGTAGATAAAACCTCAGCAGTGCTATGCACAACAGCCTTAATACTTCCATATCTTATCTAGAAGTATCTGTTTAGAATAATTTTAAGGACCATGTTAGCATTTTTACGAGCACATTGCTTTAGAAATGTTGTTCTCCATAAAAGGGAACCGCTGCCTTCATTGTAGCCTGGGATGATACAGTTTTACCAGAACCAAGGTTTCATCCGTTGCCTTTACATTATTTTTCCTGTTACTATCATCTCACAACTTGTTTGTTATATGTTTTGACATCACTTAATATACCTTGTCATGCTTCTGACACAGTCACTTACACACTTTAATTTAGGGACAACCTTTGTTGGAGCCTTTCAATACTGCTGTAGCGGTATATAAAAAAAACCCCAATAATTCAGGAAGTAAACGTGGAACAGAATAACACAGCTCTTTCTTTGCTGCTTGGTGGTGGTTTTTTTTTTTTTTTGTTTGGTTCTTTTTGTTTCGTTTTTTTTTTTTTCCAGCTGTGTCAGAAGCAGGGGACTGTCTTTGCTAGAATGCAGAAAGCAACAGAAAACTCAACAATTTATGCATCCTGGGACCTCAACACCACCTGGACATGCTTTAAAACCCATGAAAATACTGCTTAGAGAGTGTGAAATGTCAGTTTTCAGAATAAGGAAAAAATGTGAGAGACCACAGCTACGTAAATATATGGAAAGAAAGACTAGAGACTAGAGGAATGGACATAAAAATGTGAAGGTACCTCAAAGGAAACCATAATCAACAAACAGAAAGAGAGACATTGCTGGAAAAACTTCGCAATTCCGCAAAATTTTAACAGGCCAAACCACAAGTCTATAGTTGTAGCAGCTGTTAATTTCACAGCCATGGAAGACATGGCACTTGAAGATATGCCAATGAAGTGCAAAAGTTGAGTGAGTATCTATTTTAATAATATGGGATTATTTTTTTAAAGAGCAATTCTTTACTCATTACGAAATGCTACATAGGGAGAAATGAGTTATCTATTTAGACTTTGGGCATACTGGCAGTAAACTGCACTCTGTAACTTCTGCCGCATTGTGTTATTTTATTTATGAGGTGAACCATGATGACACTTCAGAATTGATTACCTCAGCTAATTTAGCATGCATAATGGTTGAAAAAACTTTAATTCAAACAGGCTACAGGCCAGCAAAGAACCATTCCTACCTGCTGTGCGCTTATTCAGTACACTATTTCAGTAGGTCCTAGTGTGATACAGGAGAATATGTTTTTCATTTGTACTTTCTTACCAATTGTGGATGCTTAGGATTTCCTTCACTTTTATCTATTTATGTATGTATTTATTTATTTTTATGAAGGGACTACTGTGTTGCTTGTCCTGGCTTCCAGTGGATAGAAGACACTTGGTATATGTCCCTAGCAGTGACTAAGATCAACCTTAGGGTCAGTTCATAGTCCACTATTGGTGTACCCTTTCCACCTAATTATAAAGCCCAATCCTGTGCTGCTGCCTTTAATCCTTTAAAGGTGCACTAATAACAATTCCACCATGACCTGTTCTCATTGTTCCGCACTCTGTATGTACTGCCTATTCTCCAGAAAAGAGTTAGGAAGATGGAGAAGGCTGATTCCTAAAGGCTGATGGAGGCTTCATGCTTAAATACGTGTAGAGAAAGTGGTTCTGCCCAGTTGGTAGTGACCAGTCAGGTTCAAACCTCAACATCTGTGGAAGCTTATCTTGAACTACTTATTGCAAAGTCTGTGCCTTGCAGTAGAGCTTTGCAGCTATTTCAGCTTTTTTTTTTTGGATTGAACCCAGCATGCACAGTGATGCTAAAGAATATAGAGTCGGGCTGTATTCTGTCATTTCTATGCTAAGACCAAATAGAAGTCATCAGTTTTCAGGAGGTGATAGAGAGAGTGTTAACCTTAAAGTGAGTACTGTAATTTGAAAAGCAGAGGAGGAAAATTGTGAAAATAACTGCGGCAGTACCAACGACTTCAAGAATATCAGATTCAGGTCTGCTGTTGAACAAAAGCAATATACACAGGCTCTTTCATCATCTGATTGCTTAAAAAGGCCGTACTCTGTGGCTGAAAATTAGTAACATACTGAAGCTCTTGAAGCTGATGATATGCGGGAAACTAATTAACTCTGAAACCAATACCAAACTATTTTCAGTTAATGTTATCTCCTGCTCTGCTTCAAAGGCTGAACCCTGAAGTGAATCAGAATAAATAACAAGACCATCTTTGTAAAATCTCTCATTTCTTTTGGAGGAAACACAATGGACTTAAGATACATGCACTCCCAGTCAGAAGTACTTGCCAGCTGATACTGCTGTTTGAGAATGGTACAGGTGTGCAGGGAGGTCAGTTGCCCGACTGACACCTGTTTGTGTGTACAGGAGATTGCTTTGAGGGTTATCATTCTCTGCCCTTTCAGAAAGCAATGCTACTCCAGGGCAGGCCCCTCTGACATCTCCCTGGAGCCACTGATTACATGACCATCAGCTCTACGGAGGTGTGTGGTTTTGCACTAAACCTGAAGAAAAGCCTTTAAGAGTTCCTGCAGTCCCCACTGTCCTGGTTTCCAGTAGGGACGGGGTTAATTCTCCCCTGGCTCTGTGAGGGCACAGCTATTCCATCCCATGTGCACCAGGCCCAGGGGCAGCAGGGAGCAGCAGGGAGCTGGCCGGGGAGGGGAGAGACACCACCAGGAAATGGGAGGGGGGTGGTGGCGGTGTCGGGATATAAATATCGGAGCGGCCGGGCCGGGGGCACGTGGGAGGTCGGCGGCGGTTGGGACGGCGCGGGCTGCGGTCGGTACCGTGTTCGTGTTTGTATCCCCCCATCGGTGTTATTGTTTCCCTGTAATACTTGTTGTTCTGTTAAACAGTTTTCTTTGTCCCAACCCACGACTCTGCCTTTTTTCTTCCTTCCAATCCTCTCCTACTGCCGTGGGAGGATCAGCGCGAGCGGGCTGCCACGTGGCTCTTTGTTGCCGCCGAGGCTGTAGAGCACATATGGACAGTGACAACCCCATAGAGTGGGGAGGTCATAAAGCAAGCGAGTAGCAGCAGCATCTCCAAGTGCTTTGGTCATCTCTGAAGCAAGTATGAGCTTTTGCATCCAGGGATGGATGTTTGGAGGACACATGCATAGATGTAGTCCAGAGTGGAAGAGGGGAATCACAGCAGGTATAGGTAATCTGGTGAAGTCTATTTCAGATCTCTAATCAGTCTGTATTTCTGAGCTCCTGAAATTTTGAGTCAATCATTCTGGATTTGATCAGGGTCAGCTTAACTAGTTTTTTTTGTAGAGCACATATGGACCTGTCACTGGACTGTTTAACTGACACATTTACAGTAATCATTCATCTGGCATGCAGCCATTAGCATATAAAACACTAGGTTTGCAAAGTTAGCTTTAATAACGATATATTAAAAATGTTCAGCAGACTTCCCCACCTTTTTTTTTCAGAAAAAACAGTCTGTGCGGTATCAAATTTGCTCATAATTGTGCACAACAGATGAACAACAGCCATGAAAAGCTGCTCTGTGACCTGCTGGAGAGAAGTGTTTCTTTCTTTATTGATGAGGCAGCTATATAGTTCTCTTTTCTTTCATGGAGTGGTGAATTGGACTGGCCAAGCTTTGCACCCACATTAGTTTCATTTCTGTGTATGCCACACGTGACTGGTCATAACTAAAACACAATCATATTCCTTGTTCCAAGGTTCTTTGCTGGCATAAAACTTTTGCAGGTTTGCATGGGTTTAACATAAACATATGGGGTTTGCCTTCCGGATGCATTACCTGAATACTCTTGTAATATTTGGCAAACTCTGGATGTACAATACTTCATTTTCCTGTGGTATTTGACAGCTCCTGGGGAAGTCTGCCATCATTGTTAGCATTGCCATTCAGGCTCCTTCTTTTTCAGTAGTACTGTCATTGTTTAGCACAGCAAAGAGGTGCTTGGTATCTCCATTTCTTTCTTACACGCTCAAATAATCACCAGCTGTATGTGTAGCAAGAGGACTAGAAGGTATGGTATGTGTAGTTGAATTGCATATTGAATACAACTGGATTGTACTCATCTCGGGTAAAACATTTTGATTTTTAAACTTTCCACTGGTAGCAATTTGTGTGTAAGGTTCAATAATGTAGGTAATTTGACAAAGTTTTTACAAGCACTTATTTTGGCAAGACTGTAGGTACAGAGATCGCTAATAAAATTTCAGTGGCCTTAATCAACCCCAAGTACAATGTAGTGGTGAAAAATAGCATGGAAAAATGTTCACACAGAAACACTTTATCAGACAGACTTTCTTCAAATGAAACAAAACTCATCTCTGAAATGTCAGATCTTTCTTTACGAGCATGGTGAGCAAACTCAGTTCAAAGTGCAATCTTGTGCTTGTTTCTAGCTACTCAAATGTTTGCATAATTGGACAAAGATTAGGGACAAAAGCAAAACCTACTAGCCAAGTGTTTTTAGTTTTGGATCCTTGTTCAGAACAAAATGTTATATCACTTTTGCAGCACTACTTGGCAACCACTTAATTAATACATGATTAAAGATCTACTACAAGGGGTGATCATTCAAATACAGTGAGTAGCTCTTTTTGTATGAGCTATTCCTGCATTTCTTCCATGCTTTGAACAGTGGAACTGTTGACATTAAAGTGTCCTTATTGCCATCAGGTTTAGTGTAAGTATAAATAAATAAAACTCTTTTACCCTTAGACTTATTTTTTCAGGTTCTGTACAAATTCAGACAATAGGCTACATTTTTGAGGTTTTCTTTGCAAACATAACAGCTACACACTGAATTGTTGAAAACTCTCTCCCCAAAATAAAATGAAATGTAGTTGAGACTTTGGAGAACATTTAAGATGTCTGAGAGTTAAATTTGCACGTAAGCAAAAGGTATACTGACGAAATACTGTATATTCTGATAGTAGTTGTTTCTAATGCCTGGATGTTTTTACAGTTTAAACACTATTGTGAAATCATACTGCAGAAGGATCTAGAGTACCCATGTAACATTGAAATATGTTGGCAATATGATGCATGAAAAGAGGTTTGATTTAATTACAGCTGACAAGTCTATTTTGTAATTAAACTGGATGGGGACAAAATTATATAAAATGATAGGATGCTACCCAAAAGAGGAAGTACTTGGTTTTTAATAATTGATCCCTGACAGAATTTGCCAAGTGAAAAATGTACCCGGGTAGAATACATGTCTAGAGAGAATATTTTCCTCTGGCAATACAGGATTTCAGATTTCATACCAACCTGGGAAAGTTTGGTAGGTGCAGGTGTATTCTCTTGACCATTGAATAGAAGGTCAGTGAAGCTAAGAACCGGTCTAGATTATATTTATGTCACTCTGATGACAAAGTCTGATTCAGCCTCAGGAGGACCGCAGTCAAGTGAAGTGCCGTAACTACTGCTCAGATGAAACCCATCCAGCAAAAAATTGAGGCTGTGAGGACAGATGGCTGGGGCCGTGTTTTGCCACACGTATTATCAATTTAAGGGAGAAATTGTTGAAGGCATGCCTAGTGATTGGCAACATGATGCAGAAAAATGTATTTAGAAGGAAATGTGGAGGTTGCTCAGGGAAAGAAAAATCTGAGAAGGTCCAGAGATATGTACTGCTGACCTCAGTGAACAGTGACATTGAGAAAGCTGTTAAGCCATGTCAGAGATGCTGAAAATACAGGCCAAGTTGAGCCTTTTTTTTATAAAAAAACCCCTTTCTTTTGGAACCAGTGTGCATGGCTTTGTGCTAGCCAGAAAAATGTACATAGTAGTTCTAAATTATTTTGTTTCATTACTGTAATGAATCTTACCATGTTGGATTGTACATATCAAATGATTTTTGCAAATTGTGTTATGCTTGAGATGGCAGGCAGTGAAAATGGGAAATAGGTTCATAGGCATGTTTGCAGTCCAGTGTGAATAAAACAGCTAATCCTAGAAAAGAAAGTCAAACCATCATTTTAACATCCATGAAACTGCTATCTTGGCCAGTACCTCATACTATAAAATTTCAAAACAGCAATATTGAGATGTAGTCCGTCACCTATTATTGACAGCCAGTTTGACTGAAAACAATCAAGCACTGAAACTGTGAAACATTGAACAACTGAGAAAACCCAGAGCAGGGCGAGTGGCACTGCTTGAATGCGGCTGTATTATTTCTGAAGCAGATTAGTTAGTTTGTGTGGGTATGTTTGCATGACATACTCTTTGGCCAGGAAAGTTACTCAGAAATTACAGTAACTCTGGTTTGAACAAGAAGGGCAAAACTGGGAAATAGTTCATTTAATAAATGCCCTTTTTTTTTTTTAAAACAGTATGACATTTTTCCATCATCTGCTTCTGCATGCCAAGAGGCTTCTTTCAGAGAGAGGGAGAGGAAAAGTACAGGAAGGACACAAAGCATGTGAACGCAGCAGGTCCCTCCAGCATTTTGTGCAGCGCTCAAAGTACAAAGAAAACACAAAGTGATGAAGAAAGGAGGTCTGGCTGTCCCAGCTTTTCATTCCAGAATTTAAAACAATAACCTGGGGCAAAAGATTAAGAAAGAAGGTCAGCTGGAGAGTTGGAGGGAGCAGAAGGGCTGGTGGTTTTAGAGACATCTCACTTTCCCAAAACCAGCTGAACAAATTACTGTGTGCCTCTGACTGAGCAGCAGACTACACAGAGTCGAGCTGGATCTCTGAGTGCAGCCAACAAAACCCTCATTAGCTTGTTCACGTTTGTGAGAGGGGAGCTGAGCTGTCCTGGTCGCTGCTGGAGAGGAAGGAGGAGCGGAGCAGATGAGGGGGAGGGAAACGAGGGTCTTCTGCAACCCGGTGTCTGTGGGAAGGGCCGAAGGGGCTGAGTCAGCATTATTTGCTCTGTCTCCTCCATAAAGGTGACACATATTCCAGCCAAGCTGAAATTTGGCTAACACATCCTTCCTTGCAAATAATGCTCAAGTAGAAACCAAACTTTAAAATCGCTATTACGCTTCACTCTTTTTTTTTATTTAAGAAAAACACAACCAACCAAACCGCAAAGAAACCTGTGGCAAGTTGCTGAGTGCTGACAAATTAGAGAAGCAATTTTTCTGACACTGAAGAGAAATCCATTTGGCTGAGTACACTGGGGAGAGCAAGCCTATTCTTAGAAATTGTTATCCTAATAATTATTGCTAAGTACTTTGAAACAATGTATTATGTGCTAAATACAGGCAGTGAGCTCAGTGGTGCCTAGAAAGGGAGGAATACACAGATTGTATCCTGGAGTTCCCAGTCTAAAACTCGATCATTGCAAACCACAATGCAATAGGAAAGATGAAAGATTTTCAGTCTTCACTCTACGATTTCAAATTACTCCAGCTCAGAGCAGCACTGTGGTCCCCTGGAATTAGTAAGATTCTTTCTGCCCCATCCTTTTTCCTGAGATGGGACCCAGGGAGGCTGCTGCTCACCTGGGTGGCTACCTGCATCCTTGCTTGCCTGCTGCCTCTCATGGCTCTGGCTCTGTGGTGACACTGCAGGGAATCAGGCCATCGCTGCCCGGTGCTGGTGAGGGTTTGGGAATTTCACTGTCTAAGGGAAGAATGTTGTTATGTCTAACATTTAATGCAGTGCTGGCACTGGGAGGCTCCAGGCAGATTTGTTTATTCGACAGGCTCTGCTAACTTGACTTTCTAAGGGTAAAAAACTACATTGCTATCTGGAGAGGTTTCCATAGGAACGGATCAACCGATTGCATTGTTTAGTGATCACTCGGAGCCAATAGGGCCAATAAGGTGTGCCTGGCCAGCATGGCATGGGTCTGATACGATGACCAAATTCAGTCCATTCCTGCAAGATGCTCAAAAGGGCACTGCTTTCTGTACTGCAGGTGATTTCTTTCAGAATTATATTGGTAAAGCTTCAGCTTTCATAGAGTCACAAATGCCAATGGCCTCCGTGATTAGCTTTTATATTATTTTTATATTACATGGAAAAAAAGTTCTTGCTACTTCCAGTTGTGGAGTGAAAATGGTTAAATTATGTCCTAAAGGGAAGAAACGCTTGCAGATATTGTTGATGACTCAGATAGTTTATAAGACAGACTTGTTTTAAGAGCAGCATGTGCTTGTTCAGAGGACACCCTCAAAACCGTCAAACATAACCAACACTGACCAAAAAAGGTATTTAATCTTGCATTTGAGAAAGCATAAATATTTGAGTCAAAGCAATTTCAAAAGGCCAATGGAAGAACAGCAAGGACCATCATATCTGTAATTGAAACTTTATAGAACACCTTTAATACAATAAATATCCATTCTATTTGTTGAAATGAAGTACGCAGACCATGTCTGTACTAAGGTCAGCAAGGAGAGCTGTTGATCTTTGAGGTAAATGTTACCAATACTTCTTAAAAAGCAGTTCATGCCAGGAAGTACTGCTCCTCCAAATCTCATCATACAGATATTACAAATTATGGTGTTAGCAGATACCAAAAAGGCAGAGGTGGAGCTTGGGGCTGGGACCTGGCTTTAGGAGAAGGCTACCAGAAAACAGGGTGTAAGGATCTGGAAAGTAAGGACCAATGCTGAGCAGGGAGAAACAGGGTCCAAGGCGAGAAATCAAAGCAGTGAAGTCCAAAAACTCCTGAAAAGTCATTTTGCAAGACACCCTCCTACTCTCCAACTGCTGATTTTGGAAGTGAGGAAGGAAGGCCTCTCTGTCCCACTTGTCCCCAGCCTGCTCAGGGACTTTGCAATATCCAAGTTTGTATATAATCTATGTTGAAAAGTACAAACTGTAAAAAAATAATCTGGTCCAGGTCTGTATTACAAGAAGTTTGATAAACTGTCAGTGAATCTGGTCTGCACATTGAACTCGCTGCAACCCTCCAGCTCAGTTTCCATGTAATAAAATTGTGCAACTCCATATATTTTTAGATATGTGAAAATACTTTGCAGATAAATATGTACTCTAAGATAAACACATATAGAGAAAATTCTGTGGAAAACATAATGTGTTTGATCTACCCTAAGTACTTTCTGTTGTTATGCTTCCTATGCTTAAACAAAAATAATGGTGTTGAAGAATTTTAAGCATTGGTCTCAGTTTCGTCTCATCATGTTTCCAGAAACCTTAAAATTCTAACTGGAATCTTATGCTTTCTATGCTAAATTTAATTTGGAACACAAGCTAATGGAAATATAGTTGATTCAAGATGGCGAGGATTTCTGTGATATCTAAACAATACAAAGGAGTTGAAGTCTTATGTATTCAATCTCTAAGGCAGCATGTAAGCTATTTGCTCTTGTTATGTGATTGTCATCCTTCTCATCAATAGCTAATGATTTTATTAGTTTGTTGTTAAACCTTTCAAAATGAAACCTGCTACTAGTAACTTGTCACAGAAATTCAACAAAGTAAAACAAATTTTGCAGTTTTTCATTTCTGATGCTACTGAAGCTTAGTCATCTAACGTGATTCATGCACAATATGCTGTGGATGATGAAGTCCCAGATTCCTCAAAAATAAAAATATCAATATGCCTTTGGGAAGATGTACAGCTCATCTGCCATTTGACTTTTCTCCCTTCCTTTCAGGAATAAAATCAGCAACTTTGTTTAAGTGACTTGACTCTAAACTGCTACTAATGTCTGCTTTTTCACAGGACAATCTCTCAGCTTTTCCTCTTGCTCCTATTGATTAGATATCAGATTTATTGCAAAGTTGTGTCGTTTCATATTTTTGTGGCATTGCTGTAGGACCACCATTTGGGCAGATGCGCACAGCTCAAAGTGTTAATCAGATCCTCTGGGGCATGGGAACTCTGAAAAAGTAAATGGTTCCATTTTTTAAAAAGCAAATATGGATTTAGGAGTTTTATTATTTTATTTAGATTTAAATCAGAGACTCCCTTTCTGTAAGTAATCCAAGCCTCATTCAATTCAAAAGCAAAAGTATTTTGACATCAAGTTAACTTTAATAATGTTTTCTTTTTTTCCCATTTTTAATTTTCATTTGTATAACCATTCCCCTCCCCCCCCCCCGCCAAAATATGGAAAGAAACACTAAGGTAAAAGAGATAGTAATCTAATAAGATGTATTGTCAGAAGCACCTAATTTTGATATAATTAAGTCCCAGTGAATTTGATCCTCGTCTGAAACAGAGCAAAATTAAACCATTTTTGGATAGATGTACAGAAGAATTCCAGTGCTGGAACTGTTGAGAAATTTAGGCAGGACAATTGAATTATATCAGGTTGGAATTTGGACATTTGTTTAGACTAGCAGTTTTGCTTATCAAGGGTACCATTCGCTTCTTAGTTCCTTTACTTCACTATTAACTCCTCAGGTTGGGCTTTTGACCTAGAAATCGCAATTCCATTGCCTTTAATGATCTGCAGCTCAGTGCTTGAAGCTGATGGTACATAACTCATAATACTGATAAGCAGATAGTAAAAGCATTTTTTAGATGCTATTGGATACCTCCTAGCAAATTTCTGTTCAGACAAAGTCACGCAATTCTGTTGTCTTTTCTCATATCATTCGTGGACCAGGTAGAACTCACACAAAATTAAAGGCATGCTCGTGCATGAATTTAGCAACAATAAGGCTGCAGTTGTGAAGTATATCTAAAACTTCCAATAAAAAGGTCCCAGGTGGAGGTGAACTTGTTCCCTAAAAAACATGTACTCCTGATGTGGTTTAGGCTGACATATTAAGTTTGTTCAGGCTCCAATATCCAAAATAAATAGCAGGAACAGAGATTGAGCGCAGGTGCCAGCTGGGAGGCTGGCAGGTTGGTACACCTGCCTACGAATCCAGTGTTGACACTGGTGCCTTGAGGTAATAAGGAAGGACTGGAGCTTGTACAGAGGTACAATAATTTGTTTCTTTTCCTTAGTGTTTATTATAAAAACATGGAAGTTCAAGCTGGAGACTTGGCACACCCCATGTTAACAATATAATAACTTCCACCATTGTTTTATAACAAACACTTCTGATGGTAAAAAGACATATTTTACTAAGAGATTCCATGTAGTATGAACCCATGAATTGCAATATTTTTTGAGAGAAGCATCACACACAGCATCCTGGCTATTGCTGCAGTGATCACCTCCATAAAAAGCATGCAGTTCAGGTGAGTGAAATTGAGAACTCTCCTATTTACTTAGAAGAGCTTTACCACCTGGTACATTTTGATTTAAGGAAAAAAAAACAATAAATCATGTTTCCTCTCTCATTTCTGATTTTTCACACTGCAATATAAAGGAGTTATGTCATTCACAGAGAGCGAAGTCGAGTTCCGTCTGCTGGACATGTCCTGGACTTGGACTGCATGCCTACCCCCCCAGCTGTACAACAGAAGACATTATCTGATGTCTCCAGCAGAGAATGCAGTGTGGATAGAAAGGCAGGAAGAGGTGAAAAAGGGGAATGGAAGGTAAACAAACACTATTTTACTTAATGCGTTTCAGAAGTGGGTTAAATGGCAACTGGTCTTCATTTTAACTCAGGATCAGGATGAAAGAGGATTTTTTAAAGTTGTGCTGCGTTTCTGCCTGTCATTATATTAATATTTATTGATTTTAATTTCCTTCTCCTTTCCAGAGCTAGCAGAGCTTTCCAGACGTTTCCCTTGCCTGCTTGCCTCATACAGCTGTCTCTTTATGGATAGGCTGCTTCTCCCCTTTGGTTTACGGTCTGCTCTTAGAAAAGATTGAATAAATGCAGCTTTGCACATCTTTTCTTGTCCTCCTTCTAGAAGCAATTATGTCCAAAAGCTTGGCAGCAGAAGTCCAAGGATAAATCACCTTGTTTACCAGGGCTTCCTAGCAGTAGCTGCCTACTAATGGCCAACATGATAGAACCATTAATAGGCAAAAGCCATGTATTACTGGGTGTTCAGAAAAACCTTTTAATCAGAAATGGAGCAGACTGCATTTTACTGTAAAATGTCTTTGTTTTTAATGAAACAGGGACGACATTGCAAACAACCAGTGTTCCACTTTCTATAAAAAAATTGTCTTTGGAATCAAAATCAGAGTTAAGTAGCTGTTCTTATTAACCAGCTTCTTGCAGCGTAACAAAGTTGCTACAAATGACATCAAACTCAGTGTAACCAGGAAGCTTATGTCAAGAAAGGAATAAATCCATTCTAAAATAACAGATATCACAACTTTATCACTGAAATGTCAAAATATTTGAACTAAGAAAATACAAATATTAACAGATTAGACTAAGGTGCCAAATCACAGTTTGCCAGTGTTCCAAGTAGACAGATGGTGAATTTCACCAAACGGACATCGGAATTAAGGACATCTTGTGGTGTTTTTTTTTTTTAAATTATTTTGTTTTAAAATCATGGTTATGTGCTATGTCTAATCAATTTCTGATCATATTTCATTACACTAAGGAACTAGAAATACCTCCTGTCAGCTTTAAGATTATTCTGCAGAATTTATGCACATGGAGATTTACTCTTAAATAACTGTTCTTGATTAATTCTTTTCAATTAGCTTCCCATGTAGATGCTCTTACTTGAAATAAGTGTGTCTAAGTTTGAATGTGGTAACTATTACAACCACTTTTCATGTCCTACTCTAGCCCAGATTAACTTTCTGGGTAGACAAAATTGTACTTTCTAATTTATAACACTTAAAAGTAAAATTGATGCCAAGATCATAGGGTTTGAAGGAGATAGTAATATATTGTATAAGATCAAGAGATGGGGTTCGAAGAAACAGATAAACTTTTTGGCCCACATGGCCTCCTTCAGATCTCAGGTGCCTGAAAACTTGCCTATAGTTGCCTTCCCTACAAACTTTATATTGCTTTTTGTCTTAAAATCACAAGTAAAAGACCACTACTATGTACAAAATCAGTTACTTCTCTTAATAATGAAAAAATAAACCCACGGTAGAAGACAGTGGTGTTCATTAAATGGCACTTGTCCTTTCTTGCTCGTAAATTATGTTTCATTTCCTAGGCAACAAGCTTATACCATTTTATAGGCTAAGAAAATTGGTTGTGCTTAAAAATATGCTTCCTTTTATGATTAAAAGGTTCTGATGTTCAGGCTTTGAAACTTTTCAAATAGGTTACTTGACCACGGTCAGTTATTTTTTTCCTTTTACTGTACTTTGCAAGAACCATAGCAAAAGAATGACTCCAGAGCAGGGGATATAAACCAGATTTAAATACTTAACATTTTACTTCAGGCATCTGGCTCATCCAGTCATATTTAAATATAATCAAGAAATTCTTGAAGTGCTTTACAAGTTTATATTTCAGGGGAAAAGCAAAATAAGAATTCCTGTGAAAACAAAACCAACACAACATTGCCCGTATCTGGACATTTTCTCTCCTCCCCATTTCATCTTGCTTTTTCTGCTGCAGAAGGAAATCCGTTTGGCATCATCTTAGACAGGTTCCTACCCCTTCAGCATGACATTGGTCCACTATCCAGAATACTTCTGTATCCGTATTTCTATGGGCATTAAAAAGTACTGATCTGGGCAGAAGAGACAGAACCAAATTTTGTATGTCACAACATTCACTATTCTGCTGTACACTCCAGCTTTGCTGAAAACTTTTTACTGAATAGACAAATGTAACACTTCTATGAAATAACTCCTTTCAGTGACTATTTATTTGGACACTTTAGCATTATTTTCTTCTAGTGTGGTGGTTTGGTTTTTTTTTTTAGTTTTATTACCTAGCATACATTAATATTAATGATTTATAATTCTTGTAAAAATCTTTAAGCTAGAAGTATAAGAGAATAGGTGTTGAGGACTAATGGCACTTCAGGCCTCCTGTTAACACTCACCAATGTAATAGTATGTATTGTTGCAGCACAGCTGCTGTCGGGGCCCTGTGTCCAAGGGCAGCATCTCCCTGTCCTTGGGCAAAGCTCCCACAGAAGTAGGGGCTTGTGGGAGGGTGAAGACTGATACAGAATCTACTTGACTCCAGCTCCAAGAGCAAATGTTCAGGTGTTGCTCCTGAGTGAATAGCGCTTTATAAGGTAATCTGGATAAATAGATATATCCTGTCCAAGTGGTGGGTCAGCTGATGAACATCATGCTGCTTGTGGGCGCCCACTGTGTGACCCCAGTCAATGCAGAAAGCAAGGATTTTCTTGTCTCATTTGCTGGACAAGTGGCCGCACACCACTCTGCCTGGAAGCTGTTCCTTTGGAGGCAGCACTGAGTGTTAAATGAGCTTGGGAGTAAAGATATGGCAGGCAGATCATAGAGCCTTATACTCCATCATTGTACCTCAGATCTGGATCAGCTGCCTACAGTTGGTTTCTGACTGAAAAAAAAAACCATTAGAACTGGAAGGCATCTCTCCTGCAGAGATAAAGGCTTTCTTGCAAAACAAATGTTTATTTCACTTTCATATTTGTGATTTAAAATGCCCTAGAAATAACATTCTTAAAACTCTGTCCTGTCCTGGAAAGAAGAAACACAGAACAGGAGCCTTTTGGGAATGCTGATCTGCCAAGAGTATAAATGACTTTATGTGGCATTATTTAATAGCTCCTGCCTAGAAGGTTGTTAGAAGCCATAGATCATGGTTGCAACATCAAAAGCTCTGGAATGGAAACAAAATTTCCATTTTTTCCCTTCCTGTCTCCTACTGCTTCCATCAGTGCTGTTCCTTGACAGCCCTGTGAAAGCAATGTAGGTATTTTACCTGTGAAGCTCAGAAGCATCATATTATGTGCAAGTTTTAACCAGAGCACAACTTTCAAAGATAAGGAATGTCGATCCTTCTTCCTCCCTCCTTGGCCCCCTTCCTATAGCAAAAGTTGATTAACAACTAACCGCTGGAAGATAGCCCCAAGAACTTTGTACCTTAATGTTCAAACTGGAAAGGCCTTATTCCACTCACCAGAGCCTGCCAAAGACAGGATAAGTCTTCAGCACGTCTAGTGTGATAATTCAATTCTGTTTTAGCTAGCCAAATGAAAAGCCCTTGTGTGTATCTTGGGAGATTACTCCCCAGTTTAGCAGAAGTGTTTTCCTCTGATTTTAATTCTTTGTTTTCTAACTGGTGAGCAGATTTAAGCCACTTAAAATTTAAATGTTCGATCCAAGCCAAATACCTAGGCTCTTTGTATAGCCTATAGATTAACCATCCTAAAACAGACATTGAAGATAAATGAGATGAGTTGCCTTCTACAAATGCTTTTTGATCTGCCTTGATTACATTGGGAGCTTGGGGAGTGAACTGAACTGGAAACTACACTTTTAAAGACCTGAGAGAAGCATCCCACCAGAGCAGAGCAGTTGTTCCTCCCATAACTCCTGGTCACATGTGACTGTATCACGCTGAAGGTTTCTCTCTTGGAGGCTTCACTGGGATTTAAGTGTTGTAGTTACCGTTACCTTATTCTCTTTATTATTTCCCTAGTTTTCTACTGACCTTGACATTGTGACCATATTTGGTGACAAATGCTTTTACGTTGGAAATGAACAGAAATGACCATTGTGATCTAATCTGATTTCCTCTGTAACACAGGCCACAGGACTTTATAAATAAATTTCTGTTTTAGCCACACTGTTTGCAAATGACAGAGACCCAGCTGCTGCCTTTGGTGAAGTGTTCCAGTTTATTATTATTATTACATTTAGCTTCACTTTCCAGCTACTTTATACTGCTAGTAGCAGGTATGTATATTTTTTCTCTTTTATTTCAAATTCTTTGTTTCCTTATGCAATAATAAATAATAATAATAAAATAATAATTATCCACTATACTTATGTTTGAATTATGGGGTTCTTGGATGTGTAAATCTTTACAACCTATACCCAAATTTCTTGATTTTTAAAATTTTTTAAAGTAGATTATTTCTGCCTTTCTACTCCTATTACTGGACTAACTCCCCCAAGCTGTAATGGTGCCAAGGAGTTGCAAATCTCTGAAGAAACTTAAACTCATGGGGCTGCCATATCAGGGTAGACTGTTGTTGGACCAGATCCCAGGCTCACCTGGTAACCCTGTCTGTGTGTGGAGAACACTAGCTGTTCAGAGAAATTATTATTACTTTCTGTTCCATTAAGTTTTTGGATGTCTTTCATTTTTAAATGATATCTGATTCTACATTTGATACCTTCTGGTATGGAGGAAAATAAAGACTAAGTGAAGTGTTTAGGCTCATGGTGTAGTCTCCGGAAAGCAGAATTTGGGAGTGAAATTCCCATCCAGTTGCAATTAATTGAAGTTTTGACATCAACTTTGTTTCTAGGATCTTTTTGAGCAAAAGATTTTCATAAGTTCTTCCATTAGAAGTTCTTGATATTAGGAAAAAAAAAAAAAAAAAAAAAAAGTAGTCTGCACCAAAATTAGAACTATATTCCTAGGTGTCTGTGAAGAACTTGCTGTAGCATGGGGTAACTGTGGAATCTCCTACACTTTTTTAAGATACTGAAGACTGGATGAGATCAAATCTGCTAAGTTTCTTCTTTTATTGTCTTTAGATGCTGCAGTCACACGGTGCTGATAACCTGGAGAAGAACTGCAGTGTATTGAAGGGCTTGTAGTATCTCATACATCAGATGTTGGAGATTCAACAGAGCGTTGTCCTGGAAGCTGTAACTTCCGATTAAAAGCTCCAGTAAGCCCAACTTTTAGTTTTGGTATTGGCATGTGATGGCAGAAAGACTTAAATTCAGGAATGAGGGCAAGGCTATCATTTGCTGCCTTACAATATTCCCAGATTGAAAGGAGAGATTTGTGAATGTTTGTGGTGATGTGTTCCCATGATTAATAAGGTTGTCAAAAATAGTGAGAGGCCTCACTGATGTTTGTAAAAGCAGGAATACTTTACTGTTCTCCAATGATGAGGAAGTTCAAAGAAATCCAAAATCAGTTAATAATAAATATAAAAGAGATTGAAATTAAATTTCCAAAATTTAGAAGTCAAATAGAGCAAAAGTGTGGTTCATTAAATAAATGGAAAGGATTTATGGGTTGGCTGTTTCCATGGGTAGGTTTGAGACACTCAGGACTAATGCAGAGTGCTTCAGAAGTGGGCTTCAACCACATTCTCACAGCTCCAGGAGAAAAGGGAGCTCAGGACCTCTCAAAAAACATCCTGTTAGGCACTAATGGGCTTTGAAAAGTCACTGCTAAGAAAAGAAAATCACTGTGCTGTGTTTCTAAGCCCAAGCCCCCAGTTCTGAGTTTTCTACACTTCACGTTTACATTTTGCGATGTTGCAAAAACCTTTCTTGTTTTTTTTCTTTCCAGTGCTTTGCTGGGCCTGTTCGCCTGCTCTGGAGGTCTCCATGTATTTGAATGAAGCCTCCTGCTAAAACAATTGGGATATTCATTAGCCAACAACTGATATAAAAACCTGACTGATTCTTCTATTAAACCCAATCTTCTTCTATGGCAAATTGACCCACTTAGTGGATGAGGGAAAGATTATGAGTATTGTTTACCTGGACTTTAGTAAGGCCTTTGATACAGTCTCCCACAGTATCCGCCTGGAGAAACTGGTTGGAGGGAAGTACTTTCCACTGGGTTAAAAACTGTCTGGAGGGCCAGGCCCAGAAAGTGGTGATGAATGGAGTTAAATCCAGTTGGCAGCTGGTTATGAGTGGTGTCCCTCAGGACTCTGTACTGGGGCCAGTTCTCTTTAACATCCTCAATGATCTGGATGAGGGGATTGAATGCATTCTCTGTTAGTTTGCAGATGACACCAAGCTGGGTGGAAGTGTTCACCTGCTTGAGAGTAGAAAGGCTTTGCAGAGGGATCTGGATAGGCTGGATCGATGGGCTGAGGCCGATGGGATAAGGTTCAATAGGGCCAAATGCAGGTCCTGCATTTGGGTGACAACAACCCCATGTAGTGCTACAGGCTTGGGGAAGAGTGGCTGGAGAGCTGCCTGGCAGAAAAGGACCTGGGGATGTTGGTTGACTGTTGACTGAACATGAGCCAGCAGTGTGTCTGGGTGACCAAGAAGGCCAACAACATCCTGGACTATATCGGGAACAGCGTGGTGAGCAGGATTCGGGAGGTGATCGTCTCCTTCTACTTGGGACTGGTGAGCCCCATCTCAAGTACCGTGTACAGTTTTGGGCACCTTACCACAAAATAAGACATTGAGGTAGTGGAGCGGGTCCAGAGAATCTGGTGAGGGATCTGGAGAATAAGCCTTATGAGGAGAGGCTGAGCGAGCCGGGGTTGTTCAGCCTAGAGAAGACTACGTTGAGAGGAGACCTTATCCCTCTCTACAACTACCTGAAAGGAGGTTGTAGAGAGGTGGGGGTCAGTCGCTCCTCCCAAGTCACAGGCAATAGGACAAGAGGAAGTGGCTTCAAGTTGTGTGAGGGGAGGTTCAGAGTGGATATCATGAAAAATTTTTACACTGAAAGGGTTTTTAAGCATTGGAACAGGCTGCCCAGGGAGGTGGTTGAGGCATCATCCATGAAGGTGTTTAAAAGACAGGTTGACATAGTGCTCAGTGATATGGTTTAATGACGACTTGTTTTTTGTCAGAATTCAGTCGATGGTTGGACTAGATGATCTCAAAGGTCCCTTCCAACCTAGACAATGATTCATGATTCTATGATTCTATCTAAAAGTAGATGTATATAGTGAAATGTATGGAACAAAATAAACTATGCCAACAAAATTATCAGATGGTGAACTCTTAATTTCTTCTCAGGCTGCCTTATATAAGGGTATTCAGGACCCTGGGTGCTGGAAATCAAATTTCAGAACATTAACTTGCTTAGCAGCTGTTTTGTGATAATGAACCAATATTTATTTAGTGGTCAGGACTGGAATTTGAGACAAGATTTCTGTCTCAGCCCATCATGGAACATCATGGAAAGACAGAAGAAAATGATCTCTACTGTCATCACAGGGAGATAAACTTGGAGATGTCCTCCTTGCTGTTAGTCTTTTCAGAAAGAAATTGCTTTTAAATTCCCCTTTAAACCTATGATCCCTGGAGGGAGTCAGAAATCATTTCCCAGTAGAAATAACAGCAGAGGAAAGGTATCCTTGAGAAAGGACTGTTTGTTCAGCTTTAGAGTAAATTTTTGGTTTTGTTTCCTCCATGAGGAATGGCTAAGCAGTTGTTTTACCCCCAAAAATGTAACTGATGATGACTTGCAGCAAATATTTTTCATTTGCAAAGGTACTAAAGGTCTCTGCAGGATGAAGGGCAGAGCTACTAATCAGATTTATGTGGGAGGACTATTGTACCTTCTGAGGAGCCTTGAAGAAATCAGTAGGGATTTTCACGTATTTCTGCACTTCAGTAGTTTGTAAGTCTCTGAATGAACTACTGCGTAGGGAGCACGTGTCATAGGGACACCTACAGCTTTGTAAGCCTTCATATAAACACAAGTAAAAATTTTATGTATATAATGTAGTACTGGAAAGCAGCCTCCTCTGCATGGAAACTAATGACTATTGACATCAAGACGTAAAAGTAAAAATGAAAATACTCCTCACCCAAGAATAAAGCAAACACTGATATTTGCAATCTGCTACAAAATTATCAGTATATGTTTCTTCAATGACTCTTATGGCTGCATGTAGCCAACAGAGGTTTGCTTTTCAGCCTATTAGTAGAGCAACAGTAGACTGTTAGGCTGACAGTTATTATAGCCTGCAAATCTGAATCCAGGTAATTCAAACCTTCCATTTGTGGTGGGACAGAGCTGGTCACATATGAGGTGCAATGGAGTGCAGGGGGTCAAGGTCAAAATGTAACGTACTGGTGAAATTTAGCATGTTGTGACAACTGGTCATAGAACAGAATCAGGTCAATGGAGCTTCTTTCTAGTATTTATATTATATATAAGCATGTCCTATTCTGTATATATATATTCTATATATCTATCATATATGTATCATGCATATTCTTTTTCTATATGTAGAATATGCAATATATATATATATGTGATTGCTAACCTTTAAATTAAGTTCAGTATCTCTGTAGTTATGAATTAGGTTGCTTATTTTGGTTTCTTCCACTTAATCTGGGAGTGTGTCCTTTAATAATAAGGCTTCACTCTTAATGAGTGCAGTCAGCCCAAGCTCATGCCAGAAAAAACATTGTACTACAGTGCTCTATCATGTGTTACATTCATTATCTGACTGAAAGGTCGCACTCCTCCATACAATTACACTGAGGTTGAGCATAAAAATGTGTAAATGTGTGTACTTGTAATAGGAATGTGCTTGGAGGGTTAGATCTCTTTAAACAAAGACAGGAATTATCTCATTTATTTTGCCAAATCTTGATTCCTCCTTAAAACAGATCAACATCTAGCAGAGCATATCCAAGGCAGCTATCATAATAAACTCTATCTTAAAACAGTGAGGCAGCCTTCAAGGTCCGCTCTGAATCTGGATAAAAGAATAGGCAGCGGGAGACAACAACAGGCAACAATGGTTAACTCTAAGACAAACAAATTAAAACTATACAGTAAAGGAAGTCATAATATTACAAATCAACTGCAAATGTTCAGTGCGCTTTTAAATATAGAAAATAAATTAGAAAAGAACATTTTGGCTTGTTTTGCTATCCTGAACATTTGTAGTTGATTTCTATGTGTTGAGGTTGTTTTTTTATTTAATTGAACAAGATCCGTGTTCTCCTTCGGATGTCCAATGTCTTGGCAAGGGCACAAAGGTCTGTGGGGCAGGATGACTGAAGAACTGAGACTGGGATTTAGTATATGCACATGTGTGTTGAAAAATGCAGAAATGCAGTGACTGGAAGCCATCTGTGCACTGGGATGCTGGTTGTGTTATACAAACCAGGCAAAGACATTTTACCAAGCCCAGCATCAGGCAAGTAAGCCTTTGAGGTCCAAGTGCGAAGAAATCGTCAGTAACGAGGTCAGAGAGCAGTTACTGAGTCCAAAGAGATATTTCTTTCTCTAAACAAACTTAAGAGCTGTGCACAAGCTGAAGAAAAGGTTTATTATTTGTGATTGCCCTGAGTATTCAATCACCCATCTGCAGGTCTGCAAAGCACTTGCAATCAAGTCTTTCAACCATCTCATAGAAAGGCAACTGTGTTCATAGCAAAAACGGAATGATCTCTGTTTTGTTATGTTTTGTCCTGATTGACATCTAGGGTGTTGGTAAGGTTTCTTATGATGCAGGTTCAAGGAAAGGATCCAATCTACCTCCCATAGGCTACATTTATATTAATAAGTTGCGCAGTAGGAGGAAGGATTTCTCTTTACTGAAAATACCTCTGCTTTTGGAGGAGGAGGGTTTGTTAGTATGGATGGGCACTCCTCTGGGCAGAAATTAAACCACTCTCAGCAAACTGCTAGTAGAATTTGTCCCAATATAAAACCCAGGATGTGCCTGCATGTAGTTTATAATCCTTCACAATTCAGTAACTATTCGCACAGCACATTTATCAGTGGAATATGGAGGCTACAGCCTTATCACAAATTGCAACTATGCAACCTTCCTGCACTCTACAGGAGGGTGACAGTTGTGTGAAAAATCACAAAATCCAGCAGCAGGCAGAATTTGGGGTTTCTGGATGTCCCCAATGACACAGACACATGGAGGAATGGAATCCTGCTCCAGTTTTGCTCTTCACATGGTGCAGCAACAAAAGGTATCTGTTCTAGGGTTGAGTTGTACTTGCGTGACTTAGATGAGAACTGCCTGGCGTGTTGTGAATTTGTTGAAGTGTGCTTAGAGACATGTTGGCATGTCGAGCTGTTAAATGAAAAATGTGTTTTACTGCAGTGTTGTAGGGGAGCCTTAGAAAAGAGCAGTCAATCTCAATTAGTGTGAAAAGAATCTGGCCATGTGCATGTTGAAAAAGGTTTGCTTTCTGCCATCAAAGTGCTCCCCAGCTGGATGTTGTTAATAAATAATCGTCTGGTTTCACTTACTGCCTTAAAGTTCAAAAAATTCACGTTCTATGGGTAGTCAAACAAAGTAGAGAGCAGGAAGATCGGAAGATCTGAATTACCATTCCTGGATATTGCAAGTCATTTTATATAACCTGATGATACAGAAGATAGTTGCTATGGTCATACATAAAAGATTGAAGTTCTCTAGCCACTGCCTGCACCGGAGGGGTCTCTGTTTAAAATTTTCTTCAGAGATCCTGGGTTTGGAAGTTGACGCTTGCATTTTTAATGAATGCCACTTGGTGTTTCTTTGCCTAAAATTATTTCTTGATACAAAGTAATGATCTGTTTGTTAATCCTTTTATTTAGAAGCCCATCATACTCATGCAAAATCCCTTCTATATTTTACTTCAGTGTGTTTTATTTAGTTGAAGGCTATGTATCATAGCCCACCTAATCTGTGTTTCCTTTAACCAGGACAAAATCTAATCAGGAAAAAGGAAGTAACACAATTAGTATTGGTCCACGTCATTACATTTTATAGATACAAACATACATTGTATTTATTTTCTAGAACCTATTTGCTGTGAAAATTGTTTTCATCCCAGTTAGGATATCCACAGATGCCTAAAGGACTTAGCTTCTTAAATACCATTTGCTTTTCTCCATTTGCTTCTGCTTGTTGTAGGAGTTTTCCAGTGGAGAAAAGTCTGGGAAGTGTTTAACAGAGGGCTCACCTCAGAAATGTTATGCTCATTTTTGTCTGCTCTTAGATTCCAGGAGTTCAGGACATGGAATGAATTTGCACGTGGTTGATGTTTCCAAGGTTTTATTCTGAAAGTCTTGAGCAATCCCTCCGTTTAGTACGCTGGGACTTGTTCCTGGGGAGCTGCCTTTCTAGGAGGCTATTTAAGATCAGTTGTAAGAGTCACCCTGAATCCATATTTTCACATCAGTTTCTAAGATAAAAATTAAAAGTCAAAGCCCGGTTTTATCAGCTGAAGTCAGAACTCTGAATAGTTTTCATTTCAGCTCAAAGTTCATTTAAATCAGGTCCAGCCTTGGGCGTTTGAGTTATAAACACTTCTTCATTTGTAATCTAACTGATGTTTTGAGCAGATGAAAAGACCTTATGAAAGACAGGCTTCAGCTTAGCTAAATGGTCAAGGAAAATGCCTGCCTTTAAGATGGTCCTAGTTGACTAGTCAAAGCTAAGGTTCTTGTGGCAACATGCTAAAAGACTATCTATCATCTGCTGTGTTATGCAGAGCTGTAGACTAGTTAGTGCGCTTGCCTTGCTGACAAAGTACACTTGGCTAGGCTCCTTCCAGTAAAAGCTGAAAAGATGCTAAAAGAAGGAATAAGAGTACAGCAATTCCCTCATTCCTACCCACAACCCCCCTCCTCTCACCCGCAAATCCCTCTGGTCTTTTAAAAACATGTGATGTAATTTCTGATGCAATATTGTGTTTGGCTATAGGCTGTAGGTGTAGGTTTTTCCGCAGAGTCATCTGGCTCACATGGTCTAATTTGAACAATACATTTGAACTCAGCTACATGTAGGAACCTGGATGTTGGAGCAGACAGAAGACCCTGCAAAGTGGGGGCTGAGGACATGGTGACAGCAAAGAATGTGTCAAAAGAATGGCAGATAATGATCTTAATGGCTTAAAATTTTAGAAATGAAGTACATGCCTTATGATCACTTATCGCTGTACATGGACACCATGTTGCCCCTCACCAACAGATAAAAGGTTTTTCTTGGAAGCTGGACTGCAGCTCAGAAAGAATTGCATTGCACCCCCTGGATATGACCTAACAATGAGATTCAGGTAGTAAACTGCTTAAGCTTTGTAACAGAGGTGTACACTTTGATGTGCTTAGGTAATGATCGGTAGGCCCAAGTCAGGCACCTACTAGAAATGAGACAGTTCATAGAATCATAGCCCAGGTTGGAAGGGATCTCAATAGATCATCTGGTCCCACCTTTTGTGGGAAAGAAAGCCTAGATAAGATCACGTAGCACCCTGTCCAGCTGCATCTTGAAAATTGTCAATGGTGGGGACCCGACCGAGTCCCCGGGGAAGATATTCCAGTTGACTCATCTGTTTGAAGATCAAGACTTCACTCAGATGAAGACAGGAGACTGGATGTTGCTATCACCTTTAAGATGGTAGTCCTGTAATAAAGTCACTTGGCTAGGACATCAGACCTTCAAGCTAAATGTTTTCCAGGCAAGTATAGTAACAGTAGCCTTGTGTCCTGGTTTGAGGTAAAACGAACCAACTTTCTGTTTTACAATTTTACCTTTTTAGCTGGGCCTTTTCTAACTAACTAAACTCTGAAATTAACAGCACATTGTTCAGAGAACTGTTCACTCTCACAGTGATAAGACCTGATTATACCAAAGAAGAGTATGCAGAGAAGCCCTTGCTTATCCTTATTGCTATAACAGCCACGGTCAGGTAACTTCATTATTTGCCCAGTTGGAGGGTCAGAAGGGGAAAAGCATTGAGGGGTCACGTCTGCAAGGAGGAGTAGACAGGACAGGTGAGCCAAAGCTGACCAACATGGGTATTCCATCCCATCCACATCATGCTCGATATAAAAGCTGAGTGGTCAAAGGGTCAACTCTCTTCCTTTGATGGCCGACATCCGAGAAGGACCCTGCATGTTTCTCTGCCTTTGACCCCGATTGAAGTGTTCCTGACTCCAGATCTGGAATCCAGCTCCTGTTGACTGCTGAATCCAGTTTGGGACTTTTCCTGTTGCCTGCTGGGAGATCAATACAGGTTTGTATATATTGTATACTTTTTTTTTCTTTCCCTTTTTATTTTTTTTAAAATTATTTATTATTTTATTATTATTTATGGGTTTTTTTAAAGTAGTTTAATTTGGTTTTTCTCCTGAATCTTTTTAATCTCTTCCTCTCCTCTTCTTATTGTTTTTTTTTTGTTTG
Source organism: Thinocorus orbignyianus (assembly GCA_013400375.1). NCBI lineage: Eukaryota > Metazoa > Chordata > Aves > Ciconiiformes > Thinocoridae > Thinocorus > Thinocorus orbignyianus. The sequence continues at coordinate 104,693 of VXBW01000931.1, forward strand.
TTTTTTTGTTTTTGTTTTTTTTAAGTGGGGAAGGGGGAACATCATCTGTCTTTTCTGATTGGTCAGAACCACGACACCTTGGAATAGGAGACTTTCTGGTCATGGCATTGTACATCTCAGTTGTGGAAGTGTTACGGCTCATTTTTAATGATGGCTTCAGTCCCTGGCAGGGAGAGTTACCTTGTAACCATGACCTTGTAATGTTGATAAGGACACTCAATAGAGGAGGACCATTTTCCTCTAGGTATAGATCTGATGCAAAGCATCTTTGCTTGTGAGTCCCAATCCATGTGGGGCACTCAGGTGCAGATTCTGCTGAGCTCTGCCATGGCACAGCCCTGGCTGGGACTTCTTGGACCCCTGCAGACCTGGCAGGGGAAGAGGGGCTGTGGATTACCCTGTAGACCAAGACACCACTTTCTTGCCTAATTTAAATTTTAAACTCCAAAGTCCCATTTTTGATCAGGTCCACAGAATGTGTTTATCTACTGCAGAGAGGTAGCATGCCTAGTTTTAAAAACATAGAGGTTCAAATAAATATCTTTGAGAGCAATGAAAGATTTCCTTGGGAAAATATGCTTGTATATCATATATTTTTACTGTGTGTGTAAAAATATGCATTCACTAGACTTGGTCTGCAGTGGTTTATACCCCTCTAGTACCAAAACATTATTGTTTTGTGAGATTACTCTGCCTAATAACCAAAGATGTGTTTTCAAAATATTATCAAGGAATTATTGTATTATTTTGAAAGAATAGGTTTGACAGTTCAAGGCAGTAAAATTCCTGTCTTGCAGAAAAGAACATAACTCTGCCTCTGCCAGGAAGCAAGACTAAAATTCATTACTGATTGCAGTAGTAAGCTTCCAGATTTTGTAAAAGAGATTTTGTTTTACTAAATATTTGTACCAGAAATATGCAGCTAAAGAAAAATTTAAATAAAGCTGTTCTTGCAGCATTGCTCATCTGCACCAAACAGGAAAGCTTATCTGCTTCATGGTTTGTTGGTTTTTGTGGGTTTTTTTTTTTTTAATTTTATTTTTTTTATTTTATTTTATTTTTATTTTTTTTCCCCCCAAAGCTTTTCTACCACAAACATTTAGTGTGTGAAATCAGCTCTGATGTTACTTGTGTTCATCCTGACTAATTTAAATAGCTCCAGGGTTGCTCTTTCTAAAAAAAATATAAGAAATATATAGGACTGTGAGTGAAACATGGGGTTATTTCTTTGTGATTTCATGTACAAAATGAGCAGGTGGTCTTAGCTCAGTTCCTTGTTAAGAAAAAGTGGTGTCATTGAAAGCAATTAAGAACTTGGCATCTCTCACAAAGACGATATTCAAATTTGGAAATTAACAAATGAAAGCCAAAATTATATGTGAATACGCTCATTTTAATCATCCTCCTACACCAGTTTCAGTTTGTAACAACCATTTACAGTAGAACATGTGGCTATTTTCAAAATAGTCATTACTGATTTTAATAGTATTCTGTTGCAGCTTATCCACAGCCCTTTTGTTATTAAAGGGGTTGCTATAAAAAATGTGGAACAGCAACACATGATATATGACCCTAAATTTAATGGTACACATTTTGAATGGAGATCAGTCACTTCAGTATTTAAAATCAGGCTGAAATAGAAAGATAAGATGACAAATCAGGTTTTAGGAGAATGGTCAACTCTTTGCAGACTGCAGCAGATGTTCCATGTTTTACCAGTTTGTGCACCATGATTTAAAAATTTGTGTTTTAGTGATTTCTTTTGTTTCATAGGACTTCTCAGTATTAATCTGGGTGAGAAATTAAGTGATTTACCATTTTAGTGATTCTTAATCTGCTTTATAAGGAGCATGTTCTATTCAGGAACACAGGAAACTTCAGATATGTTCAGTAAAGTTATAGAGAAGATAACATTTTTAGTAGACTTGCTCATGGTGCTGACTAATATCAGTCTGTTTATTTCAAATATCATTAAGAAATTATAGACATGACATAAACAGGAAACAATGGAACTGAAGCCATTTGAATCTATCTGGAAAAGACTCATAAGTTGCAGTCCACGGTAATGTAGGGATTCTGTTACAGGACAGAGAGCAAAGCTCCAGTCTGATTTACAGACTAAATCTGGTTGAACTGTAAGACACTTTTTTCTCCTCGTGATAATGCACTGAATTTATATCAATAATAATTCCAAACAACTATTCTGGCTATAGAAAATGTAGTTAATTCAGGTACAACTGATCTTACTAATTTTCATCTTCCCAGGGCAGGTATCTAAAAACACACCCCTGTGAAAATGTTCTTTATGTCTACACTTCTTAAAGCAATATATACCACAACACCTCATATCAGTACATTTTCCCAGTCAGATTTATTTTATGGAAATGAATGGAATTGTATTGCTGCCAAATGCATGCTAACTGAAACCAGTACCTGTTCCTATAATTCAACCAGTAAGCCTCCATATATTTTAAACAAGGAGATTTGCCTTTGAGAAGGGCACACTGAGAATAGTGGTAAATCCTTCAGCACACCATATGATATTGTGCGTTTGTACCTTGATCCTTTCTTTGAAAGGCTTCTACGTCAGTTATGGGCCAAGTGGGCTATGCTAATCAGCTGAGTTTGAAAGGTCACAGATATTAAGCTTAGAGCAAATCAAATGTATTTTTAGTTTATAATGACTAACTGATGCACACAGCTGTTCTTTTTTTGATTGAAGCAAGGATCTTGGTGTGTTACATCTTCGGTTTTAAAGAAATTTGCTCAGCCATTTTTTTCTAAAATTATCCATGCCATCTGTATGTGGAAGAACCCCTAGATATTTCTTATGCTAATTCCATATTTCTAGGTGAGAAAAGTGAAGCAAATCATAAAAAACATGGGCTGTCTGGGCCCATGCTCTGTCTGTGGCCAGGGTGAGACTATACCAGGGTTCATATACACCCAAAGACCACTGGCCTGGACCTCCTAATCCAGCTCCTCCTGAGGTCTCCTGACCGGCACCTAAGAGGTCATCCCCACTGCTGGCAAGGATCCCAGCAGTCTTGTGTCCCTTCCCTTGACCCCAGTCCTCTTCTGAGAGCAGGGGATGCAGTTCAGGGTGTGGCACTTGATAGTCCCCTCTGTGCCCATAGGAGCCTTCAACCCTCACATTGATCCTTAGTTGTCCTCCTTGTGCTTCTTTTCTCATGAGGTGTTTATCAACTAGGAATGCCTACCAGCTGTGGGTAGGGCAGGAAGGAAAGGAGCAGTTGGTCTGTATGTTGAGCTATGGCTCCATCCTGATGCTAGCCCTTGGGGTGGTGGAGGACTCCAACGGGATCCCAGCTGTGGAGATCTCTACCTGCCTTACACAACAGACAAACACAGAACAACCCCCCTAATCCAGTAGTTGCTACGTCCATCCTTCCCACTACACGTGGCAGCAATGGTAGCAACAAACCTGACTCCTTTGGACTGTATTTCCAGCTACCTATCCCCGTCTGTTCCTTATCTTCCTCTTTCATGGGGCAAGGATGGGAAGCCTTCAGCTCTTACCTGTGGAAGGGAAAACTACAATTGTAAGAAGTCTTGAATCAGAAGCTGTGACTAGCTGCAATGCTTCCCCATAATAGCTAAATACTAGCTGACAGGACAATCTTGGGTTACACCTCTTAAAGAGCAGGTATTGTTTCGTTCACCCAGTACCATCTAAAAGCAAATTATCTACTTGATTAATCGTGGCTTTATTTTTTTTATATGTTCTGCCAACAACATAGGACAGGCATCACAAAGCATCTTTTCTTAGGTTCTTTGCTCTAATCATACACAGAAGTCATGGCATAAAGGTACAGCATTCCTACGACTCTTTTAAAGCTTTATCAAATACCATTAAGTTTAGCTACAGCATATTCCACATGCTACATGAATAAGTGGCTGCCTGCTTGTGAACAGAAAGTCGCAAGGACATTGCAGAAGCTGGTAGGTAGGAAACATTTAACATTAGCTGAAAGGGATTGCAATGCCTGACTCTTCAGGAGCTGAGAATGTGATCCCATGTTGGATTATATCTGACTGGTAGGTGTACAGATTTTCAGTATGATTTTGAGACATTTTGGACTAGAAAGAATGGTTTTAAGAGGAGGAAAACCTGTAGAACTGTGAAGCATCACTGTCAGGAGCTGTTAAAATCTAATTATGTGTTTCTGCAACTTCACCCTTCCCCGGGAAGGAGATTAAACACTACATTTGAATCAGTCTCACCTGTGCACAATACAAGCGTACTCTTCACTTGTGCCTTAATCAGTGGAATATAACCCAAGTCCCTTTTCTATGTGTGTGGCCACTGGGCCCAGATCAGCATCCTTGCTGCCCCACATGCTGCATCTCTGGATAGTCCCAGGGTTGCCCAGAGCAAGACCTCAACCCTAAGCTTTGTCCCCAAGCCCAGACAGTCTCCTTTGCCTGAGACTTCCCTGAACACTACCAGTCCCTTACAGTCTCAGGAAGAGCCTCTGGTCCATCAACCAAATGTTACCATCCCAAAGATGAAGACAAAACAGGTTGAATTTTGTCAATGCTGAAGAGAAACCATGAGTTGTAAAGCATGCTTGGCCTTACGCAGGAGCAGACAGATCAATTCACATAGAAACATAAGTTCCATTTTACATAAAAGTGTATAAAAGAGGCTATGAAATAAAATTATATTCTATTTGGAGACAGGACAAAAAGTTTGGCTTAATTTCCAAAGCACAGGCATGGTTTGCTATTTTCCCTGAACCAGTGAAGCTTTTGTGCGCCTGTGGTGGAGATAGTAATTTCACAGTTTTCCTCCTTGGCTGAGTGCAGGGAGCAGGACAACTTCTTGAGAAACCAGTTGTGCTTGTGGCAGTCAAGTGTTCCTCTCCTTCCCCCAAAACAGCTTTTATGTGAAGACTGGGATTTTGAAAACCATGCAGAGCTGGCCTGACTCTCCTCCTAAATGTCACAGGGAGTCCTGGAAGCTGCTTGCTCTGTGGTTAGCTGGCGACACAGACAGGCTTTGGAAACTCTGTATAACAGCACAGATTTCCACATGAATCAAAACCAAATGCAGTGTCCCGAGAAAAGTTTCAAAGGTTGGACCGATCTTGTATGTCAGAGCTGAGTGTCACTTAGAGGCAGTAGGTGTAATGTGGTGCAGCCCCTCTCTTCTCCCCAGGAGCACAGAAGAGCTGGCAGGCTCCTTCGTGCATTGCAGATGAAATCATGACCTCATTGACGTTAATGGGAGTCATGCCACTGGCTGAGATGAGGCCAGGATTTTACCCTCTGTGAGTGTATACAATCCAAAATTGGAGATGCACCGAAGAGTCTCTTCGTTTCATTACCCGGAATTCCACGTAATGCCTTTGTCCTGCTCCGTTTTCCATGCATCTTTCCAATCTGCATTTTTCTATGGCTGTTAAAATTTCCTAACGTTGCACCACTTTGTATCTGTATCTCTATCTGTATTTGTATGTGTGTTTTCATAGTCCCTTATGTCACTTACTGAAAAGGATTTTGTAAATAAATACAAGAATTGCAAACAGGATAAAGGATATTTTGGGAAACAGGATAAAATATTCTCTTGAAGGATATTTTCATTTTTGGTTGTGGTTCATCTGAAAAACACTCAGGCTGAGACCACCCAACATGCATGAAAACAAACAGCTAGAAAGAATTCCTTATTCAGCGGGTACAGAGTCTCAGGATCCTGCTGCAGGTGGAAGATACGTACATGAGTTGGAGCAGGAATCAGGCAGGGTATTTTTTTTTCTCAAATAATGACAGTTACAGAGAGAAACAAAAAAGTAGAGAGCCCTTTCTTCCTCCAGCATGGTCTAACCTACCGAGGAACAAATGTGGAAGCAGCTGAATTAAAATAAGCAATTGGTTTTTTCCCTTCCTCTTATTCATTTGCTTCAAAATGTTATATGTCATTGTAGGAATCTCTCTGATGTCTCAGGGACAAATGTTGCCTATGATAAATCATTGTTTAGTTGAAGGGAGGGGGGCTTTCCTGGGACACACTGAACTTTTCAAGGATCAAAGTTGCTCACAGAGTGCCAGCTCAGGTGAGTAAAGTCTGATCTTATTCTACAGAAAGCTGTGGTCATTTTTCAAGAGCAAATATTTTATGTCACAAGTATATATATCATACGAATATATGGCACTTGGCTGCATATAAATGGATGAAGTGGAAAGACTTATCCATGCTCTTGCCAGAGGCAGCATCTGAAGCACATTACGTAGAAGTGCCTGAGAACATGTGTGTTGTTGCACACCTCTCATACCTACTCCTATGGAAGCTAGGAAATGCAAGGAGACAAGGGCTGTTTATTTCTTATTGTTTATTTAATTAGACACAAGGGATGTTCAATGCCTTTCCCTCGCCCTAATTTCACAGTCATAATGACAAACAAGTAGAGGAAAATATAGTCTATTGTTGACTTCTTTCCTGAGTTGGAAGATACGAGAAACAATTTAGGTCACCTCTATCTCAAAAGACTGGAAAAATTTCTACAGGTAATAGCCCATACAATACTAACACCAGTCTTCTACGCTATCAAGGCACCCTTTCTTATATTTTGATAGCGTGAGACCAAAGGCTTCCAGGGGAAAATATAGTGAGTAAATATGATCTGTTGTTCGGAAGACACATCAGCAAATTAATTACATGCAGAAATAGTTTAGAAATGCTTGTTAATAATTTCAGTGCATTACTCAAAGGTAAAATAATATTTGAAAGATATTAAAAATAGCTTTAGTAATGTAATAAATTGTGTCTCAGTGCTCTTTATATGCATATTTATTTGAATAGTCCTAACTGAAAATGAATTCTCAGCATGAAGGGAGGAGGGGGGGAAAGGTCAACACTAGGAAATGTTGAAGTGTGTTGGATGAATATCCTGAATGCGAGTAATCTTCCTTAGGAGCACCACAGGTCTCTTGTTTTCTTCTTCTCCCAACTTGCTGCAATGACCTAAAACAGTGGAGCCAATGGGGTCCCTCAACCACTTTCTTTCTTGTTGCCTTTATTGCACCCTGGCATTTGAAGCATTAATAATTGTTCAAAGCACTCTGAAGAAGTCTACAGTTAGCCTACAGATCAAGTCACATACCTCTGCAGTGCATTGATCAGTCACTCTTTTGCTTTAGAAAAAAGAGAGAAAGAAAATCTTGTTTGGAAAAATCTTGGTGCATTTAAGAATTTTCAGTTCTAAGCACTGACTTAATGAGGGAAATTGTAATGACTTGTGCTGTTGCAATTGCATTAGGTTACACGTTTCAGCTTCTCCTGTTCTACTGGAAGACCTCCAGACAGGCTAATAGACTAAGGTTTGCAGGAATTCCTGCACTTTTTTACCAGTTTAGACTGGTGGAGAAAATCGGAAGTGGGTTCTGGTGTCAGTGTGCATGTAGTGGAATGCAGGAGTGCAACACAGTCGTGGTGGCAGTGCGAAGGCAGCAGCTTCTAACTGGGGTACAGGGGGATGCAGAAGCCAGAGGAGAAGTGTAGCTATACCTTCTTCCCTCCCTGCCCCTACTCCTGCCCCACGAAACCTCCCTGCCTCAGTCCCTGCTGCTTTTTTCCTGGCTTCTCTCTCTCACACCCTAACTCTGCTTCTCTCCAGCTGGTCTCAGGGTCTTGCACCCACTTTTCCTTCTCTTCTGATTTTGTACTTCAGCTTGGGCATCCCAGCCCATCAAGCTACCCAGTTATGATTACAAACCAATGCTCTGTGTAGAGCCACATCTCCCACAGAGTGGAGGGACAGTGCTTTAACGTTTGGTTTACTAACGATCAGAAAAGCCCATGAATTCCTCTTTAATCTCCTGTGGAGTGTTTTAGAGCGACACTCTGAGGGTTCCCATCATAAATTACCTATTACAGAAAATATGAGTTGGATGACACCATCAAGGACCCTTAAAAAAATTGAGGTATGTTTAAAGACTGTCAAAAAGTCTGCTTGCGTGTTAGGAGACTATGACGGGATCTCTTTTTCCGTAGAAAGCAATGAAATCTCAGAACACAGCAACGCCAAGACACAGCTGGTCCCTGGACTGCTTGCACAGCTCCCTATCAGAAGCAACGCAAAGTAAACCAGTTTAGCACATCCTTGCCTTCTGTGTCCCAGATGACAGGGACACTATTTTAAACCTTGTGCAATTAGGTAGAAAAAGAACTTAAATCCAACTTTTGACAGGCTGGTTATACTGCTCCTAGCCAAGGCTTTAAAGATGTGTGGAGAGTAATTTTAGAAATGCTACATGTGTAAGTTGCACTTAAAACCCTTTGCAAGCCTAAAAGGATGTTTGGAGTTACAATTTAAAAACAGTGGGATTTAGTGCAACAGGTTTTGGCAAATGAATCACTGCAGTTCCTACAGCTGACGAATTAATGTGGACCTGACAGACTAACATGTACCATGTGTTTATTTTGGCAGCAAATGTGGAAAAATCATTTGGAGAAAAATTGTATTATTCAACAGATTTCTTTTTTTTTTGTTTGTTTTATTTTGTGTTTTTTCCTTCCTTTAATTGAAATCACAAAAGGTAAGGCTCAGAAAGTCCTTCTGATTGGTACCGTATTTATCACATTATGAGAAAATAATGATGCTGTTGCATGATGTTTTTGTGTATTAGGCTATCTCATCATAGTAATTCTTTCAACTACTAACATGGAACAACATCCCCCATGTCCCATCTTGCAGGTCAATGAAGCAGGTAGATGTCAGACCAGAAAATGCCCTGCCTTTTTTTTATGGTTTAAAACTGATTTTCAGTGTGAAACTTTTTTATGAAAGTCCAAACATATCTGTTTTCAAACTAGTTTATGAAAGAACAACAGTGTTTTCCACTGAAATATTAATAAAGTCCTTAACTTAGTTTTCTAGTGAGTAAAAGATACCAACCATCTTTTTTTTTTTTTT
>VXBW01000931.1:113655-126422 GCA_013400375.1 Thinocorus orbignyianus
TTTTTTAAAGTCATAATTCTGCAAATTTCATCATACTCAGCTGCACAAGCTCTGCATGCCTGAAAGGATGACAAGGCAAAAACTGTACCTTATCTGAGTAATTTGCAAGTTCAACATGTCTTTTTCTAACCTTGTAATTCCTTGTCACATCCTAATTTTTGTACACAAAAAAAATGCTGAAAAGGGTCAGCTGTCCATTTTCAATAGCACCTTGATTATTTCTTTCCTTTTTGACTCCTAACTTCTCCTTTTCCTTCCTTTCCACCCCTTTTTCCTTCCTCCCTTCCTTCCTTCCCCCCACCCATCCTCCCTTCCATGCACCCATTATAATGAATTAAGATGTAAAAGCAATATCCCTGGCAACACCATGTCTGCCTTTTCTACAGGTTGGGGTAGAGCAGCACTGTGCTTCTCCAAACTGTCTCAATTCTTTTCTGACCATATCTACATACCACAGAAGCTACAAGGCCATTCTTGTACACAGGTGTTTAAATTAAGCTGGATGTGCCTCAGGAAAAAAAAAAAAAAAAAAGTACCAACCCAACTGTGAGAATGAACTAATTCTACGTGTGACATTCTAAGAATTTCTACCAATTTTGTTACGCGGGAAGTAGATTTCATGACATTAATACTTTTCTGTCCTAAGATTTCTGACAGATTGTATCTTTTGAAATTCCTGTTGGCTTTCCCAAACCTGCTGGGCTTCTTTTTTTTTTTTTTCCTTTTAAAAAAATTCCTTTTAAAAGATCTCATTACAATCAGTAAACAAATAACTAGTCTTTTCCATCTGCAGAGAATTTAAAATTATGTTTCATTAGCGGTTGGGAAAGTATGCCATAGAAGCTTGGAGAGAAGTGAGGAGAGTGACCTCTAATGACCATCAGACCTGCATTCTCTTCCTTATATCCTCTTTCCTTTAAGCCCATCTACTGGAAACATCCATAGAGACACTGTCCTGCCATCATTCATTTGGATTCCAACATTTGTGTCCTTCTCTTCCCACCCTCAAACATGGTGAGTGTCAGGAGGAGTATAGTCCTCCTTTCTCCTGGGAATACCTAACAGAGTGAGGGCCAGCAGTGGATGCCTAAGATCATGAAAAATTAGATGAGTGCAAAGTAGGTTTTTGCCCCACAACTTCTAGCTCGCAAAATGCAATCAGGTCAGGGCCTCTATCAGAATCCTTACTTGCATTTAAAATATCCTTGTTGCTTTATTTCTTTCTTGAATTGGCTTTTATGGTGGGAAGAATTAAGTTGTTGCCAGGTACAATGGAACAGTCACCTGCCTGTGAGATGGTCAGAATAGCCAACTCTGTAAAGACCAGGAAGATTCAGGTTGTGATGACATCCAGTATTTTACCGGTATTGGGTTTGAAGCAGAGAGTAGATCAGAATCCAAGAGTGCCTCTGGTTACCAGAGAAAGAATAGCCTTTTCTAAACATCATGGTGGCCACCTGAGAGCTATCACTGTGCCAGAAGACATCTGAAGACATTCATTTCCAAAGGCTGGTTTCAGTCAAACCTTTCACAGCCTTGTAACAATTTTGCTTAATTTAATTTCCTTTTGTTTAATATAATTTCCCCTCTTTTAATCTAATTTCCTATGTTGTGTTTTAATAGAAGATGAAAAGTAAAAATGGAAACAAAATATCAAGAACAAGGATGAAACAAAGACATATCCAAACATAAATCAGACCCTTGTGATTAGGTAAGTTCTAACTGACATATTTGGTAACTCTGTGGACAGATAGATGTCATTTTTGGCACCTCTATTTCTGCGTTTCTGTCTATGCAGTTAGCTCAATACCAATGTCTGTGTTTTATGGGGACATGAAAGAAATGCAGATGTCTTGTCCTGTAAATCACTGTAGCTTTATACAAAGTAATGAGTCTCTTACTAATGAATCAATGTCACAAGTACATCCCAAAAGGAAAAAACATTTGTGCCTAACTCATTGTCTCTGTCTTGCTTACTTAAGCTGGTGTTGGGGCGGTGCTGATCACAAGAAAAGAGAGGGCTATGCGTGTCCCTTTCAACACTGTGCTGAGAGGGAAAACTGTACCAAAGCTAGCCAAAGAAAATCCTAATTTACTAATATGATAAGACAATAGTTATAAAGAAAAAATCAGACCAAACCAAAAAACCCCAACCCACTTCAGTATTTCCTACAGGTATTAGAAAACATTTAACCTTCAAAAGAAAGATGAACACAGTAAAACATTTTAGATATTTAAAACATCTGATTTTATCCTCAGTATCCAACAGATTTGCAATACTAAAAAGTGAAAAATTGGTTCTGGTCACTAATTAATTTTCAGCTTTTAAATTTCCCATCCCCTTTGATTTGTTCAGCCCATGTGTTGATACGTAATTAGGACAAATTTAAATGGCAATTAACATCTGTCTGAAATGAATACTTGAAACATTATAAGCATCAGGTGTCATTTGTGGGACCTTATTGCCTGTGACCATAAGGCTTATGTGAGCGCTTAGGGGAATTTTTGTCTTTAATTTTAATTTTGTAGCCTGGCTATGACACTGGCCAATTAATTTAGGCTCATAAAAATTAAGATCTCTTTAAGGCCTTGATTAGAGTTATTTGGGGAAAACTCATTAAAACCACCCTTCAACAGCTGAAATCAAACCTGCTGCACCAACTAAAATAATTTTTTTCCTAAGGCAGAAGTTAACCTAAAAATAACATATTACTCTCTGGCTTAAGTCTATTTCAAGCAGTTTTGTTCATAGAGAGAGGAAATATATTACTGTGAAAAAAGTTGGCAACAGTAAATATCAGTGCTCTTGTGTTCAAGAAATTGCTCTTGTCTCTGACAAGGAGGATGACAATTTGGAATGCAGTTGGAAGGGTATGGGTGATTCAGTAATTAAAAGGAGTGTGATTGTACCAGAAGCTACTCAAGCTGCCATTTGTGACAAAAACAATTGGCTGAGGAGAAGAATGTCTTGGCATTAAAGAGCTCTTTGCAATATATATGAAATTGTTTCTAGGAATTCAGCAGAGCTGGCTGTACATATAAAGGTTCAAATATCTGAGATGGGTGGAAAATATAAGGAACTGTAGAGATAGCTTCTGAGCATGTGCCTATGCATGTCCTGTTGATAATTTTTTCATGCTGTTACAGACAGAGGGGAGCATCTGCGAAGCACACAAGAAGTAAAAAAAGGCTGGTGTTGACAAGTTCACCCGAGACAATTAAGGATAAGTTATTGCTTTAACAACATTGCCCTGAATGTGGGGCAGGACAGAATTACATGACCCAAAGAGGAGCATCTGCAAGATTTCACTTCTCAAAGCACAACTCCTAAAGGCATTTCTTCTTCAGGTAAGGAGGTTGGTGTGGAGTTTCCTTGGGACTTGGTGGTCCAGCTTCCCTGTCAGACGCAGGTCTGGGTGAGTGGTGTCCCAGGTTTCCTCAGGGAAAGTGCAGAGGCTGTTTTTCTGAATTACTCTTGTGAAAATCTATGAAGCGAAAGGAAGCTGCCGATCTGCCCAGGCATAGCAGGTCCACAGCTGGTGAAGGATCATATGGCAATTTGGCAGCCTACTCACAACCTTTTACTTGAACAAACACTCCAAATAAAGGGACAGATTCTCAGCTGATGCCATCTGCACATCTATGTGTCTCCATTCATTATCACAGTCTTGCTCTCAGTGCAGATCGTCTTGGTATTTTTGTTTTCATTTCCAGGTGTATTGTTTGCAGTCAGATCTGGTGTGTCCTACTGATTTCTCCTCTTTCACTTCTTTCCCTTCCGTTGATTTTTCAGCTGAACAATAAGCTGAAAGAAGAGACCAGAGTTGCAAGTGGGTTTGAGTGGCTTGGAAATGTGAATAACAGCTGGTCTGCCATTAAAGAGCATTTGAGCTTGTACGCAAACATCTAGTCTTACTTTTCTCAGACTGGTTGCCATATGATCTGCACACAAGTGGCTTAGAAAAAGAAATAAGAAAAGGAAAACTAAATGGAATCTTTTCTTGAAAATCTTTAGGAACTGTAGTGAAGTGATAGGACTGCCAAGAAAGCTTTATTAAATAGCCATTAAACATTAAAAAAAAATATGTTCTTGTAGGAGTCTTGGCCCCAGTCAGCTCTGTGGACTTGGCATACATTCTAAAAATTCTGGGTTTCTTTTAATTCTTTAGTTTTGCTGTATAATCACTGTTTGACTCCAGAGCCAAAGACCTATGTGCTTGCTTGAGAATAAGTAGCTCCACCTTGTATCTGAAGAGTCGCTGAAAGATTTGTGTCTGGTTTGGCAATTTTGTACCCTTTGTTAAATGTGGTAAAATGCAGTTCTTCCCTACTGCATCATTAGAAAATAGTCTAAATCTGGCTTCTTATTTGGTAATATATAATATGCATATAAAGATATGTTTTGGAGAGCCTTTTAATATTACTAGTAGGACTCGGTGAGATATTGAGGTCATCCCCCACTGTAAATTATTAGACTGTTTAATGGTCAAATATTTCTGAGTACAGCATTCATAGTTTAGGGAGGGGGTGAAGGTTTTCTGTTCGTTCTCTGCTCTACTTAGATTTTTTGATAGGAATAAACTTAAAGCTCACGTTTATCAGCACAAGACCTAATCGTAGCCACCTCAAAAGAAGTCTCTTTCCATCACTATGCTTAATAGACTTATAAAAATATACTTTTAAAGCCCTTCACTTGCTGTGGAGGTTTATTATAGTGTTTCTGCCTCCAGCTGTCCACCTCATTCCTGTGCCAGAAACTATTAAATGATGCTTCTGTTTTTGGCTGAAGTGGTTGACACCACTTCATATTTTTCCAAACTCCTTACTTGACAGTAGGGTGATAAACTCTGGTAGGGGGGCAGAGCAAACGGCTAGGGGCTTTATCATCTTAAACTGCTGCAGTGTATAAAATACTCCAGGCTTGCAAAAATCCATCTTCCACAAAGCCACCCTCATCTGTTGCAGAAAGAGGGTATTTTCTACCTAGTCAGTTAAAGGGCATGTACTTTTCAGAAATTCCTTCAATAATGGGTTGACTTTCTTAGCTTGAAGCAAACTGCTGTGGGTTTGGTTTGGTTTCATTTGATTCATAAAATGGAGAAATCAGCAAAGTACCAGACCTGCCTGAATAGCAGCAGTATTTGCTAGTGTGACACAAAAGTTCAGGTCAGGGTCTTGCACATGCTGAAGAATAGAAGCAGGAAATCCTCCCTAAAACACATCCGATGGATTTCTGGTGGTGGAATTAAATGAGCTCTCAGCGTAACCTAACCTTTCCAAACTCTGTGAATTGCTATGGAGCCGTATTCCAAGAAATGCATTGCAATTACACATGGGCATGCCTCCACAGCAAGCCTTTTTTCTTTTTTCTTTTTTCCTTTTTCTTCTTTTTTCTTTTTCCCTTTTTCTTTTTTCTTTTCTTTTTCTTTTTTCCTTTTTCTTCTTTTTTCTTTTTCCCTTTTTCTTTTTTCTTTTCTTTTTCTTTTTTCTTTTCTTTTTCTTTTTTCTTTTCTTTTTCTTTTTTCTTTTCTTTTTCTTTTTTCTTTTCTTTTTCTTTTTTCTTTTCTTTTTCTTTTTTCTTTTCTTTTTCTTTTTTCTTTTCTTTTTCTTTTTTCTTTTCTTTTTCTTGTTCCTTTTCCCTTTTATCTTTTTTTTTAATTCTTCTTCTTTTTCTTTTTCTTTTTTTTTTCCTCCTTTTTTCTCTTTCCTCTTTCATTTTTTTCCTTTCATTAACGATTCTGATCTGGAAGCAGAAACTGGCTTTGTTTGGTGCTGATGGAGTTTTTCTTGCTACTATTTATTCTGTCATCACATGATTCCCACTACCTGGGAAGCCGGGCCACAGTACAATTTGTCAAAACAAAACAGCATGTATTGCAGTTTTCCAGGCTAAAATTCATTACAGTTCAATAGTTACAACTTGAGATGTGACTGGAGCAGAGGCAGGCAGATCATCGCAGTTGGTAAACAGTAACTATCCCAAGGTAAGCTGCTCCCTGTCTTGTGTGGGAATGCCAGTAGACTAAGGGCAAAATGTTGAACGCAGATGAATTTTACCGCCTTAGTTCTGTTTTGATCCTCCAAGGGTTTTGATTGGCTCAGTATAGAAATACTAAACTGTAATTGCTTTGTATAAAAAGAGTTACTCTTTGTTTACGTAGCAAAGCAAAAATGTGATTGCAGCATGACCTAGACATAAGCCCTCTGGTCACCAAGGGTACCACACGTCATTTACAGTCAGTGCTGTCCAAATATGTCTTCATTGCTACCATTAGCTCTGCTAGCTAAGTTTTGATTGGTTTTAGTCTGATTGTTTCTTCTAGAGTTGCCAAAGGTGGCAAAACAGAGGCATTTTGTTGCTCAGACTTGCTCTAAGGAAATATAATCTAGTCCAGACGGTATCACTGCGTGGGATTCATCTCACTAATTTTAGCTATTTAATAATCAGGCAGCAAGTTGAACTATTTAACTAGTAGTCACTGGAGATGAATGGCCATCCACAGAATGACTTGCCCTGGCCTGTGTGTACAGTGAATCATCTTCTGTAGGCACCCATGATTGTTGAGGAGTCTACATGACTAGCTTAGATGATGTCTGTAACTTTTCAGTAGCAGAAGCTGGGTAACATGCATCCCTCCAAGTAATTTTTATCTAGGCAAGGCAAGGTTTCCATCTCAAGGTACACTGCATGTAGCCAATGCTTGAAATGCAACATCTCCAGAAATGGCTACAGGAGCTGTGAATGCAAACAGTGTGATATGCTCTTCCAGTTGTCTTTAGCCTGATTAGAGAACAGGACTTGTCTTATGTTTTCATTCTCCTTATAACAAACCTTAAGCTGCCTTTTTCACCAATGGATCTTTATAAACAACACACAAAAAGGAATGATAATGCTGCTCTTCATTCATGCTTATACAGTCCCCTGTGAGCCCCAGAGAGAGGCTTAAGTACATGTTCAGAAGATCAAGAATTAAAGTTCAGGGCCTTGTGCATCTTGGCATTGCAGCTGCAAATAAGAAGAGGACAGACCTTGCCCCAGTGACTTAAAGCGATTTGACAATAGTTACCTGAAGTATTCTGGAAGTGACCAAGGTATGAAATGGACAAGTCCTAATGAGCAGATTCACACCAGGCTCAAACTGAATTTTATTTGACTAATGCCAGTCTGACTCAATTATGGTGACTCACAATGTTTTCTTGTAGCATGAACAGAAAGAACCAACTTAATGTTTGGAAATGTCTGACTTCTCCCAACTTCTTAGATGTGTAGTTTATTTCTGTTCTGAGAAGACGGGGAAAACAAAAAGCAGCTCTCCACCCTGGCATATAATGCTTCTATTCAGCAACAAGCACTAATTTTGCCATTGCTTTAGTGATCTTTTGTCATGCTTTTTTTTCCTTCCAGCCAGCTCAGATGCTGAACATGGGGAAGTTGAATTCTTTGTCAGCTCTGAGTATTTTTTCATGAAAACTTTCTAGTACGTGAAAGGATTTAGTTCCAAAATACCAATTTTGTAGGCAACTAACAAAGATGTCTTTTTTCCTCCCCTTTTTCATGGAATTGCTTCTTAGAAAAAAAAAATCACAGAAGGGGGGTTGATTTTGTATAAAAGCTGTTACTTGTAGGAGACCTTTATAGGCTTAACAATTTAAAAGAAATACTGAAAATTTTGATACACTACACAGACAATGGCCTTCACTTGAAAATCATTTTGGATCACTAAAATGCCACACAATCTTTGTGCCATGGTGATCTACTGCATAAAACTGAACAATCATAAAAGTAATAATTTAGGCAAAAGGTTGCTGTTTCATCTGGCAGTATAGTGATTGTAATAATAGCATATCTGATACATGAGTGACTTTAAGAAAGGGGGAGACAAAAAGAACTTAAAAGCAGGCAGTGTCTGTTTTCACTAAGCTACTAAATCACATCTTATTTCAAACCAAGGTACATGCTTAAATTTCCATCCAAGTTCTAATCCAGTGGCTTTAAACTAAGCTAGTATCTGCTGCTGAACTGGATCTGCTCTTGGATAAGCTTCCAGCAATGCTTTTTTCTTAACCGTGCCAAGCCACTTGGCAAACTGTGTCAATACAGACCAAGGGCACAGAAGTCTCTTTCCTACTTCAGGTTCATATATCTTTTTATCTTTCTTGTGCTGGTGACACAAGATCTCTGAATAAAATTACGTTTTAAAGCATGCATTATCATTGTAACACTATAGCATTGCTAATATTAGTAGAATAACAACATATTTTAAACTGATTTGTATTAAAGCACTCAGTTAAATAGTGTGACAGACTACACACTCAAAGGGTTGGTATTCACCATATCTAACTTTATATCCTTTTAGTTCAGCGCCTAATCTCTCTATGCAGTGAAGCAGAAGAGACAGTTCTAAAGGCTACTTTTAGGTGAAGCAGCTTGATTTCTGGAGGTGCCTTTGTGCCTCGATCAACTATACAAAAAGTCTGTATTGTTGCATGACTTCACCACGATGAATCTAAGTTAAAATGGACTTTCAGTTTGCACTTTGGAGTTCCCTAATTTGTGACTTCATAGCCCCAATGACACCTTTTTTTGATATTGTATTTTCAGATACCAGTTCCATCCTAAAAATCCCCCATGGATGGATCAGTCACGTGTAATATACGATGGCACAACCTCAGTCCTTAAACAGCCTCCATGCTTTTGAGCTCCAGCAGCTTGATCCCGCTCCACGGCTACCTGTGCTTTGTCCCTGCTTCTATCCCTGTGACTGACAGCCTCTGCCCAAAGTTAGGGAAGATGCTGGACATAAGCCTTTTCAGGAATTATAATCGGCAGCCCCCGCTCTCCTGTCTGTGACAACAGCTCATCGATTACCCTGAGCTCCTTTTTTCTTATACCCCATAAGCTTCTCCTCCTTCTCACCAGCAGCCATTGTTTCTCATCTGCTTCCCTCCAGTCCTTCATGTCAGGAAATATGCTGAAAGATGGAAATATTTTACTGCCCTTAACTTTCTGTTACCCCAAGGTAAACAGAACAGTAGAGCAGCTAAATTTTTGGTCTTTGTATGTGAAAACAGAGTGGGGAACAGGATTGTAATGAGCGCTGTAGAGTGTTGCATAGATCTATATTTACAAAATGCTTCAAAGTTTGGAATTTGTTTACCCAGTTCTCAGGTCTGAATGTCTTCTGTCCCTAAGTTTTAATTAGGTTGATGATATATCTCATAACTTTCCCAGTCCTAGAGTAAAGGGCTATTAGGTGTGTAGTCCATGTTTGGTCCTTGTCTAAACAAATGTTTAAATTTAGCCTTAGGAAGGTTGAGAAGGTAGGAACACAGTTTTAAGGTTTGGGATTCTGAAATAGGCTTCAAAGCATTGGATAAACATGTATCTTCTCTTTTATTAGCTGACAGTTAAATAAATAGCTGTAAGTATGAGTAAGTAGATTATCTGTATGAGAACAAAATCTCAGAGTACACTGCAATGACTAACTCTAAAAACATGAAGAGGTGAACTGAAGCAGCAGATCTGAGGACTCATGCCCAAAGCTTATTTCTGTTGTCTGGAATATTCAGGGATTTTGACTTGGTCCTCTACCTTGCAGGAATTATGCTGATATTCAATACATAACATTAGATAAAGCTGTCCTCCCAGAGCTGAAAAACCCTTGATATCAACCTTTATATATATATATATATATATTTGTACACCTATATACCTTTAACATCAATCTGTAAAAGATGAAGTTTCCAGATTGGAAGAATTCTACCAAACGTCTATGTAGTTAAGACGTTTTCTTCTCAGATGAAAACACTGCTTCCCCACCTGGTTGTGAAGAAGAGAGAGCTTGCATAGCTTTTAGTTTCTTTGAAGTACAAACCTGACAGGACAAATAAGGATTTGTCCTCTTCTTTCAGTTTAGGTGCATTCAAACAGAAACAGTGGCAGATGGACAATAGCATCATTCCACCATATTTGAACATTGTGGTTGTAAATACAATCAAACTTATCCAGAAAGTTTTCTTAAACGCATAATCTCCCTACTGAGCAATAGATATCTCTGATCCCTCAAATAACTGTATTGAAGCAAATAAACTTTAGCTATAAAACTTTCAGAACACAATCTTTTGATTTATATTTCTCTTTGCCTTCCTGGTGGTACAGAGAAGATCTATACAACCAGGATGATGTACCCCTCAGGGGCTTGATCAAGCCACTTTATAACTGCTGCCAAAATATCTGGCTATTTATTTAACTCAAAGCATTTTGCCATGCCAGAAAAGTTGACTGCTGAGCACCAGGAGACCCAAAATATTCCTACCCCATGGATCATGGATTTCCCTGTGTCACTTATCTTACCATTTCGGTGCAATACCATATGTTCACGTACAATTCTGTAATGTGACCTATATGTTTGCTTTCCTTGATGAAAACCAAGGAGGCAGCAAATTATCTGCAGCACTGACACACAAATTGTGATTTTTTTTAAATTTATTCCTCAACTTAGATTTATTTTACTTTTTATATTCTGCTGGGTAAGTACTCTCCAGTGAAGGCTCATATTTCATGAAAAATTGGGAACAACTGTTCAGTGAACAAATGTGCCCAAATGTTCCTAAATAACAAGTGTCACAACATAATCGATTTCATTTTTAATCTAGGGATGGCATTTGCAAAAAATACTATCTAAAACTTCTATAAATGTTCATCTCCATTCTGCAAAAAAAATTCTTCCTGATAAGCAGAGCTAAGTTAGAGCTGAATTTGGCCAAAACAGAGATCTGGATCTCAGCTGTCAACATGGAAATGAAATATTTACCAACAACACTCTGACCAGGTTTGGAATGAACAGGGAAAGCTGAATGCAGTGAGGATTGGTTCAGAGTTAGCCAAGACACAACTCTCTCCATCTCTGAGTATGTATGCCTGTGCCTGTGTTTGTATGTGAGAATAACTATGAAGCTTAAGTTTTAGGCAGGGCTTCTGATGGCATACTGTTTTAATTGTAATGTGGCCCAACTAACTAACTGCATATGGAGCAGTGACATAGCTGTGACATTCTTGCTTTTGAGACAGAAAAGACTGACTAAAGATTGAGATGATCTATTTAAGTCTTATGCTGCGTTGCAGACCGTTGTGGCTTTCATGTTTTTTTGTTTTTTTTTTCATTGCATGTGGGATACTTCTTATTGTTTAAACATATACTAGGATTTTTGATAATGACGAATTATGGTACAGATTCTCTACTAAGGGACATTTGGAAAAACTTAAGCAAGTTAAACATGTGAACTCAAACCATATTAAATGCCTGTGTGGACACTTGATCTGGGAATTACAACGTCCTCCATCCAGTTTAACTTAAGTCACTTCCAAAATAAATGAAAATAAATTTTATTAAGATCACCAGTTCAACAGGAGGAGATGCACAAAAAAGAACTACGGCAGATCATCAAGTCCACACAGAAAGCCAGTTCATAATTGTATAATCGCTGGAGTTTATAGTCACAACAACTACAAGTATACTTCTAGCAGATCTAACTCTTTCCCTTTCTACATCCTGAATATCAGGTTAAATAAGGGTTAACGTGAAAGTCTTAATCCAGCCGATAAATCTTGGCTGCTTTTGAAAGCTTTTTGCTAAACACCATGCTTTGTTGTGTACTCCAAACACTGCAGGCAAAAGAAGATGGAATTAAAACTGAATTTTCACAGCATTTTTTGAGTTAATGCAGAATGTAAATGTTACTTAGCAGGGCAAGCGTTTGGGGATTTGTTTTTTTTTTTTCACATTTGAGCAGTTAATGAGCATTTCCAGACTGAGCTTGCCGTTGTGTAATTTAGCAGGACCTACGGATGACATGGCGGCTGAGTTCCTCTGAGGCCCATTACTTCCTGATCTCTGCTATCAGATCAGATTTATGATGTGGATAAAGACGAGTTTGGGTCCACTTAAGGTTTACTGCTTATTGACCGTTAGAACTGCTGAAGTGATTTCTAGCAGCAGAGAATATTATATTGGAGATCAGGATTATGCAAGGCCTTTGTATCTTAGGGAAGTGTTTATAATTTTTAAGGTCTACCAGCTTTCTGGTTCACTGTGCTGCAGAGTAAAGATCTTTTCTGGCTCCAGCAGGACTTTCCTGGTTGAAATACATACCTGAAAATACTACGAATAGATAAAACAGTTTACTAAAACATGTTAATCTAGAAGTCAAAGTAATCAAAATGTGTGGCTGAACCCTTTCTGCTTTAAATTCAGCAGTCCTTGGAGGCCCAGTAGAGGCAAGGTCAACAGAAATAATGGGATTATACCACAATTTTGTCTGTGTATTTGTTTTATACTTCCTTTTAAAGGGCACAATGGACCTTTTTTCTTTGTCCAGAAGTGGGTAATTGCACTTTCTGCTATTGTAAATGTGTACTGGTGCTTGCTATTGTTCTTTGAATTTTAGCTTCCACTTTTTTCAATACTGTAGCTTTACTAATCTTTCACAAATTTATGTTTTTAATGTTCTCGTGTGGTCACACCCATGCATGCTCTTTATATTGAGTTCAGGGTTTAAAACAAAACCTGGGATATGATCTCATGTTTCTGCACTGATGGAGCCTTAATTTTAGAACATTGCTATTATGAAATTAAAGCTGTATACATAGTATATTTTGAATAGCTGCCCGTTTAGAATCATAGAATCATAGAATGGTCAGAGTCGGAAAGGACCTTAAAGATCATCAAGTTCCAACCCCCCTGCCATGGGCAGGGACACCTCTCCCT
>VXBW01000932.1:0-10094 GCA_013400375.1 Thinocorus orbignyianus
GTGGGGGGAGACCCCCGGCTGCGGCCCGGGGAGGGCGCGGGCGGGGACAAAGGTGCGTGTTCCCGGGAGACGGTGGAAGAACGGGAGGCGGAAACCGCCGGGAGAGGCGGAACCGGGAGAAGAGCCCGGGCTTAAGGTGGACCGTGGGCCGGGGCAGGGCCGCGCTTCCCGGGGCTTTTCCGGTGGGGCTGTGCCCGGTCTCTGCAACGGGAGACCCCGGTCCCTCTCGGGGGCGCCCGTCCGGGCTCTGCCGGGAGGAGCGGCTGCTGGGCATAGAGGGAGCGGCCGCGGGGGGCGGAGGTTCCCGTTTACCGGGGGCTCTGGCATGGCCCTTGCATGGGGCAGACACCCCCAAAGCCCCTTTTGATCTCGGGGCGATCCCAGCCGGGAACGAGCTCCAAGATGCCTGTGTCCGGGGTTGGAACACACCGGGTGGAAAAGCATCTGTGCCCGGGCTGATCTGGCTGGTTGCAGCATCTCTCCAGAGCCCTGGCAGAAGCCAGGGCAGAGCAGAGGTTGGCAGGAGCATGGGCTGCAGGAGGGCGAGGATGGGAAGCCAAGAGCTTCCCACCATGTCTGGGCCAAATCACCCACCAGCATCTCTGGGCACTGGCTCTCCTGGAGCTGGCGTGAAGCATTGGGACGCTCCTGGGCCTGGGACCCCTTCCCTGCTGTAAAACAGGTTTGCAAGAAGCTTGTGCTCATTAATTCTAATGAGCTCCGTCCTCCTAGGCCAAAACAATCTGGGGAGTGTGAGGACAGGGTGCAGGATCAGCCCCAGCGTCCTGCATTGTGGTGCCTGTGCCTGCGGGGAGTGGGGTAGTCGTGGGGGCTCTGCAGGTGCCCGGTCGTGGCCGTCTCGAGTGGTATCTGGGCGCCACAGGCAGCTGTGAGCTCTGATAGGGCCCTATCAGCAGTGGGGCTGGTGTGTGATCTTCCTGCTCTGGGTACAGGCAGCTTGGGACTGTGTCCCCAGAGGGGATCCCTCCCCAGCAGTGGGGAGCAGAGGCCGGGATCGAGGGATGGGGAGGCTGTGCAGTGCTGGGTGCCTGTTGGGGCCTGCACAAGAGTGTTCCAGTCCTCTCCTTCTCTCTGCCTTGCAGCGTCTCTGCCCTTCATCGTCCTGACGCTGGTGAACTCCCCGTACAAGCGGGGCTTCTACTGCAACGATGACTCCATCCGCTACCCCTACAAGGCGGACACCATCACCCACGGCCTCATGGCTGGGGTGACCATCCCCTGCACCGTTGTCATTGTAAGGAATCACCAACCCCACCCCTCTGGGGCAGGGACATCCTGGCATGTTCCATCCAGGATCTGGGAGCCAACAGCCCACCTCCAGACCCCCTGGCAGAGCAACACGACCCTCGGGTCGAGCCCTGCCCTTCTAGGGATCAGGAGGTCCCTCTGGGGTGGTGAGACCCATGTCCCATGGGGCTGGTTCCCTGCAGGGAGGGGGAGAGGCCCCATGAATTCCTGTGGCTGGTGAGTGTCAGGGGCTCCTGTGCCACAGACCCGAGCCAGAGCATCCTGTGCCCCTGGTGCTGGGGAGCTGCTGGGTGGCCCCAAGAGCCTCACCCCTTGCCCCTCGGTCTCTGCAGATCTCATCAGGGGAGGCATATCTGGTCTATACGGAGCGCCTCTACTCCAAGTCAGAGTTCAACAACTACCTGGCCGCCCTCTACAAGGTGGTGGGGACCTTTCTCTTCGGGGGGGCCATCAGCCAGTCCCTGACTGACCTGGCCAAATACATGATCGGCCGTCTCCGGCCAAACTTCCTGGCTGTCTGCAATCCTGACTGGTCCAAGGTGAACTGCTCCATCTACGTGCAGCTGGAGAACGTCTGCCAGGGTGACAGCAGGAGCATCACTGAGTCCAGGTGAGCTGTGGGGCCACAGGGCCTCCCCCACCAGGCTCCAGATGGGTATCGATGCTTTCCTGCTGCAGGGCAGAGCCTGTGGAGTGGGTCAGGGGCTTGCAGGGGGCTGGCTGGGCGCTGGGGGCTCTCTCTCATGGCCTGGCCTGTCCCTTTTTTCCTGCAGACTGTCCTTCTATTCTGGACACTCCTCCTTCGGGATGTACTGCATGATGTTCCTGGCGGTAAGTGCCACGCTCTGGGCATGCTGTGCTGCTGGAGGTGACAATCCCTCGGGCAGACCAGCGCCCTGAGCACCCCGCCTTCCAGCCCGTGGGTGCCCCCTGCGCTGGGTGATTGCTCCCCCCTTCCCTGCCCAGCTCTACGTGCAGGCCCGCATGGCGGGGAAGTGGGCCCGGCTGCTGCGCCCCACCATCCAGTTCTTCCTCATCGCCTTCGCCATCTACGTGGGCTACACCAGGGTGTCTGACTACAAGCACCACTGGAGCGATGTGCTGGCGGGGCTGCTCCAGGGAGCCCTCATTGCTGTCCTCATCGTAAGTGTCCCCCGTGAGGGCCACCTGATGCCCTGCCGGGTTGCCGCCGGCTGCGGCTCAGCTGCTGGAAGGGTCCCCAAACCCTCTGTCATCTTGGTCTTCTCCAGGTCCGTTACGTCTCTGACTTCTTCAAGCACCGTCCCCCGCAGCAGTGCGGAGAGAAGGACCCGGAGCGCAAGCCCAGCCTCCCGCTCACCATGAGCGACCCCGACCGCAATCACTACAGCTACCGGGGCGCCCCGTGAGCACCGGACTGTGGGCCTGCCCCTCGCCATGCGCCGCTGCCGCCGCCGCGGGGGGACTAGGACACCGGCTCTGTATCAGCCTCCAGCTCCACAGCTCCCGTGCCTCCCGCTGCTGCAGGTACTCGCAGGGCATCCCTGCACCCCCGCTCCTGGCTCCACACGGTGCCCAGTGATCCCAGCACCCTGCCCGTAGGAAAGGGAGGTCTTCGATCCCCTGCGCGTCTGAGTCACACTCCCAGGCTGCCATCCCAGCCCTCTGCATGGAGGAAGGGAGGGGAGGGTGGCACGTGGGGGTGGATTTATCGGGCTGGCAAACCGCGCCGAGCAAAGAGCAAACTCGTCAGGAGGTCTGAGGTTGCCTGTGCTGAGTGTGTGTTATCCCTGTCAAATTATCCGGCCTTATGAGTACAAATCCTCGCAAGCACAGGGGGAGGAGGACAGCTGCTGGGCTAGCGATACTTTTTTGGAAAGGATTAAAGCAATCCAGAGCTCTTCTCTCTTCCCTGATTACCTTTAAAAGCAGCCCTGGCTGCCAGCAGCTGATGCAAGCGCCGGGCAGGCTTTTCTCTGGTGGTGCCTGATGCTGCAGGGCTGGAAGCAAGAGCTGCCCGTGCCCACCTGCTTCCCGCCTGGCTTGGGGCGAGGGGGATGCTTGAGCCTTTCTCTCTCCTGCAGCTTCAGCTGATGCTTTAGAGGGTGTGTGGGGGTGGGGTGGTTGGGGGAAGGGGCGAAGCTTTCTGTGGTAAAGGACAATAAATGGGGATGTGGAGCTGCACACAGGACTCCGGACTCCATGGGAAGGTGGGGAATGGGCCTCGGAGCAGTCCCATCGCTGAAACACAGCTGCCTCCGGCGCTGGAGCACTGTGGGCCTCTTCTTAAACTATACGCATTTTGATTATGATATGTTTTTGTAAAAATGTGTTTTTTAAATTAGATCATCCTTAAAGAATGTCTGCGTCGGGCCTGTTCTCTTACTCCATGGATGCTCCTGGCCTTGGAGTAGATGGGCTGAAGTGTTCAGAACTTCCCCTTCCCAGGAAAAGGGGTCTGACACCCTTCGCCAGCAGGGAGGTTTGCTGTGCTGGGGGGCTCTCGGGGCTCCTGAGCCCCCTCTCCAGATTGTGCTGAGGAACTGGGGCTGATGGGGCATGAGGGGCTGGTAGGAGTGGCATCATCCCAGGAGAAGGACCCCCAGCAGCCATGGAGCTGGCCAGGCACTCCTCACCCTGTAAAATACCACCTTCAGGAGGGTGGTTCTCTGGCCAGTGAGCTTTTTGAGAAGCGAGGAGAGCCTTTCTGGATGGATCCCACACCGGCGCTGCCTTTGCCCTGACCCTGGGAGCCTCCCGTGCTCCCCGGCTCTGCAGCCGGCCTCTGCAAGGGGGAGGGAAGGCGGGGAGAAGCTCTCGGAAAAAGTGACGTTTTGTGCCTGCAGCTTTCTTGGCTGCTGCGGCAGCTGGAGCTGAGGGAAGGCTGGGTGGTGAGGGAGCCTTGGCACGGCCAGCCCCATCCCTGCCGCCTCCCAGGGCAGCCATGGGGAAAGGCAGGGCCAGGGCTGGGAGATTGGGGGTCCCTCTGTGCCCCCAGGGAGCAAGAGGGGCAGCGGGGTGCAGCACCCTGGCAGTGTCCCAGCAGCTCCGGGCTGGACAGCCTGGCGTCAGCCTGGGCTGTGTCGGCTCCACCGCATTGGCACGGTCCTGGGCTCTGCGTTTAGGTGGGGGCATCCCAGCTCCAGCTGTGATGCTCGGGGCTGCCTGGGGTCTTGCCTGAGGCTTGTTGGAGGTGGGAAGAGCTGCCACCGTGGCACCGGGAACCAGAGCCCTGGCTGGATCCTCGGATCCCGGCTGCTCCCTCCACCCGGGCCCATCCCAGGCTCTGCAGAGTATCAAGGCCTGGGGACGGGGCCAGGAGTAGCTGGGGTCACCCTCAGGGAGGGAATGGCTGGTCAGGGGCTCGGCTCTGCCTCCAGAGTCTCTTCCTGCCCTCTCTCAGCACAGCCTGGGCTGGGAACGACGGGCGCCCCGACACCCCAGCCCTGCTGCACAGAGCCCATGTGCTCCCGCAGTGTGGGTTACTCCAGTCTAGACAAGCCCCAGTCAAAAATACCTTCCCTGCGTGGAGGGAACTCCCTGCCACATGCTGCTTTCCTGTTTTCCTTTGAGAGCTTTCTTCCTGCAAGCCCTTCCCTGGTGCCCCAGCAGGGTCCTTCCCCCTGTCCAGCCCTCCAGGTTGATTAAGGTCTGATGGTGTAAAACAAAGCTGGGGGGGAAGTGCCAGGGCAGGGCTCTCTGCTGCAGGGTTTGCAAACAAAGGGTTTGCAACCAGCAGCTCCTGGTGCTGGGGCAGTGAGGCACAGCCCGGGTTCCAGAGTTTGCCTGTTTGGGTTTCCTCTGGCTGGTGCCCGGCAGCTGCCCCAGTTCCTGGCGTTGCCTCGATGCCACGCACCTCTGCCGCCAGGAACGTGCTGCTCCCTTCCCCTGAGATCTGATTTCACCCCTTGGATGCATCTCTGGAAAAACCAGCTGGGCCACAATGCTGCAGTGTGTGGCTGCTGGGGCAGGGCAGCGGCAGGAGCCTGGTGCTCTTTCGCTGGGCACACGCGGCTGCCTGCTCACAGCCGTGCCCCTGGCCCTCACAGGGACTGAGACCTGACCAAATTCATGGCATGCCAAGCCATGAGTAACCCGCAGTTGGTGGGAGGTCCCGAGCCACGTCTGGATGCAGGGAGGAGTTTGAGGCCCTGCCAGTCTCTGCCCCAGCCCCCTCTGCTCCCCAGCCCCTCTCTGGAAGGGGAATGCTGACAGGGAGCTGCCTGGTGCCAGCGCCTCAGCCCCAGGGATGCCAGCAGGGCACTGGGGGAGGCGAAGCAGGTCTCGTCTCTGCTGCAATGCCTGCAATCCCTCCTGCCCTTGCTAGCCCTGGTCATGGCTGAACACTGGCATGCTGCTTCAGCTCTGGGCCAGACCCTGCTGCCTGCGAGGGGGCAGCCTGAAGCCCCCCACCCTGAGCCCTGGCAGGGTCTGGGCCAGTGCTGCTTGTGGGAGCTGCGGGCAGGGGAGCAGGGTCTGGTGGTGGGGCCCCCACCAGTTTGTGTGCCTGACTTTCCCCATCTGAGGGTCGAAGCTGGTGAGAGCTCTCTGCATCCTGCTTGGTGGAGCCCAGGCAGCTCCTCTCGCGTTCAGGGTGAGCTTTGGCCCTGGGCGCTGTGCTGGCTTGTGGCTGGGGTGTCCAAACCCCTTTGCAGTGAGTGGGTGACTCAGGAGTTAAGGATCCAGTCCTGTTTATGCTGGGGCAGATTCAGCCCCCAGCAGAAGCCAAGCGGCGTTGGCCCTCGAGGCACGGCTGGGACCTGCTCTCTTGAGAGCTGTCCTGGTCCCCAGCCTCAGCAGCTCCACACACCAAGCGCCCAGCCAAAATGCCTGCTTTCCAAAATAAGTTGTTTCTGGCAGTGCTCAGTCAGGCTCTGGCTTCCAGCCCCGTTCTGGAAGGGGCCCTGGGCTGCCTCCCCCAACCTGTGCCTCCTGGCTGCCTCCTGACTTGCCACGCAGCATCCTTTCTCCCTGGCACCTGGCACTCCTCCTGCCACTCTGCAGTGCAAATGGGCTTCATCTGGGCTCATTTGCCCTGGCCCCGTCCCTAGGTTTCTTCCTGCTCTTGGCTTCTTTCCCCACCTGAGTGGGGCGAGAGGCAGGCAAAGGGGCTGAGCTTCCCCGTGCCCGCAGCACGTTTCCAGGAGCGGGCAGCGGCCTTGCCAGGAAGGATGTTACTCATCCCCTAAACATCCCCTCTCCTGGCCTGCAGCCACGGGAGGAGGGTGCCGCCAGACAAGCCTGTGGCTGCGGGTGTGAGGTTGCCCAGGGATGTGCAGGAGGGCACCGGTGCCCGTGGGGGGCAGGTTGTGCCTTCCCACGGGGGTGTTTGCAGCTCCCTGCCCCGGCGCAGCCTGCGAGGAAGCAGCGTGAGGGAGGCTGCCGTGTTGCACGGGCCTCTCCTTCTCAGCATGGTGAGGGCAAAGCCGGGGTGTCTGGGCCAGGTCCCCCAAGCCCTGGTCCTTGGGAGGTGGCCGTGCTGCCTGGCCTTCCGCTCGGGGTGCAGCCGGCATCGGCCTTTGTGCTCCCCGGGGACCCGCGGGCACCATCCCCGCACCTCGGGCACCATCCCGCACCGCGGGCCGCGACCGCCCTGTCCCGTCCCGTCCCGNCGTGCCCGGATGCTCCCTCCAGCCTCCCTTCGTTCTCCTCCTCTTCCTCCTCCTCCTCCTCTCGTTCCGTCGGTGCCGCCTCCCCCCACCCCCTTTAAACCACGATTCCTATGAAATGTGCCCCGTGCCGCAAAGGCTCCTTTGATCTCACCGAGGAGAGGAAGGATGGGGCTAGAGAATAAATTATCTAGCGAAAGGAGGAAACGAAGAGGGGAAAGCCCTCCCATGGGAGGCGGGTAAATGATGCTGCTTTCTCAGCAGAGCAGCCAGGCAGGAGCCTGGCCCAAGCCTGTCCTGCTCCTGGTTCCAGCAGGGGGGTTGGGGACACCCCTCTGCAGAGCGAGCGGCCGGGGCACAGGCACCACCGGTCCCCTCCCCGCGGTGTGTGACCCCGGTGCCGGTGGAGCGGCTCTGGCGTGGGGGAGCTGGCAGGCGAGCCCGGGGAAGCAGCCGGAGGGTACGAGCAGCGGTTTGTTTTCAGCCGCTTGCCAGGAGCCGCGGGGAGAGGCGGCGCTGCCAGGGATGCTCTGTGGAAGCGGGGGCTTCCGAGTGCCAGCCCTGCGGGACGGCTGGCATCTCCCCGCCGGCCCTGGCTGCGGCTCCGGGAAAGGCCTGGCCAGAGCAACAGTGGATGGGGTGGGTGTTCCTGGGGTCTGTTCCTGCTCCCGTCATGTTGTTCCCACCAAATTGGAGCCGCTCCCTAAATTCTTACCCCCATCTGCCCCCTCCAGTGCTCTGCTCCGTGACTCTGTCCCCTCACCCTGCTTGACCTCAGCTGTCCTGGGCAGCCAGAGCCCATCCACTGTGGGCTGTGGGAGGAGGGTGGTCCCTGCCCGGACCTGGCAGACCTGAGCCCCTCCACGGCTGCAGGGCTGGGCAGTGCCAGGCACACAGTCACCTGCAGCAGTTTCTCCCCTTCGTCCCTCCAGGGCCGTGCACTGGGCCCAGCCGAGCAGTGCCTGTCCCACATTCGGGTGTCCCTTGGAGCTGGCCCGTCCCTGCTGGTCCTGCAGTCCCTGCATCCGAGCTGGCTGTGCTCTCACCATGTCAGCAGGTCTGGCCTCACCAAGCCTGCCCCTCTTCCCTGCTTGCTCTGCCTCCGCTCGGGATGGATGGCGCAGGCAGGTGGTGATGGATGGTGCTGCCAGAACCCAGAGGGAAGTGGCAGGGTAGGGACCGGCAGGGCAGAGGGGACAGGGTTCCCAGGCTGGGGAGGGGGCTTGGGGAGGAGATGGTGTCAGCCCAGCTCTCAACGGCATTTTTGTTGTTATTTTAATATTTTTCCCTTTTATGCTCTTGCTGCCTCAACGTGACCTTAGCCAAATTATTTCCCCTCCCTTTGAGATTTATGGCCCTCTTCCAGAAATGATCTGTTTCATCTACGAAAATAGACATTGTGCTGTTATTACATTTTAAAATATAATAAGGGCTGGGAGACTGCTCCTCTGCCACTCTCCCTTCCCAGCCCCAGCCATTCCCCCACCACAGAGCACAAACCCCACAGGTCTCGGGGCCACAAGTGGGTGCAGTGAGGGCGGGGGCATCCCCAGCCCTTTTTGGCTCCCCTCGGCAGAGCTGGGGTAATGGGAGATCTGCCATCTGAGACTGCAGCTGCTCTCAGAAAATGCTGGGACTGATGGAGGACAGAAACAGGCCAGGCTTCCCACAGTGGGGCTAGAGGTAGCCCCTGGCTTGGCAGAGACAGCAGGACCTGGTTCATGGCTGGAAAACCCTGCTCACAGCCCGAGGCGACAGCAAAGCCTCTCGCTCTGGGGACTCCCCAGCCCTCTGGGCATGTGCAGGGTGGCCTTTGTGCAGTCATGCTCTATTTCTGTGGTTTTCTTGAGGTTATTATTATTGTCCTTTTCTACCAGGGCCTGGAGGCCACTTGTCGTCCCTGAGGATGGGCTCATTCCCCCTCTGCGTACCCTGACTGTGCTGCCCTGAGGTGCTTGAGGAACCAGTTCGAGTGGCCACACGCTCTGGCGTGGTGGGGGTGGGGAGAAGCAAAGGCAAGCTCTAACCCAGCTCCTCAGCCCCAGCCCCCTTCTGGGATCATTGCAAAACTCCCGCAAAAGAAAACAAATCTGAAAAATCAAATTTGAATATTTCAGTTGCTTTTCCTCCCCGTGTCCCTGTTTATTTCCTGCCTTGTGTGTGGCTGTGTCTCTGGGTATATGTTTTGGTATGATTTGTTGGATTTTTCCTCTCCTGTTGTAAGTGCAGAGCCTTGCACTGTCCCCACAACCTGCAGGTGTGAGCCCTTAGAGGCAGCCACCCTTGGGTGCAGGCGGGCTGTGCCAACACCATGCTCAGGTAATTTAAGGGATACATTTAACAGCAAATTTTAACTCTGCAGGATGTCCGGAGCTTATGTCTCTCTGGACAAGCAAAATCTGGGCAAAGGAAGAGGGGCTGGAGAGGTATCTGGATTGGCTTTGCTTCCTGCTCGGAGGAGTCACTTTGCTCATCCTGGAAGGGCTGTGCCTGGGCGCTCTGGCGTGAGGAGGGGTCTGTCCTGTGGCATCACTGCCTTCCCGAATGGTGACGGGACCAAGAGGACAGGAGGGAGCTGTGGTGGGAAGGAAAGGGGCTGGGCCTGCTCATGGATTAAGGTTAAACAGGAGGAGAAACTGACCCCTCACAGCTGCTGCTCTTCAAATGTTTTATTTCCTGCTCTGTGTAAGCCCGGATTGACCTGCAGGCAGCAGAAAATGTCGAACAAACGATTTCCCTGAAAGGAGAAAAGCACCAGAAAACCCCTGAGAAAACACAGTGCTGCTGGCTGGAAAGATGGGGCACTCTGGGGAGGAAGGAGGGCAGAGCTGGGTGGGTGGCACTGAGGCAGTGGGCTGGCAACGTGGGGGTCCCTTTCCCCAGCTCAAGCATCCGCCCACGCTTGAGTTTTCCCGAGGGAAGCAGCTCTGCCACAGGCCTCCTGGGCCAGCACCCTGGGGGGCAGCTGGAGCTGGGGTTGGGGTGCTGGCAGCCCCACAGTCGGCCAGGGGGTGCCAGACCCTTTCGCTGGAGGGCGGGATGCGGAGGGGTCCCCAGCGGGGGGTCTGGGGGCCGTGGGAGAGGGCTGGACCCCTGAGCCCTTCTCAGGCCAGTGCCCCGAGGAAGGATGCCGCCGCTCCCACCCCATGGCGGGGAGGTCTCGGTGAGCTGAGGCCCGCAGCCCCGGAGCCTTCGTGTTTCTTCTCTTTTCTTGATTAAAAACCCCCAAACAATAAC
>VXBW01000932.1:19840-35919 GCA_013400375.1 Thinocorus orbignyianus
CCACCTCTACTTGCGATCTCTCTCTGGCCATGGGACAGTCCCTGTCCTTGCAGTGGGGGTCTCCTGCTCCTCACAGCTGGGTGCTGCCAGCCCTGATGGCCATGCCCTCGCCTCTCTGTCCCCCTCTTTCCCAGGCAGTTTCAAGGCCACACAGATGGTGCCAGCTGCATCGACATCTCTAACGATGGCACCAAGCTGTGGACAGGAGGGCTGGACAACACGGTGCGGTGCTGGGACCTGCGGGAAGGCCGTCAGCTGCAGCAGCACGACTTCAGCTCCCAGGTCAGGGGTGGGACCAGCCGGGGGCTCCGTGAAGCCTGCTGGAACCTGCCGTGATGGTGCCTGACCTGTCTGTCCCCCCAGATCTTCTCCCTAGGGTACTGCCCCACCGGAGAGTGGCTGGCGGTGGGCATGGAGAGCAGCAACGTGGAAATCCTGCACGTCACCAAACCGGACAAGTACCAGCTGCACCTCCATGAGAGCTGCGTCCTCTCCCTCAAATTCGCCTCCTGTGGTAGGTGTCAGTCCTGGCCTGTGGGGCTTGTGGGGTGACTGCATCTCCTCTCCTGGCCCTGTGTCCCAGGGCTCCTTGCGCTGGACGCAAGCTCCATGTCTGGTAGCCAGCCCTGTGGTGTGTGGACGCCAGTGGTGTCCCTCAGAGGTGGCGCTTCTGTGGCTGTACTCTCAGCTCTGCTGTCCCTGGACTCCTCTTTCTGTTCCTCTTGGAACACGAGGCTAATGAGGTGACACAATGCTCCTCTTCATCTTCTCTTTCCCTCCCACAGGGAAGTGGTTCGTGAGCACAGGGAAGGACAACCTGCTGAATGCCTGGCGGACGCCCTACGGAGCCAGCATCTTCCAGGTGCAGGGTGGGCTCAGCCCTCAGGGCCGGGGGAGATATTCCTCTGGGTGAGATTGCCTCCAAATGCATCTTGGCAATAATGAGCCCCGTAAACTCTGCAGCCTCCCCGACCACAACTCAGGTCCCCAAGTCCCAAGGCGGGTGAGCGGGACCTTGCTCAGGGGCTGCTTCTTGTGCTTACTCTCTGTTCTCTTTTCTCCAGTCGAAGGAAACCTCCTCCGTCCTCAGCTGTGATGTCTCCACAGATGATCAGTTCATCGTCACCGGCTCAGGGGACAAGAAAGCTACAGTTTACGAGGTCATTTACTGAGGGCGAGAGAGGTGCCAACTGCGGGGAGGGCCCACACCATACGGGCAGGTGGACATCCATGGGGACAGAGGGGGTGGCCTCTACCTGCCAAAGACCATGCAGCCCATGGCTGGGGCATCGGAGCCCGAGGAGGGTGGCCAGGGGTGGAGGTGGCCCTGGGACTGCAGCCGGGTGTCACGCTTGGCTGGGAGGTGGCGGCTGCTGCTCACAGTGAATTTCCTGGGGATTTTCTCCTTGTTTTGCTCTTTAGTTGTTGGTTTGTTTCTAAATCTGGACAGAGGGACTTGGGGCGGGGGGGAAGGGTCAGACATTGTTAGAGCTCTTTTTTGTTTGGTTGGTGGGTTGGTTGGTTTCTAAGTGGTTTTTGTTTTGTTGGGTTTTTTTTAAGAAAAAAAAACACCAACTTTTTGTTGTGTGGGGCTTTTTTTTTTTAAATTGTTGTTAAGGTTCTGGGCCAGGCCAGGGAAGACCGGCTCTGTCTTCTTCCTTTGTGTGTCCTGGGGTGTATTTAATAATAAAAACAAAGTGCAGCTGTGCCTTGCCTTGGGCAAGACCCTGGTGCTCCATGGCCACGGGTGAGGAGGTGTGAGCCAGGGCAATGCCTGTGGCTGTCCCTTCCCCTTCCCTGCTCTGAGCTGTTTGCCACAGGCAATGCCAGCGGTGGGAGGGAATGGCCGCGCTTGGCCCGGCCTTGGGCCCGAGGGGCAGCATGTGCCATGGTGGCAGCGGTGGTGGCAGCGGCTGGCTACGCCGTACTGTCCCCTGGGGTGGCAGAGGTGAGGCCAGCACTGGAGGAAGCGGGTTTTTTTGAAGGAAATGTGATGTGAGGACCGGTTGGCATTGGCTTATGGGTCTGGCTCCGCGCCACAGCTGCGGTGAGGAAGCACGGCCCGGCAAGGTGCTGTGGTGGCATGGCTGTGCCATGCTCCTACCCCGAGGCCCAGCTCACCCCATCCTTGCCCTAGCCCGCCCTGGGGGCACAGAGGCAGGAGCAGCAAGACCTCATCTGTGCTGCTCATTGGGGTTGTCACCACCCAGCCCCTGCCATGGCCATGAGGGCCCAGCAGTGATCCCAGTGCGACTCTCGCCCCGTGCCCACGAGGGGCTGTGGGCTGGGAGCAGATCCCGCTCCTGAGGTCAGGGGAGGGGGCTGAGCCCCAGGCAGGGTTGAAGATGCCATTTCAGGGGCTCTGGTGCTGGCAGCTTCACAGGGACAGGGCTCCATTAGTGCTGCAGCAAGATCAGCCCCCGGCCCGCCACCAGCCCAGCCCCTCTTTTCTTCCGTTTTATTAGTAAGGCATTGAAAACACACGTAAATACATTTCTTTACTGATAATTTACAGCTGTGTCTGCAGCAGAAAACAGGTGCTATTAAGTCAGTAACAGTATTTCAGGAGCAACACTGACTCGGCCACTCTTGGCTGTCCCCCTACTCCCCACAGCACCCCATGTCCCCTGCCCAGGGACAGACTGGCCCCAGGACACCGCAACTGGCCTCTGCCAAGCCTGGGGGACGCCTGACCCCAACCAGCACTCCTGCTCCAGCTGTGCCAGTCACCCCTGCGATGCCTCCTGCAGGGAGTGGGGTATGGCCCAGGGCTTGGTTTGGAGGAGGAGGAGGAGAAATGGGCTGTGAGAGGGAGGGCCAGCACGGGAGGCAGCCACTAGCCCCAGTGACTGGGCAGGGGACGGAGGGTGACGGGCAGGGCCTCAGTACACCACCTCATACACTGTGGCCTTCTTGCCACCAGAGCCCGTAACAATGAATTTGTCGTTGAGAGAGATGTCACAGCTCAGCACCGAGGAGGACTCTTTAGACTGAACACGAAAGGCAGAGAGTGAGGGCAGCACTAGTGGCTGAAGCCTCCTTCATCCCCCCCTCCAAAAAGACTCCCCCGCACCTGGAAGATGCTGGCTCCATAGGGTGTCCGCCAGGCATTCAGCAGGTTGTCCTTCCCTGTGCTCACGAACCACTTCCCTGTGGCAGGAGACAGAGTGGGTCGGCGTTTGGGATTCTGTTCAGGGGACCAAGGAGGGCGGGAATTCAAGAGGACCCTTCTGGGGCTGAAGAGGGCAACCCCCTGCTCCAAAGCTGACACAGCCCAAGGAGAAAGGACAGCTCTTGCCTACCACAGGAGGCAAATTTGAGGGAGAGGACGCAGCTCTCATGGAGGTGCAGCTGGTACTTGTCCGGTTTGGTGACGTGCAGGATCTCCACGTTGCTGCTCTCCATGCCCACCGCCAGCCACTCTCCGGTGGGGCAGTACCCCAGGGAGAAGATCTGGGGGGACAGACGGGTCAGGCACCATCACGGCAGGTCCCAGCCGGCTCCATGGAGCCCCTGGCGGGTCCCATCCCTGACCTGGGAGCTGAAGTCATGCTGCTGCAGCTGACGGCCTTCCCGCAGGTCCCAGCACCGCACCGTGTTGTCCAGCCCTCCTGTCCACAGCTTGGTGCCATAGTTAGAGATGTCAATGCAACTGGCACCATCCGTGTGGCCTTGAAACTGCCTGGAAAAGAGAGGGACAGAGAGGCGAGGGCATGGCCATCAGGGCTGGCAGCTCCCCAAAAGCCAGCATCTTCCCGCCACATCCCTGTGCTCCCAGCCCCTGCCCCACATTTACCTCACCATGGTCTGGTTCTGCAGGTCCCACACCACGATGTTGCCGTCGCTGCAGCAGGAGAAGCAGACTTTGGCATCGGGGCTGATGGCCAGGGCGTAGCAGGCAGGGGCCGAGGAGGTGAGCTCAGCCTTGATGCGGGGCGTGGGGGCTGCCAGGTCCCAGATGGAGAGGGTGCTGGCCTCCCCTCCGACGATCAGGCTGCGGCCATCGGGGAGAAGCTTGCAGGAGCGGATGTAGTTGTCGCGGTTCTGAATTGGGATCACAGGGAATGGGGCCAATGCAGAAGCCAGTCAGCGCATCCAGGATGCGGGAGACAGATCTCCTTTCCTCATCCCAGAAACGCAAGGACCTTCCATCCCCTCCCTTGCAACAGGGGCACGTTCCCCTTCCCAGATCAATGCCGTTCTGTTCCCCCCCTTACCAAACAGTCCAGCTGAGCCACGGCTGTCTTGGTGCCCGGCTGCCCCACGTCCCACACCTTCACGCAGCCCTTGCCACCGGTGTAGACGTGCCGCGTGGAGTTGCTGATGGTGACGGCGCAGACCACCTCCCCGTGGGTCAGGGTGTGGAGCTGCCGCGCGTGGCGAGGGATGCCGGAGCCGATGAGGGCGTCGGGGGGGAAAGGCACCGGCTGCATCTGCCCGTCGGCGCTGACGTGGAAGGAGTAGGCGCTGGAAGGGGGCAGAGGACAGGACTGAGCAACCCCTTTGTGAAGCCAGAGGGTTGGAGCTGATGACTCCCATTAGCCATGTTCAAGCCACGTGGAAGGTGCCTGGTGCACTCTGGCTAATGAGGGATATAATTAACCAGCTCCTTGTTACCACCAGCTGCCCAGGACAAAAATGACAGAGTTGGAGATAACCTCTGTCAGGCCCTGCCCCCACGTCTCCTGGGTATAGCAATATGCTCTGGGGAGGGAGACCCTCCACCCTGCACCCACCCTGTGCTGCCCACCCTCCTGCAGCCCCTGCCTGGGCCCACACTTACGGTTTCCCTCCAGGGATAGTGGAGAGTGACGATGAGATGGTGGAAGTCCTCAGGTGAGGGTGCGACTCAAAAGCCACCTGCATGAAGTAAAGGGCACATGGTAACCAAAGTGCCAAAATCCCAGGAGGGGACACAAAGGCTGGACTCTGCCCTTCCCCATATCCCCAGGGAGGGCACCAGCCCAGTTCTGTGCAAGGTCCCTGCTCTTGCTTCCTCCACATGCAAGTGACAAAGGCCAAAACAGGCTCCCAAAGACATGGCTACATGCCCGTGGGACCAGTGGGAACTGCTCAGGGAGCTCTGCAGCCTCCACTGGCCTCCCCGACCCAAACACCTCCAGAAAGGAGCCCTTCCTATGGCTGCATCCCGCCATGTGAGCTCATCGCAGCGCTGCAGGTGCATGTTGGGGACAAGTGTGTGCCTAGGACAGCAGGGGACAGGTGGCAGGGCACAAAAAGGCAGCAAACTGGGCCTGTCCCTCGGTGACTTACCATCGGGGACCGGCCGTACAGCATGGCACTGCTGACATGCGGTGTGAGGTGGATGCCCACGTACACGCTGGGGGGTGGGAACTCCCCGTTGAGGGTGGCGTGAGGCACCATCCCAAAGGAGGACGCAAAGGGGCTGGAGACGCTCAGCGGGCTGCGGAGAGCTGCGTGAGGAGAGACCCGCTCATTGCCCGGGCCAACGGGTGTGAGCATCACCCAAGGGAAGAGGGTATCTGGCACCGAATGCCAGCAGCATCACCTCTGCACAGGACCTAGCCGAGCCTGGCACAAACCAGGGGACGAGGAGGAGGGGGCAGCCAGGTTGTGGGAAGGAGAGGGTCAGCCTGGTCCCATCAGTCATGGGCCCGGGAGGCAGATCCAGCACAGATCAACTGGCTCCATCCCTCCAAAGGCTGTGCCACAGAACCAGCTGTACCCACAGCCACCTCCTCTGCTATCAGCACCTTCCCGAACCAGGCCAGGCCAAAGCACTCGCAGTTGATGGCTACGTGGCTCTACCTCCAGGGTCTGGATGGTTTACTGAAATCAATTCCAACTCAATTTTTGCTAAACTACTGTAACTTTCTAGCCAGACAAGGGTTTAAGATCTTCAGTCCTGACTCTATTTCTCTCTTGGGCTAACTGTCCTCCTCCCATCACCCCTTAGTCCCTTTGGCTAGACAGTGGCCAAGTGGTTCCAGAGACCTCTTCCTAAGGCTTCCCTAAATGTCTTCAAGAAAACTGAGGCAGAAAGAGTAGGATGTGACCAGTTCACCATCAGCCACCACAGAGGCCATTACTGAGCGCTCACCCAGCCTCTCCTGTGCTTTCAGAAGGTGGTCCCACTGACAGGGTCTCCTGGGTCAGCTGCATCTCACCCAGGATCCCCACAGCACCCAGTGCACGCAGACCCCTCACCCCGTGACGATCCTCAGTGGCACAGGGAGACTGGCCACATCCTGGCCTCCTGCACCCCTGTGTGCTGGGGGTGGCCCTGGTCGATAAGTTTGATTAACGTGGAGGAAAATAGCCCCCCAGCTCTGCTGAAGGAGAGCGTCCTGCCTCCCTCCCCTCACCCCAGCCCCACAGCAGCACCTGCAGCAGAGCCCAGCACCCCCACGTCCCCCCACACTCACTGATGCGGTCGGTGGCCGGCGCCTTGGCTGTGGGTGGCTGGGGCAGCGCAGCCGAGCTGGGCCCGGGGCTGGGTGTGGGGGAGTCGCAGGGCGGTGAGGAAGAGGAGGGCTTGGAGGTGGGCGTGCTGGCAGGAGGGTCCGTCTGTGGGGCAGAGGGAAGAGAAGCCTCAGTGGTGGTGGCAGCCACCCCAACTCTGCACACCAGCTGGCAGCCTCCACCCACTGGGAGAGGAGTGGGCACCAAGAGCATTGCTCCCAGACGGAGCTGGAGGAGGACTCGGCCATCATGGACCCAAACCCCACTTACTCCCTCCTCTGCGCTCTCCCCGTGGCGTGGAGGGAGCACCACACATCCACCCCCCGGGTGCCAAAACCCAGTGCAGCCCTGGGTCACCCCAAACTGCCTGTCCCACGCCCCTGCAGCACCCTGCCATCGGCACAGGGCACAAGGGGACATTGCACCCAGACCTGCTGCTCCCTCATGTGAAACCCCTCCTGTGCAGGGGACACCCCCATCCACAGCCCCCACAGGGCAGGAGCAGGACGCCTGGGACCCACCAGCCTCTC
Organism: Thinocorus orbignyianus; assembly: GCA_013400375.1. Taxonomy (NCBI): domain Eukaryota; kingdom Metazoa; phylum Chordata; class Aves; order Ciconiiformes; family Thinocoridae; genus Thinocorus; species Thinocorus orbignyianus. Next base: position 26,815 of record VXBW01000932.1, read on the forward strand.
CGATCCCCACAGCCATTTCACTCCTTTCTATTTTCTTGCCGCTCCTATTTCTTCCTCTTTTTCTGCCTGGGGATTTTGTCGACACCAGCAAAGGAAAAAAAAATTAATAACAGAGAAAAGCTACGTGCTGTGCCGGCAGATTGCTCAGGGCGCTTTGTCTGCTCTAATCCGATTGTGCCGGGAGCTGCCTCTCGCTGCTCCCGCAGCCCCGGCCGCCTCCTGACCCCGGGATGGCAGGGATGCATCACCTCGGCCCCCGCGGTGCTGGGAGGGATGAGGACTCACAGAAACGTCCCTCCCCGTTTCCCTGCACTGATGTTTCAATCTGAGCGTTGGGCTGGCGCTTGGCAAGGATGAGGGGAAAGGAAAAAAGGAATCGATTGCTGAGAGCAGCTCTGGGGAATCCTGCAGGCAGCTGGATGGAAATACCTGCAGCGCCAGGGCTCTGCCCAGCCCATCATCAGCCTCCCTCCGAGGGCAGGACCTCCACTCCCAGCACTGGGGAGGCTGGCTGGGGGTACCAGGCACTCGGTATTGGCATCTCCTCGCCCACCTTTGGGCTGTGGCCAACAGGCAACAGAGAAATTCGGGGTCCACTGTCCCCGCATGTCCCCAGCTCCGCTGCCCACCCCCAGCTCAGGGGGGCTGTCCTGCTCCCTACCAGAGTCTGGTCCTTGGGCTGAAGAGGTGTCATGCTCCGGCTGGAGGTGATGGAGGCAGGGCTCTTTGGCATCTCCGGGCAGGATGGAGAGAGCCGGCTGCTGAGCGTGCGGCTGGGGCTGCCAGGCTCCGAGGGGGGGTCCTGGGGGAAAAGGAGGTCTCTGAGGAGCAGTCCCTCCCAGTCCCTCTGCATAGGAGGGCAGGCACAGTGGGGGCCTGGGGAGCCACCCCCACACAGCAGGGACTGCCAAGCCCCTCTCTGCTCCCCACCACTGACTGTCCCGTCTCCCTCAGCAGCATCAACAAGGAGCCTCCCCTTAGAGGCCTCAGCTCTGCTCCATGGTCCCTGGATGAGAAACCTCCTTGATTTTTCTCTTTGAATAAATTAGAGGTGGCAGCAGATTCAGAAGACACTGGTGGCCACGGGTGCCTTCACAAGGAGGGATGGGACCAGCTTACCCGGGGAACTGAGAAGGGGCCTCTTAGCAGCCCCCTGGCAGCATCTCAGCAGAACAGCCACCCTTCAGCTCTCCAATCCTATAACCATTCAATTAGGGCTGTGATTTTTATCACCGTAATTACACCAACGAGCAGTTTTTGTAAGTGTCTTTTTTTCTGCAGAAAACCCTGCTGATATTCCTTTCAGGACTCGTATTTTCTTGGGAATTGTCAGGAGGGAAAAAAAATAGGAAAAAGTAAAAAGTCACGTGTGTTGTCCCTCTCCCCAGTCTTGCAGGGGAGGAAAAGCGATGTCCCCAAAAACATCGTCTCTGCCAAGAACACTTCAGAGCAGGGCTGGCACGGCTCCTGGCTGGCCACTCCTGCCCAGCAGCAATGACCTGGAGCCTCAGGAACCTCAGGAACCACAGTGCTAAACCTGATGACTGCAGCTGGAGCTGAACGCCACGGGGGCTTACCTCATCCACCACCAGGTTGTAGTCACTCTTGTCCCCATCACTATCCTGGGGAGGAGAAATCCAGAAAGACTCAGTCAGGAGTGGGAGAGGCAGGACCAGTCTCTGGGCCCTGCCCCACAGGACGCTAGCCAAGAGACCCCGTTTTCCCCTCATGACTTCTCCTGGCCCAACACCCTGCTCTACAGGCAGCGACTCAACCCTCTGCCTGAGGGTTGTCCCCCGGCCTCTTCGTTTTCCTGGCCTCTTTTTGCAGGATGACAGCAGCCCTCAGGACTGGGGAGGCGTGGAGCCCCTGGCCGCCCCTGGGCTCATCCCATCCCCCTGCCCACACTCCCCCTGCACTCACGTATTGCCCAGGAAGGTCCTTCTCCTCCCGCTTTCGCTTCAGCTCTGACTGCTCCTCGTCCTGCAGGCTCTCAGAAGGGGACGCAGAAACGCTCTGCACCAGAGAGGGTGAAGGTGTGTGAGCTGAGAGGGGCAGGGGGAGCAGGGAGCCCCCAGAGCCCTGCCAGCGCCAGTTCCTCCCGGTGCCCAGCATCCAGCCAGCTACCAGTGCCAGCAGTGGCACAGCTGGCTTGGAGGACGGGGGTCCCCCTTCCCTGCCACACAGGTCTCAGGGCTAAAAGGGGAGGCACTGCTCTCCCTCCTGCACAGATACCTGTGTCACCCCCTTACTGGCATCCCGTGCACCCAGGCTGAGAGCCTTCTAAGATCCAAATTTACCCAGCAGCAGGGACGGGGTTTAGTCTGGTGCTTTAAGTAAGGCTGGGGAGGACATTTCCAGATCCCTGGGTTCTTGCCCAAGTTCATCCATTCAGCTCTGATGGGGCAGAGGGAGGGGGAGCAGGATGGGGACTGTCCCCAGGGGTTGGCTGCCCACAGCGTCCTACAGGGACGCAGGGCAGATGGACTTTGAGGGTGCTCAGAGGCTCGCCCAAGCGCAGCCCTGCAGCGCCAGCCCTTTCCCAGCTCGCGCTGGAGCACTTCAGAGCCACTGCCCTCGTCCCTTCCTGCACGAAGCCAGGAGCTGAGGAAGCAGCATCCTCAGTGCATCCCTAGCACTGGGGAGAGCAGATCTGCCCCTCAGGAGATAGCCAGGCATGGCAGAGTGGAAAATCCCCACTGGAGCCGTGTTTACTTCGCCTTAACCCTGCCGCTGCAGGATCTGGTGGGCTAAGAAGCGGGATGTGGCCGAGCAGGATGAACGCCCGTTCCCTGAGATGCTGCTAGGAGCTGTGGGGGTGTCTCAAATCTGCCTCCTGCCCAGAGCCCTTGGAGATGCTCAGAAGGACTCGGGGGCTGCCAGGCACAGCCCCGGGGAGGTGACACCTGTCCACTTGCCACATCCAGGCCAGCTGAGGCCTGGCATGACTTACCCGGCCTGGGGAGCGCTCTACAGCCCGGGCAGCGGCAGAGATTGTGTCCAGGCAGGTCGGGTCAGCGAGGCAGAAGGGAAGAGAGGAAAAGGCTGTTAGTGCGGGGGCTGCACCCCACATACGGGACAGGTAGGAGAGGGGGGCACCTCAGGGGGAGACAGCAGGCTGAAAAACAAATCACACCCAATTTCCCACTTTGCCCACCTGCAGTGTGGATTCTCTGATGTCTCATAGGAGGTGAGCACACTGGTCCCTGGGGAAGCAGGGGATCTATATCCACCCACCTCCTTTCAAGAAATTCAGTCCAGCATTGGAATCTCTTTGCTGGACATGGTGACGAGTCTAAGGGTGCCAGGAGAGGACGAGGCACTCAGCCAGCTGAGACCTCTTGAATCACACCCATCCTATGTCCTTAGGCAGCCACACTAAAAAGCCCTGCTTGGAAACCTTCCAAGGGTTTCTGACGTGCACAACAAAACAAGTCCAGCTCCCCAAGCTCAGGGAAGAAGTGCCTGGCATTTGCTGCAAACCTAAGCACGGGCTTATGGGCTGTGGTCTAGCAACCCTCCTCGCTTGATTTCACTCCTAAGGAATTTGGAGAGAACAAACTCATCCCTGTTTGCTGGCAGGTATCAGGAGATGAGGGACCCTCTGCGGGGGCAGCACGAAGCCATCGGCACCTCAGCCCTGGCTCAGCTTGATGGACACCAGCTCTGGCTGACCATGGCACAGCACCAGAGACTAACCCAAGCCATATACAGCATTTCTCTTCTATTTTATTAAAAGCATTATTCTGGGTGTCTTTGCACCACACCCTCTGCCACGGCTGGATGCCCCCACCAAGGAGCAGCTCTGGGCTGTGCCGCGGAGGCAGAGGCTGCCGGGTCTCTAAGGGTTAAGGCAGGCAGAGAACAGCCTGCTTTTATCCTCTTTCTGGAGTTTGTTTTTCTCCTGGGGGAAGGCCATCCTTAAAGAAACACTGACAGAAATAAAAAGGCAGACACCTGCCTGCAGGGTAAGGGAGCACACACAGGCACTTTCCTGCTACTATTTTCACCACCTTGAAATCTTATACCAAAACCTGATCATTAGGAAAATGCAACAAACCCCTCTACTGCCCAGTTTTGCTGTTACTGTTGGGCCCTGTCCCAGCAGCATTTCCAAGCCCAAAACTGGGGACATTGGGAGCAGCCAGTGCCTTCCCCAGAGGAGCATTACTTCAGCTACTGAATTTTCCTGCCTGTTTCTAGCCCGTGGAGCTGCCCGGAGCCCCCTGCCCTGCCCCAGCATCCCCTCAGCAAAACAACCTGATGCCCACACTTGGTAGAAGGTGATGAGCTCAGAGAGGCTTCTCCTTCAACGGCCACAAGCCACCAGCAAAGTTGGGCGGCATTATTAATTTGGCCCAGGCCTGCCAGGAGCATTCAGAGCACTGATTTAACGATGATTAAATATTGATGATGTTTGTAAAGCACTTTGTGATCCTGATAGGAGGCGGCACCCATAAAGATGAGGAATTACTGGTATTTACAAGGCACCACACACAAAACAAGGCTCTGCTTTCTAAATTCCTTGCCACAGACCTGTGATTCCCACAATTTCTACCAGGGGCTTGCAATAGCATTTTCCCTTAAAGTCTCAGCTTTGGGCATCAGACCTTTACCTGGTGTAAACAGAGAGGGTTTCTCTAGCAGGGATCTTTGGTCCTCCCAGGTGGAAGGGTGGTCCCAGAGGGCCCTCACAGATTGGGAACCCCCAGGGAAGCAGGAAGGACGATCCCTGTGTGGTCACACAGCGCCCAGAGACCCCTGCCCAGCCCCGAGGGGGCACCCCCACTACTGTCCCTGGTCACAGAGCCAGCCTCCCAGGGCTGCAGATATGTAATTAGCTGGATCCGTCACTCACAGCACCTCCCACTCCCCCTGGCCCCAGGGAGCAGCTCCCAGGCATCAGGGAGCCCTGGGAAATGGCAGAGTAGGCAGCGGGATCCCTCCAAAGCGTTAACCCAGCTGTGCTCCCCCTTACCTCTGTTCTCCCCATCCTGGACCACTCTGTCCTTGGCAGCCAGCTGGGACTGTGCCATCAATGCCCCCGAGAGGGCCAGGAGCCCCGAGGCCCCGCTGGCCCCGCTCATGCTGGAGGGGTGGGGGATCAGCGGGATGGGGGATGTGTGGTGGGAGAGGTGCTGAAGCTGCTGCTGCTGGAAGAGAAAGAGCAAAGGGTCCTGGATGCGGGAGGGGGTGGCCATGCCCGCACCCCTCAGCTTCCTGCACAGACCCTGATGCAAAGCGCGATGGGACGAGACGGGGCGAGGAGGAGGAGGAGGGCAGCGGGGCTGTGGGGGCTTGCACAATCACACCACGTCACCTGCCCCTCCACCTGGGGCACCCCGAATTCTTTGCCACTGCAGAAGGGACCCCAGTACGTGGCAGTTCAAGGCAGCATGGGCCAGGAAGGATCCCAAAGGCCATCCATGGCCTCTGGGACCCAGTGACAAGCCCTCTCACCGCAGGGGACCAGCCCTGGGCTTAGGGAAGCAGTAAAGACCCTGGCTCCCCATCACTGCACCGCATAGTCCAAACCCCCAACTCACCCCAATGATGCTGTTCAGCTCGCCCATGGTGACCTGCTTGGCCCGTTCCACAGCCTGCAGGACCTGCTGCTGGTGCTGACAAGGAAGAGCACTGGGAGGTCACACTGTGTTCCCAGCTGGAGGGACCCCAGGGCCCAGCATCATCCCGGACGGCGCAGCCTCCTCTCCCACCCCCTCCAGCCCAGGCTCCTGAGGGGAGGGTCTCGGGAGAAGCCCAAGCAGTCGGTACATCCCCTGCCTCCCCCCTTACCTCCTGCGTCAGAAAGGGTATAATCTGGGCACAGATGGCACTCAGTCTCTTAACAATCTCTGCCTGAAAGAGGAAGGAGATATCACCATGAACGGGAGGGCTCTGTGCCCCGTCCTGTCCCCTCCAGCGGGGCCGGGGGCAGCCAGGCATCCTGCGGACACTGGCAGCCTCTGCCAGGAGTTCACCCCCCCCGACCCTCAGTGTAAATCCTGCTGCTGCCTCTGCTCCCCGCAGGGATTTCCCAGATTGCTGACAAGGGAAGGCTCTGCCCGGGGCTGTGGGACCCTCCCAGGCACACAGGAGGGAACCCAGCTCCTAAATCCCACTCTGGATCCTGGCCAAGCCAAGCCCTGAGCTGTCAGTCCTTTTGCAGCCCAGCTGGCTTTGCTCAGCCCAAACCTCTCTTGGCTTTGCGGGCTGCCGCTCTCACAGCCAGCGGGCAGGCTGGCAGGGAAGAGGAGCTGAGCCACAAGCGCTGGCAGCCGGCCACCGGCACGCTGCTCGCTGGCTCCCTGAGCATCGAGCTCCAAGCCAGGGCAGAGCCAGGGCAATGCAGGATTCACACAAACGAGTTCAGCCACTCCGCATCGCACCCACAGCGGCACCTGCTCTGCCCTCCCTGCTCCCACCCCAGCCCCATCCTGACAGGGAATGGAGGCACAGACCACTCCCAAAACCTGTCCCCAGCCCAGTGAGGAAACACCGAGGACCTGGCGTGTCCTCTGCTCAGTAACTCGAGTGACAGACAGCCCCAGCAGCGTTTCCTTAGGGAAGGGGCTGTGGCCCCCAGCCCACTCCCTCCAAAAAACCCGCAACTCCTGGGGAAAACTTGATCTTCCCCCTCCACGCTGGCACCGGTGGAGGGACTGGCTGCTTTGAAGAATTTTCTTATCTCGGGTTTCCAACAATCCCTGGCAGCTCAGAGAGGTCAAACCAGGCACAAAGCGGCGCAGAACAAAGGGGACATTCACCTGCTGAACTCAAAGGCTGCCCGCGCCCCAGGAGCTCCCCTGTGTCCACCGGCCCCTCAGTCACCGCCCCAATGCCCATGCAGGACCCCAGAGATCCCCCCCCGGATCATCCCTGCCCAGGCAGAGCCAGGAGCCAGACCCAGGCGGGCCAGGGGTCCCCCTCCCCAACCACTTGGCCATCGCCTCCGTCATCGCATGTGGCTCAGGCCACCCCTGGGTGCCAGCCCCACCAGAGCTTGGTGCACGTGGGGGTGGCAGGAACGTGCTCGCAGCCTACGATTCTCCCAGCTAACAAAAGGAGCAAACTCGAAGGGCCTGAGCCAGCTGGAGGAATATGGCAGTTGACTTGCCACTTTGTCAGGCATTGGTCCAAACTAATTTCCCTGGCAGAGAGCCCGTGATGACTAGATTGATAAATCTGAAGAGGGAAAGCAAATTAACGCTGGAACAAAAGGGGAACCAGGGAAGGGTGAAAACACTCCTCTGGCTTCAGGAAAGGAAAAGGGGATTAAAAAAGAAAGAAAAAAAGACAGACAATCCATTTGCCTCTGGGCTCCAGCTCCTGCTGTTTCCTCCATGGTCCCTCCTGCGCCAGGGGCCCCAGGGAGCTGTGTCCACAGGGCTCACGGCCAGGCTGGGAGAGGGGCTCCAGGACAGCAGGAGGGGACTCTGCCCCAAGGCACCCACCACAGCTCAGCAGAGCACAGACAACTGCTGACCCCCTTGGCAGGCGCAGAGCCCTGCTGTGGCTCCCGCACCATTCCAACTACATGGAAACGAGGGAGATCATTTCCCAACAAAGCCCCCATCCTTGGCCTCTTCCCCATTCCCCCCTGGCTGCTGGCCCGGACCCCACCTCACTCACCTGCTTGTGCATCTCGATGTTCAGACCGTAGGACATCTCATAGTACTGAGAACAGAACAGAGCACAGCCCGGTCAGGGGCCTCACAGAGCGACTGTCCCGTGGCCAGCGGGGGCTGGGCAGCCACCCTGGCCCCACGCCCCCCCAGCCAGACCCCACCACAACTGCTGAGGGTCCCCGCTCCCCCCAGCCCATCAAAACCAGTTTGTTCATCACGGCATGGGCCAAGATGGTGCCACCAGCCTGGGACAAGGTAGGGAGCAGCCCCAGCACGGGCTGTTTAACGCCCATGACAATCACACTGCAGTTTCTACATTGAAGTTTAAGGCAGCCCTGCTGCCACCCACATCCCCTCCTGCCCCCCACACCCCCTCCTGCTCTGTCCCTTCACACTCCCGGCCCCAGCCCAGTCCCTGGCACAGCTCCCACCCAGTCACAGGGCAGCCATGGCCACGCGAAAGCAAAGATGACATCACGTCACCAGTCACTAGTGACTCTGGCAGCGGTGACAGCAGCAGACGCTGTCCCCTCACTCCTGAGGATGGGGGGGACCACAGGACCTGCCTTCCCCCAGGAAAGAGCATTTCAAAGCCCATCTCCGGGAATCTCCGAGGCAGGATGTGGGACAGGACCCCAGCTAGTGGGTGACAGGAACACGTCCCCTGATGCCATTAAAGCCTCAGGGACAGGGCTGTCATCACCTGGGCGGTGGGGGTTGCCCAAGTTTAGGTCTGCCTTTTGGAGAGCATAATTTGGCTTCCCCCTTTCCATAGAAGGGCTAGTAATGCCAGGTACTGAAGGCGAGGGAATGCTCTGCAGTTCCCATCCTCTCCCAGTCCTTCCAGCAGCTCCAGCTAGTGCCTGGGGCGGGTCGGTGTCCGGGGCTATAATGCCACACTGGCATCTGCAGAGGGGTCCTGCCCTGCTCCTCCTAAAGGCAGCTTCCCCTTCCACCCAAAACACCAGTCCCTGGGTCTCACTCCCCCAACACTCCCCCCTCAGGAGACAGGGAGGCGGGGAGAGCTCTCTTAAAAAGCCAAACAAAAAGAAAAAAAAGAAAAGAGAGAGAAAACCTATGGAAGCATCGCTGGGCTCCAGCAGCACCACAGCAGAAGAGCCAGCGGTTGCTAGGAATAACCATTAACTCCTTCCTACCCCACGCACCTCCCGCCCCACATCCAGACACCCCGGTGGCAGGGGCAGCGTGGGGAGGCTGCTGGCCGTGGGGCGAGTGGCCGAGGGGAGTCCCAGGTCGGGGACACTCTGGGGGACGCAGGGGACGGGGCAGGGATGGCAGGGGATAACTCACCATGACATAATGTCTCTGCATCTCCGTCTTCTCACTCACCAGCTTCTCACACTCCAGCTTCAGGCTGAGCAGAGGACCCAGGGCTTTACCCACAGACCCATTATCTCCTCTCCTGTCTCCCGAGCCCCCACGTCCCACCCCACGGGCTCAGCACACCTCCTGCCTC
>VXBW01000932.1:37199-48994 GCA_013400375.1 Thinocorus orbignyianus
AAGACCAGTGAGAAGCGAGCAGCCGCAGGGGCGGTGCCGCGGGGCACGCTGGGAGTTGTAGTTCCCCATGCGAGGCGCCGCGCCCGCAGAGGCCGCTCGGGCCCAGCCCGTCCCGTCCCGCCCGCTCCTGCCGGGGCCTGGGCCGGCACCGNCACGAGCCCCTTCCTTCGGTGCGTGCATGCGCGTGTCGGTGTGCATCCCGTGCCTGCACACGCGAGTATCCACATTTCAATCCAAACGGAAACTCTTGGAGAATCCAGGTTTGGTTTGTTCACCTCATTGGGGCAGGGTTGGGTTTTTTTTTAAGGAAAGTTGTTTTTTTGAAAAGCTGGAAACGTTTCAGCTCGTGTTTCAAGGGAGGGAGAAAGCAAGAAGATGTTTTGCAGCATTTTTCAAAAGTCCTTCCCAAAAATTGCCGTTTCTTTGCTCTCCTTTCCCAGAGGGTGACACAGGTAAACCCGGAGCAGCCAGCTCCGGAATGATGGATGTCACACGTGTCGTCTTCACCCTCCGTTAATGATTGACGGGGGCCCTGGAGCAGGACAGCCTGTAACCCAGAGATTAATTTGCTCCAGCGTGTGCTTGGACTGGGAAGAAACCAGCTGCGGTTAACCCTTTGCACCCAGAGGCCTCTGGATGCAGCAGCAAAGGGAGCTGGTCCCACTGCCCCCTCCGCGGGGACATGGGGAAGGGGCTAAGCCCCCAGCAAAGCCAAGCCCTGGTGCCACCGTGGGTGTGGGATGCTCCACCGGGGCCCGGCCCCTCCCCGCAGCAGCTTGTGCCCGGTAACGGCAGCGCCTGGAAGAGCCCCAGAGGACGGGGGCGTTTAAACCCACGCCAGATCGAGAGGCGAGTGCTGTGAACAGCAATTCTGTTTATAACCAGTAGAGAAACCAAACAAGCCTGGGCTTCGAGACACTCAGGAGCTCCGTTTGAACCCACATCCAAGCAAAACAGGTTGCTGCTGCTGGAATTACCCCGAGGATTTCCCCTTCCAGCTCCCTCCCCCGGTGCCAGCCTGGGGCACAGGAACATGTGGCTCCTGCCCTCAGCAGCAGCAGCCCCAGCTCTGCCCTGGCTCCGTGCCGCAGGTTGAGTCATTTCTCAGGTTCCTGGCACCCCCCAGACAGGCAATGAGAGTTTCCCTGGGCTTTTGTACCAGCAGCTGGCACAGACAGGGGGCTCACCCTGGCTGGGGTCTGTCTTGGAATGAACAAACGATGAGAAGGGAAACAGAGACAGAACTGGCAGCAAGTCAGCGAGAGCTGAGCCAAAACTGTCCTGGAAATCAAGGTTCTCCAGCAGCCTGAGCCACACTCCTGGGACCGAACCACAGGTCTGTGTTGCCAGGCCCCTGGTGCCATCCCCTGCTCTTTAAAGCCACGTGTCCACAGAGCATCTGCAAGGAAAACCACAGGATCTGGGGGGTCTCTCCCGCTCTGCCCGAGCAGGGCCCCCTGGCACGTGGCGATGCCCATGTGCTCCTGCCCGAGGGTGCCAGGGACACTGCGTTGGTGCAGGGGTGCAGGCGCCTACGGGAGAGATGGAGGAGCCTTTGGAGCAGCTGACAGACTCGTCTCTGACGCTGCCTTCGATCTGGACGTTGGCTCCTGCTTGCACTTACCGGCTTTGAGTGGTTTTTAATTATTGATGCCTCTTTTAGCTTTTATCTCGTGCTCGCTGCAGCCAGGAAGGGCTTGGTGTTCCTGCATTAGTGATGAATTGGGAAGGAGGCCCTGCGCCGCGCTCCCGCTTCCCAGGCCGGGCCATTGTTTCTGGCAAAGATGGGCTGAAAAACGGGGAGCGTGGGAGCGGGAGGGAGATGTGGTGGAGGCAATTCCCGCTGCTGCCATAGAGGCCACAGGGATCTGTCCTATGGGAAAAGCCGAGGGGGACAGACCCAGAGTCAAACAGGTGTGGAAATTGCCTTCGCCTGGCCAAAAACTGGCACCTGCTCACCTCTTCAGGGAGGAAGGAGGCTGTTTTATCACCCTTCCAGTGAGAGGCAGGTGGAAAGGGAAGAGATGCGAGACCAGGGGAGGAAGGAGTGGAAGATGAGGCTCAGCTCAGCATCTGCTGGGAGGTGCAGGGGGTTCAGAGAGCCCAAACGCTCTATCTTTAAACTTCAGTCTCTGGCAGGGAGCCCGGAGATGCCCACGGCCCCGTCAGGAGCCTCAGCCCAGCCTGCTGGCAGCTGAGGATGCTCCGCCAGCAACCTCGTGGTTTATTTGACCCCTTGCCCACCGAACCAAGGCTGCTAATTAGCTCTAACAACAGGGACATCTGTTGCTCTGAAATCACCAGCCTGAAAACGCCCCAGACCAGTTTCTCCTAAATCCTCCTCCCTTGCACATCCATCAGGAATAACATCCACTTACGGTGCTCCCTGCCCCCAGGCTGAGTTTGAACCAGTGACCTCGAGGTGAAAGCACTTGAGGAGCCGCAGCCGCCCGGCTCCCGGTGGGGTTTTCAGCAGCACTTAAAGAGCAGAGATGGTTTCAGCAACCGTCCACGGCAGCAGCCCCCGGCCCAGAGCTCTGCTGGCCTTTCACATCAGGCCCCACTCGCTCAGCGCCAGCAGGGCTCTGGGAGCAGCTCCCGACCGGGATCCCTGCATCCTGCAGCACCGTGCACATCTGTCCAAGCCTCTCCTGCCACAGCAGGCATGACCCCGGCCCAAGGGCCACCACCCCGGAGTCACACCTGGGCCTGGGTTCAGCAAATCCCCTCAAATCCCACCCTCGGGCGTTTGGTCTGATCTTTGACCGGTGCCATCAGGACAGCGGCTGCTGCTCACCTTCTGGCTTTCTCCAGGGTCCCCATCCACGCTGCCACAAGCCTCTGACCTCGGAGAGCAGCCAGGAGGTACAAGACACCTCCCCCAGTAACACTTCCTTCCCAGGGAAAGGAAATTTTCCCACTCCAGCTGGCCTGGGAGATAGGGAGGGGAAGATGTTATCAGGGCAGAGCAGGCTCTGAAGCCAGAGGACAGCTCTAATTGTCCAGAGCCAATTCCATTACAGCAATCTCAGCCCCAGGGCAACACAGGCCAGATTTTCCAGAGAGGCCGAGTGCCACAGAAGCAGCTGATCCTCGGCACCCACAGGGAACACGAACTATGAGCTTGCAGACAGGCCTGCAGCAGCCCACGGGGACCACGCTGAACAGCCCCCAGTGGCCCCTCGCTCCAGCCCTCCACGCTGTTCATCCCAAGAGCTCCCAGGTCTCTTTTGCCACGCTCTCCAGTTTGTTTTGGCTTTGCCCTGGCTCCAGCAGACACAGCCAAAGCTCCAGCGTGGGCACACAGCTCCACAAGGATGCCCATGGGAGGGATGGTGTCCCCAAGGGAGATGGAGGCAACAAAGACAGTCTTCATTCTGCCAGCAGCTGGGGAGATAAGAACAGGAGAAGCCAGAACCAGAGATGACGTTAACCCCCCCTTCTCCTGGCTCAGAGAAGCCCCCATGGAGGGCAGTGCATCCCACCAGGCGAGGCAGGGACTAGTCTGGGACACGCTCACCTGGAGCAGGGAGGGCAGCTCTGCTGGGAGCTGTGACAGCACCAGGGCAGAGCCCAAGGTGAGCCAGAGCTACCTGTTCTCCCCAGCCGATTGCCTTACCTCAAGGGGCAGAAGAGGGAAGGAAGTATTTTAAAGTCACCCCAAAGGTGGCAAGAAAGCAGGCAGTAAGTCACGGTTTTAACCAACCTTCTTATTTCTTTATTTGAAAGGCACAGCTTATACGTCCTTGATACAGCATTTTCAGTTCCTCTTATTATAGGTCAAGTGATTAAACACAAAAAGCAAAACAAGGTCTTTCTAAAGGACTATATACAAACACCAGATTATTATTTAGTTGTTTTTTTTTTGTTCCATTTTTGTTTTTTTAGAAGACACGCTAGCGCACGGAGATAAGAACAGAAAAAGCTGCTGTATCCTCTACATGGGGGCGGGGAGGGGAGGGCCAGGAAAGGCTCTCAGGCTGCCTGCCCCCCTGCCCAGCTGTCCAAGCCCCCCCGAAGCCGGGTGCTGTGCCGAAGGGAGCAGGTGGTGGAGGCTCCCCCTCCAGCCCGAAGCCAAACCCCGGCGGCTGGAGCGCGACACACGGCCGCGGTGCTGCGGTGCCAGTCAAGAACAGGTACATGCAGAACAGCAAGGTGCCGGCCTGGTATTAGTGCAGGAGGAGCACGAGGATTATGGGGAGAGGGATAGGGAGATGCGACGCGATCAAGAGCGCTTGGGGAGGGAGGAGATAGTTTCAGGACAGGGACCCCAGCAGGGAGTTGTGCAGAAACCGTTAGGATCAAGGGGCATCTTTAAATACCAAGGGGGGAGAGGCGGGGAGCCACGTGGCACTGAGGAGCTGGGACAGCCAGGGGGCAAGTGGCCCCAGAGCAGCCCAAGCCAGGCTCTGGCTCGGCTGTGTGATGGAGCGGGGACGGGGAAGCCAGGCTGGGCACGGGGAGAGCACAATGGGCCACACGGTTACTGCTATGGCGCTGCGTTGCTGCGGAGCAGCCCGTCCACCGGGATGGCGGCAGGGGCATCCCCAGGCTCTGCTGCCTGTGGGAACAGGCCTGGCAAGCTGCCTCCCAACACGAGCCCCCACGATTCTGCTGCNCTCCTTGGAGAGATGAGCCTGGGAGCCCAAGGCTGAGAGCGAGAGCAGCCCCGTGCCGGCGCTGACAGCAGGGAGGGATGGGGGCTGGAGGCCCACAGGGAGCGGAGTCAGAGGCAGAGCAAGGGCTTGGAGCTGCGATAGCTGGTGAGCTTGAAGCTGCTGCTGTAGGGAACGAGGGATGGACAGGAAGACAGGAGAGGGAAATTGTCATTTGGAGTGCACTTGGGCACCAACTCAAGGGCCTGGGCTGCCCAGTCTGTGCCAGCCACCCAGCTTAAACCAGAGACCTCAAGGTCCTGGAGAGCACCACAGTCTCAGGGGAGATAAAAAAACAAACAAAGATATTCTGGAGTCCTTGGACTGTGGCAGCCTCAAGAGAAGACTCAACAGCGTGTGCCCAGCACAGCACACAGCCCCTAGCCCACAGGACATCTGGCCTCAGACCCTGGCATGCCCCAAGGTTGCAGTTAAAGCCCTCCCAACCTTGACCAAGAACAGATGGTGTTTTTATATCAAGGAGCAGCTGCAGTTCCTGCTCAAAACCAAAGCTCCTGTCCTTGCACCCTGCGGGGATGGAGCAGGAATCCCCACTCCTCCACAAACCCACACCTACATCACAACAAACACAGACAAAACCAGCCCAGTGCATGCAGCCTCCTCCCAGCATGCAGGGCACGTCCCCAGGTCCCCACTCTCCTGCCCAGCTTGGTGTCGAAGGCCAAAGGCACAGATTCCTGCCCCTCCGAACCCCAAACTAAACATGCATCACGTACACGGATGATGGAGTTCAGTTCCGGCGCCGTAACCTGCTTGGCTCGTTCAATGGCTCCCAGGACCTGCTGTTGATGCTGGAGAGAACAGAGGAATTCAGGGTCATTCCTAGGGGAAGGAGAGCAGGGATCTAGCCCTGCTGGGTCTGACACACACACACATTTTCTCAGCTGCCAGCACCGAGACATCAGGGCACGGAGGCAGCGTGGGCAACCCCAGAGACACCTGCACATGCCTCACCGTGACAAGGACCTCACAGCACCCAGGCCTGTGGTGGTACGGGGCAGGGAAGAAGGCACCAGTTCCTCACCACAGGGTTAAGCTGGTCCCCTCTTACCCCCATCCCTGTCCCACTCTGCACAGGCCCAGCGATCCTGTGCCAGTAGGGCTCCGAGATGGGCAATGCCCCCTGCCTCTCACCCCCAGGCCTGACACAAACCACCACCCCCCAACAAACAAAACAAACCCCAAAATCAGAATCTCTTGGGAAGCTCCCCACTCCTTGGGACACATCCCAGCAGCTGGAAGATGCTGCTGTAGAGGAGCCCAGCACAGCTGCACCAAACACAGACAGGACTAACAGCTGTATCATGTACTTTAAAAAATAAAGGACAACTGCACTTGCTCCTCTGAGAGCACGAGGCCTCTGAACACTCCACTGCGCTCCAGCAAGTGGATTTTTCTTTCCATCTTGGCGACAGGACAGGGTTGGGGAGGGGGGAAGAGGGAAGGGTTGCATTGAGATGCGAGAGGTTTAGTGGTGGCTCAGTTATTAGGCAGCTCTGATCTGATCAGGAGCCACTTTGTCCTCCTGGAGAACAGGTGGGTGGGAAAAGCACAGCCTGTCCCCCAGCCCCACAGCTCCCCCCAACCAAACACCAGCCACGGGGCTCAGCCTGCGCGGGTGCTGTGGGGAGGTAGATGGAGACTGTACTGGAGGTGCTTCATCTTCCTCTTGCCTCAGGCAGCATCTCCTGAGCCATCCCAATTAATTTCTCAGGGGAGTGGTAGGAGCCCATCAGCTGTATTAATTAATGAGGCAGAGGAACCAGATCTCAAGGAGGAGCCATATGGAGGTGTTTGGTTTTTTTTAAACACTCCCCCTCCCACAATTAGCCACCCAAAGCTCCCACTGCTGGTGCAGAAGCAGCTGATGACTGGGGCATCCTGGGCAGGAGAGAGTGGAGCCCATCGTTGTCCACAGCTGCCAGCAAAGGGGACAGAGGGGCACATGCACCACCACGCAGCACCTGGGGGAGGCTGCTTAAAGGCCTCATCCCAGTGTGGGGACCGAGAGCAAGTGACAAGGTCTCCCAGACCAGGGGCTGCCCAGAGGGGAAGCAGCCCCCACGCCCCCCAGTCTGAGACGAGGACTCACCTCTTGCGAAAGGTAGGGCAGCACCTGTGCACAAATCCCATTTAGCCTCTTGACAATTTCAGCCTAGAAGGTGGAAAGAAGAGAGAGGAAAGGCACCAGCCAGCTCAGGACTGACCACCCTCAGCACCAGCTGCCCCCCTCCTCCACTGGGACTGTGGCTTCTTCACTGAGCTCATACCGGCAGGTGGCAAGTTCTGGGGTGTTAAATGCTTTCCTCCTGGGAAAGAGTAAAGCCACTGGCCCTTTGCAAATCACTTTCCAATGAATCCAAAAGAAACATGGAGCCAAAGGGTTTAGGGATGCACCAAAACTAGCCACAGAGACCCCACCACAGAGGAGCAGACTAGGCTCAGATAGTTCAAGGGACAGCGGTGAGCATTCATCGCTCAGATCCTTTACCAAGATGCAGGTTTTCCCAGGGAAGCCAGTCTCACAGGCTTCCCAACAAGAGCAATGGGATCAGGGACACTGAGTGCCTCTGTGGGGGAGCAGAATTGCAGTAAGAGGCTTCAAGTAAGCCACGAGACAGATGACTTTGTGACGGGAAGCTGAAGCCAGATAGAGTCAGGTTCGGAGGAGGCTCACATTGTTAACAGCACAGGTAATTAGCCACTGGGGATAATTAACAACTTAACCACCAGTGAGGGTAATGAACAAACTTATCCAGGCTGCAGCACAGTCCCCATCACAAGGAGGCTTTCTTAGAAGGTCACATTACCTAATCACAGCCCTGGAGAAGTGCTCTGGCCTAATTGCAGCAAGAGTCCAGGGGCGTTTCTTGTGTTGCAAGGATCACAACAAGCCCTCCTGGGCTGTGGGAAAGGCAGCAGGGCCAGGGTGGGAGGGACCCAGGGTCATCTCCTGTCCTCCACCCCAGGTTTGCATCTGCCAACTGATGCTGAGCCACAGCTCCAGACCCTGCCTGCACCACCTTGTCCAGTACTTGAACACCTGCTTGGGCTCTGGGGAGAACCAGAGCGTACCCACAGCCTGGGCTGGGAGTCTGCAGCTCGGCACTGCAAGTCCCAAGAGGTGGGGGGGGGTCCCTGCATTTCAAAGGCAGCTCTGACATTTGACAGGCTTGTGGCATTTCTAGTTCCTGAAATACCACTGCGGTGACAGAGGGCAAAGCACAGCAGCCAACCCACCCTCCCCAGGAACTAGAGCACTTGGAAATGCCTTCCCCCTACCTGTTTGTGCATTTCGATATTCAGCCCGTAGGACATCTCGTAATACTGCAGAGGGGGGGAGAAGAGAAGAAATTGTTAAGTCAGGTCTCCAGCAGGTAAAGCAGCTCCACACAGCAGGGCTGAGGTCTGCTATGGCTTTCCTAGCAAGGTCTCTTACAAAGGTTGGGCAAGGATGGAAGAAGAGGCCAGCCCTGGGATGCAAAGGCAGCAGGAGGCAGGCACAGAGCCCCCCTCTCTGGGCACAGGCACTACCCGCCCTGCTCCAGCCTCACCCCCCTGCAGGCAGAGACTGGGCCCTGGGAAACACCCTGCACAAACACCTTTCTGCAGCCCGTACCAAAGCAGAGTGACACCACCTCAAACCTTGAAAAAAAGATTCAGGGATCCACAGACCTCCATGTCCACAGCCAAGAGAGAAGCAACCTGACTCACAGGCTTTGCCTGGCTGATGCTGTAGCTGCTTCAGCAGCAAATGGAGGAGATCACAACTGGACTTCATCTAGCAAGTAGCACATCCAGCTTCACACAGATCCAGCTGTTTGGGAAGAAGCTATGTGGAAAAAAACCCAAACAAGCCCCACAAAAAAACCCCACCAGGAACCAGCCCTCACCTTCCCCCCCACAGCAACAGGCAGCCACAGAGCAATCTGTTGGCTGGAGAAGCTAATTCCTGACCCCTGGAAGAAGCTGTTTTAAGGCTGATGTTTGAGAATTTAGACTTCTCCTTCAGCTTTCAGGCTATAATCCTGATTCTTCTGAAGGGAAGGAAAAAAAATCTACATCTGCGCTCATTTAATTCAAGGAGGAGATCACTGGCATTTTGGTACCAACACCCCAAGTCTGAGAAGCGCCCGGCTTGGTATCGCCACGATCTCCATCTGCTTGAACACCACCACTGGCTCACAAGGCTTCTTTGCATTCTGAAGACCGGGCAGGAAGCGGGAGGCTGACCTCCAAGCTGCTAATTGTGACTTATTCAAAAATCAGAGCAGCTGTAGCAGCTTTGCACATTCACAGAAACCCTCCTCTTTGCTTCCCGTGACTTGCTGTGCTGGGAAGCGACAGCAGCTCCGTGCAGCTCCAGCTCAGCCACGCAGACAAGGCAGGAGCTGCTGTGCCTGCAGAGCCTCAAGTGCTGCACAACAAGCAATAGCCCTTCCCCTCTGCTGCCGACAGAAAACTGAATCAATTCTGGTGACTGTCAGCATTAAGAGGGGAAAAAAAAAAAAAGTATCTTGGCCACACCTGGAGATGAGAATCTCCATGCAGGCTGTGAGACCCAGGAAGCAATCATTTAGTCATGAGAACTGGGCAGCCTTTCCCATTAATATAGAAGGAAAGCTGTGACTTGTCTCCTTGGCCCCAGCCCCAAGCACACCAAGCTCCCCACAGCCAGCACAGGAGGATGGGGGTGTCAGCTTCCTTATTTCCAGTTTTCAAGTCCTAACTCTGCTCTGAAGAGCTGCTGTATTAATTTCTACACCTTATCTCTTCCTTCCAGGGCAGGTGCAGCAGCTGGCAAGCAGGCACCAGCTCATCGTTATGGACAGCATCACAACATTCTGTTAAGCCCCTGATAGGAAAGGAACAGAGCAGCTTTGCCAGGCAGCCCTCCCCTCTGCTTCCATGGCTCTTCCCACGTGGGAAGACAGAGGCATTACCTGGCAGACAAACTGTCACCCTGCCCACCAGAACGGAGCTGTTTCCCAGCAGATTTCTCTTCAGAGAGTTGTGGCTAAGCCTGCTGCCCACATGCAGCACCATGTCCCACAGCTTCACCAGGCACTGCCTGGAATGTGCACACTGTGCTGGGACACAGCACCAGTGAGACACACTCATACTTAGCAGCAGGGCTCCGTGAGGCTGCCAGGGTCAGGAGAAGGTGCAGAGGGTTCAGCTCTCGCACATCGTCTGGTTTCCGCTTCTAGCTCCTGACAGGCTTGTGTGGTTTCCCAGCCCCACCACTTCTCTGAGAACTGCTTTGTCTCTCACTGGCCATGACTCTCCCAGTGTCCCCAGGTGCAGAGGGACACCACCTTGCAGCTCCTTCCCAGGCACCCCATCACCACCCACCATGCCACCAGACACTGGGGCCATCAGTTCTCTGCTACTTTTCCACATTTCAACAACCCACGGCATGCAGGCAACACACAATATAAAGAAGCCCTGCTTTCAGAAAAGCTAGAGGCAGCCTTCCCAGAGACCTGCTGGCCTTTTTGCTCGGGGCAAATGCTCCTGCTCACCACTAGTGTCCCCCCACGCACGCTCAGCTGCCAGGGATGGTCCTTACCATGACGTAGTGACGCTGCATCTCCGATTTCTCACTGGCTAGTTTGTCACATTCCAACTTCAAGCTGAAAAGCCAGAAAACAGTAAGAAAGCCACAAACAGGAGGTGAGAGTTGATCACCACAGAGCAGCTGCATCCTGCAAGATCCCAGCCCAGTCAGGCTGGGGACACCACCATCCAGACTGCAAGGGGCAGCCAGGTCACCCTGTGCTGGCACAGCAGCAGAACCCACTCCCACCCTCCCAGTTGGAGTCCCACTTGTTCAGGAGAAGCAGCACGAAGCTATCCACCAGTTGGACACCAACCTCCCCCCAGCAAATCCCATCAGACAAAGAGGGCAGAAGCAGAGGTGGCCACTCAAGGAGGGGTTTGCCTGCCTTCAGCTGGACATCAGCAGCTGGGGACAGGTTCTAGCACGGGCCCATTGGTAACACTCAAGAGATGCTGTGACACAACTTCTGTACCAAAGCCAGAGCCATTTCTGGATGGTGGGGGGAAGCCCAAGTGTAGCACAGCCCTCCAGAAGAAAGGATTTTTTCTCTCCTGTAGGTTATTCACACCTTTCAGAGAAACTGCCGCTGCTCCCAATGTTTTATGAGACTCCGACTCACCAGCCCAGCAACTGTGGCCAGCATGTGCTCAGTTTTATGTTTCAAACAAGAAACAGCTTCACCTACACAAAACCTGCTTCTTTTCAAGCAGATCAGGTCCAAGCGGGTGGGATGGGGGGACAGCTTCCCTTTCCAGCAGGGTTGCTTCTCGGTCCCCCCTGCTTGCCCCACCGGCACTGCCCAGAGACATGGAGACACCAGGAAACAGCCATTCCCTGGTAGTTTTTCTGCCCATTCCTGCCAGAGCAACACCCCCTCCAGCCTGAGACCTGGCTGCCCAGGGGAACCCTGGCTGGGGAAGGCAGATGGGGAGGTCGCAGCCCCACGGCACCGGGGCACAGACCACAACTGGCACCTGGCAGCCTGCTGGGCTGTGGCAGAGGGCATCACCCAGCCAGTATAACCCAGAAGCCCCACGTTTATTTCCGACACACACAGCAACAGACCTTCATGAGGCAGCTTTGGGGTCAGCAGAAATATTTCCACACGCACCCGCAGAAAAGCGGAAGCTTTCAGATCTACCCTCCCTGCAGCTCTTGCCATCCAGGAATGGCAGCCAGCAAGAAGAAATGAGAACTCCCAGCAAGAGAGGGAAGGCCTGGCAAGCCCCGCTCAGCCCCAGGCCAGCGGCTCCACGGAGGAAGACCTCAGCTGGGGAGGGAAGAGGCATCTTCTCCTTGCCGTGCTCCCGAGTGGACACGACTAGCCCAGCCTTAGGTCCTCCTCCAGCCAAAGGTGACCCAAGCCACCCGCCCCGGTCCCCTCCTGGGTGTCCCCGTTGGGCTGGAGCAGCAGAGCGGCGGGATCGGAGCACCCACCTGTGGTACTGGGCCTGCAGGAGCTGGAACTCGTCCTTGATGCGGTCGCAGGAGTCGGAGGTGGTGAACTTGAGCTGCTGCGGCAGGTGAGAGGAGCCCTGCAACGAGGGGAGACCGAG
>VXBW01000932.1:49427-61215 GCA_013400375.1 Thinocorus orbignyianus
TCCTGGGGCCGCGGCGTGACCCCCCAGCTGGGCACCGGCCGAGGAGTGGGGCACGGGTCAGCGGCGCTGCGGGAGCCCTCGCACCGGGGCCGGCGGGGCGGGAGGGAGCCGGGCCCTTCTCCGTCCTCCCGCAGCGCCCCGGGCTCGGCCCGCCTGGCAGAGAGAGCTGCGGGTCCCGGGGTGCGTGTTTACCGGGAGGTACTGGGGGGAAGGGGAAGCTCTGCCCTTGGTGAAGCCACCACTGCGGTCTCTTGCTGGTTGTCACACCTGGAGTGACACCGCAGGGGCTGAACTGTGCTGGCCACACAGGGAATGCCATGGGATGTGGCTCGTTTTCATGTCCTTCCCCAGGCAGGAGAAGAGGGGTTGTTTACACAGGGGTTTTTGTCTTCCTTTATTTCAGCCTTTCTTCTGCTGAGCAGGAGGGAAGGCAAAGGGAAGGGAATTCATCTGCAACTGGCCCCAGACAAACCTCCCCTCTCAAAACAATGGAAAATCACGCTCTGGATGCCAACTGTGGTCCCAAACCTGCTGCTTGAAGAGCAGACCCTGCCGTTTGTGTCCTGGGGGATCAATTGCATCCCCACAGAGAGCAGTGATGTGGGGAATTCGGCCGCCAACTTGCCTGCTGGAAGGGCTTCGTTGCCATGGGGCCTCTTGCCAGCCACGCACACGGACGTGCCTGAGCTGAGGCGGGATCAGGTCCTTGGAAGCCAGCCTGAGAATAGTGGGCAGGAACACGGCTGGAGTGTGCGAGCACAGGGAGCTCTCATCAATTTGAGATGCTGCTCTGTGTCTATCTTTAAAAATCAGTCCATTTTCTGCTTAAAAATGAAACCCTACACATCACGACTCCAGCAATGCGGGCTGGGCTGTTGTGGTATTTCTTTTTCAAGACAACAATATAGCAGCTGAGTTATTGTGACACCTCCTGCATATTGTGCAGTAGCTTCTTCACTTCGACATCTCCATATTAGTGAAAACTGTGACAGCTTCATGCCAAGGATTATTAATAGTGCAGGCAGGCTTTACGTCCCTGCAGAATAAGGGTTATCTAGCAGGGGAGACAGTCTCTCCCCTGCTGGTCAGCACCCTGGTCCCTTCTTTACACCTTGAGAAACTGAGCTACCGTAGCTTGGGCTTTGCACAAGGGCAGTGAGATGTGATTTGTAACGGGCTGGGTCACTGCTGTCCCCTTGCCAAGCTGAGTCCTGCCTCTTTGCTGAGCTCTGCCTTCAGTGGGAGGCAGTGGAGCAAGTTGGGAATGTGTCCCCTGTTCCCTGCCAGGCTTGTCATCTTGCTGCCGTGGGGGGGAAAGGAAGGGACAATGGGATGCAGAAGGGTTTGGCTTTCAGCTATGTGGTGATTCAGTTTTGCGGTGCCTGGGTTGAGAGCTTTACCCTCCCTGTCTCCCAGCACAGAACAGACTGGCCTTGCAGGTAGCCGTCCTGAGTCTGTTACAGGAATTGGGAATCTACTATAGTGATGATTATGTTAAGTGCAGAGGGAAATGTGCAGCACACAAATGTCATACTTTGAATCACATGTTCGAAATTGGGGGCTGTGGGGGTGAGAGCCCAGGTGCCCAGCTTGCACTTTGCAACAACTGGCAGTTGCTCCCTTCCAAGCGGGAAACAGAATGTTCCTTTATTGGCTTTTATGTTGGCTTCTAAAGGTTCCATTTTATCTTTTTTTTTCCTCTTTTTTTCTTTTTTTTTTCCCCCTGCTTACTTTCTTCCAGGAAACACACTAATTTATGGTATAATCTTGGCAAATCCCAATCCAAGGGAACACAAACTCACTTGTGCCTGGTAAATGACTCTTTAGTGGGCTTCTCTCCAGCTGGGCAATGTCTCTGTGTCTGGAGAAGGGGGAGTTACGACCTGGCCCAAGCAGTGCGCCTGCCTGTGTCAGCAGAGGTGAGGACGGCCTGGGCACGGCAGCAAAACAGCCTTCTCAGGAGCCTTGAACACACCCTGGCGAGAGGTGGGATTCCCACCCCCCACCTCAGCCCTGGCACAGGAATTTAGGGGGTTTCCAGCGCAGGAAAGGAGCTCTAAGATGGAGTGTAGGAGCTCTCCAAGAACCAACGTTTCTCTGCGATGAGGAGGTTTTATGGTGATGTTGGGAACCTGCAGCTGAAGCAAACAGATTTCCCCACTCCCCTCACACCTCAGCCAGGAGCAAGGGACGGTGGGCTCTTGCCACAGCCAGGGCTGGGCCGCAGTTGGTGTGAGCTTGCCCATGTTTTTCCAGGGAGTGCTCCTGGGGAAGCCAGACCACCTTTTGGAGGGGCCACACAGAGCATCCAAGGACTTGGCTGCTGATGCTGACAGCTTGGTCAAGGGCCTGATGCTGCACAGGGACCTGATGGCAAAGGTGTTTCCAGGCCAGGGTCACCAGGATACGGGGGCTGGAGGAGCCCCCTCCCTGTCTCTGGCAGTACCCTGCTTGGCATCAGCCTTTCTGGGGGACGGTGCTGTGCCTGCCTTTACCATCACCGAGGCACTGCAGTATGCACGGAGATCTCCTGCCATGCTGCTGGCCTTGCGTCTGCCCCCAGGTTGTACTATGCCATGTCCTGCTGAGATTTGCCTTTCACCATGTCCTGAGCTTGCCCAAGCCTGTGGGTTCATCTGACTAGAGAGCAGGAGTGGTGTCCCTCTCCCTACGCTTCTGTGATGGTCTGCTGCCATCACTCCCACTTTCCACGACATATGTGTCTAGCGACATCCTCACTCGCCAGGTCTCCTGGCCACAGGAGCCTGGTTGCCCAGGGACTGGGAGGTTATATTTAGCATTGATAATGGAGCAATAGGCTGTCCTAGTCCGTGGGCCCAGCAGGAAGGGTTCGTACAGGGATGTCCTAATGAGACCAGAGCAACTTCCTAAAAGGAGCAGTCTAACAAAGCTGCCAAAAATAAATCAGTTTAATGAAGAGCCTTTGTAAATTATTCAGATATTATATCCCGTTCCAGCACTGGTTCAAGGAGAGAAGCTGTACAGACACTTTCTTCTCTGAAGCTCTGGACACAAGGTGAAAGTCATGCTGTCATTGCAATGGAAATGCAGGCTTTAAGATCCTGCTTTTACCTTGAGAATACTGTCTTTTTTACCTGGAATTAAAGGGGAAGAAATATAAATGGCACAGCAGCAAGTCAGACCCTGAGACAAGGAAGGATTTTTCCTTTCCCCCCTGCCTCGGGACCACTCTCAAGTCCCAACACCTAAAGCTGACCACATACACAAGTTCTTTGCAGGATCAAGTCTGAGAAATTCGGGCTCCCCTGGGCACCACACGCCTCAGCACAGTGCAGACAGGACCTTGCTGGAGGATCAGGCGCCAGCTCCTCCTTTGCTTCTCAGTTGTGGTTTGAATGCTGTGGACTTTTTCCAGTAGAAACAGGGCTGAGACCCACCAAACCTATTAAATTTCAGCTGCCATCCATACACCAGCTGCTAGCAAATCCCAGTCCCTCCCCAGGATGTAGAGCCTGGTTTTGCGGAGTGCCATCCCCCACTGCTACCCCATATTCAGACATCTGTGAGGCATTTTATAACGCACAGTGGTTGGTAGCTTGTGGGCTATTAGCCACAGGCTGCCCCATGCCACACTGCTGGAGCTCACAGGCTTTTCCTCTGTTTCCCAGCCCATCTTCGCTGGCACGGGGGCTGGCTCTGGCCGGGGCTGAGCAGGGAAGCTGCCAGCAGCTGCTCTCCGACAGCACTGCTGGGCACACGCCTGCCCTCTGCAGCTTGGGCACAGCGGCTAAACCCTTGTGCAAAGTTTCCCTCCTGACTTCCGTGTGGAGCCATGTGGCTTCCAGTGCTTTAAAGCCACGGGGGTTAATCCTGTGTTTTGCTTCAGCCTCTCAGGGCTGCATTTAGGTTTCCCTCACACCCTGCCGTCAGCAGTTTGCTGTCGCAGGCAGAGAGCAGGGCCTGCCTGTGGGAAGCGGCAGCATCTTTCGGGGCGCATGGAGAGGCATCTGGGACGAGGGAAGCATTTTTATGGAGCACATGCTGGCAGGGGTCTCCAGGTGGGTTGGCTGGGCCATGCCCACACACCCCATGGGCAGCCAGTCCCAGAGCACAGGCCACATTCTCCCTCCCCACATGGTGCTGCCATGGGCCGTGCACAGGCTCTGCCCGGGACTCAGGCCAGGCCCGGGGGGTCCATCAGGACCCCAGCACCACCAGGGGCTGAAGCAGAGGCAGGCGGGGGCTGGCACCCAGGCACCACGCTCCCCCCTCGCTACCTGAAGCCCCTTGCCCACCCCTGCCCCTTCCCTCTCCCGGCAGCTGCTGCGGTGCAGCCGCCCAGGGCCTCCCTGTGCCATGGCTGCCGACGGGAGGAGCGCTGCCGGCCGCCCTGCTTGCTTAGTTGGAGGCAGGTTCTGCAGCTGGGGCCTGGGGACCGCCCTGTCCCTGCAGCTCCTCAGCACAGCCCCGGCTCCCCGACACGTCCAGGCCAGCTCCTGTGGGACCTGAGGCCTCGCTGTCCCTTATCACCCTGCTTATCACGGGGATTATTGGCTTTTTATATTAAACTTTCTCCAGATAGCATAACGCAATCTACCAGACGCCTGGCAAGGGCTTGGCAGGCCCAGGAGTGATTTATAAGCAATCTGTCTCTGCGGTCTCTCTCTCACACACAGCCTGTTTCCTCTTCTCCCTTGCCACCTCCCAGCTCTGCCCATTACCGCCATTAACAGCCACGCAAATCTCCTTGCTGTCACCAAGGGCTGAAACGAGCCACAGAGCTGCCTCATGAAGGACATGTGCGGGTGAGGTGCTGCCATATTGGCAGTGCTGTCCCTGCCACAGCCAGCAGCCACCTTGCCCACCTCTGAGGCTGCTGGGCACGGGGCTGCATCCCAGCAGGTGGCTGGCTGCCCAGCTAGGAAATGTCCTGCCAACACCAGTGGCGATGCCAGTGCCGTGGCTGTGGGCTGGGTGGCTGCATCCCTTGGGATTGTATCTGTGTCCCCAGCACATGCTGCCCTGTCCATTATTGTATTTCTCGCATCTTCCTCTGAAGCATCTGTCACGAGCCCTGGCAGGGACAGGTACCCAGCCATTGACCTGACCCTGCCCTCAGCAGCCGCTCGCAGCCCCCTCTGTTCTGCCGGGCTGGGGGCAGGCTGGAGGCAAACCTCTCTATTGCCACTGCCAGCTTAAACACCATCCTGGGAACTGGCACAGGGGTGCAGTGTTCACACAGCAAATCAGGGCAGAGGCTGTGTTTGGTTACTGACACCTTACTCAAGCAATAATTTGAAGCTGGGCTGGTTCCTGCAGTTGGTCCTGCTTTGCCCGGCTGAGGGGAGGAAGCCGGCAGGTTCTTGCCCTCAGCCTGGACCAAATGTGGGTCCTGCTCTGCCCTCTGTGTCCCTTGCCAGATCACACTGCTACTCGCTGAGATTCCCCTGCCAAAGCCGGGCGCTGCTAGAGCCCAGCAGTCAGGGCTGGCGCTGGCTGGGATGGCTCCATGGGGTCGTTCCTTGTCTTGAGCTCCGAGGAGTAGTTGATAACCTTGGAGCTGGCAGAGAGCATGCGTCACCTCTCAGTGCCCTGCCCTGGGGTGACCTGCTGGTACTCCTCACCTGTTCCTGAAGACACTCATCTGCCACACATCCCAGCCCATGTCCCCTTGCCCCTGCCACCACCCAGCCCTGAGGGCTTCTGTCCGCTTGGACACCCAGGTGCTCATGACAGAACACAGCAGCTCCCCAGCAGCTCAACTCCCACATGGGGCAGCAGACAAAGTGCTTGTTCTGTATCATATCCCCACATTACTGTACTCTTTTCCTGGGGAAACTGTCTTGCTGCTTGCCCTCAGAAGCAAAAATGAATTTAATCCCAAATTGCCTGCCTATACCAAGAAGAAAAATGAGAAACTGCCCACGGATGTGCACGGGTCCCAGGCAGGGATGGCCTGTGGGCAGAAAGGGCCTTTCTCTAAGGAAGAGAGGTCCTGTCAGGCTTCTTGCAGCTGGTAAAACATTTTCACCCTCTTTGATCTCATTTTATCAGTGACTTAGAATAATTAGGGTCCGTTCCTCATGGAGGCTGCCCCCAGCTTCTGCTGTGGCCTGTATTTTTGCTCCAGACCAATTAGGGGTAATTACCATCCTTTTTGCCAACTGAAGTGCAAGGAACAGTTCACACTCCTTGCAGGAAGCAGGGAAGGGATTTTGTGGCTGAGGCATGATGAGGAAGCACATGGCAAGGATGCCTGAAATTGCCTGCTCCCAGGCCAGGGCTGGGACAGCATCAAGCTCCAGGGAAGGGCTTGGCTCTGCGTGGTGTCTCAGGCATTTGGTGGGAGATAAACAGGAAGTTTGAAGCTGTAACACAGCCAGGAGGGCCAGGGGAATCCACTGACCCGTTCACCATGAGGAGGCTCCTGGGCCGATTAGTTTCCAGAAGCGTTAGAATCCCTCTGTGTGGGAAACAGAGACTGAATCTGATAGAGGGAGCACTCAGCTGGGGCTGGAATGGGCAAAGGAGGGGCCTGTAGACCAGGTCTGCTGTGTGTCATGGGCATGGCAAGGACTCACCTCTCTCCTTCTCTGTTTCTTTTGCTGGACAAAGGGAGTAACAAGATACCAGTTTTAAGGTCAAAGGGATCGTCCAGGCTTTCTCCGGCCTAATGTGAGGCAGATAATCTCTCTCCTGTATCACATTTCTCCTGCCCCTCTGCAGGACCAGTGCTTATCTCCTGCAAGGGAGCTCTGTCAAATGAATATTTGCAACAATTTCTGAGATTTGCACAGGGAAGACAGATTACTACATCCTTAAGTGTCTTCCTGTACTCAGCTAGTTTAGCAGTGCTGCATTCCAGGTAGGGGGAACGTTGCTTCCTGACCTCAATTTATGACAAAACACTGAAGCATGAGGCAGGATTGATTGCGCAAGGAGATTGTGTCTTAGTAACTCATGTGAATGCTGCAGCAGCTGTGCTAATTCATCATTCCTTTATTTATGAAATCTATGTGCAGGTTGAGTGCAATTAAATGATGTGCTTTGGGATTCTGGGGGATGAAAGGATCATGGTAAACGTAGGCTTGTTATCCTGCTTTACCATGCACCGAGCCAACCTGCAACAGCCATGACAAACATGCAAAACATAAGGTTTAAAAAACTGTAATCCAGCAATTGCTGTCACAGGCTGCATTTGTCAGCGTGTTTGATCTGGGTGCCTTTCCCCCTCTTTTCAGGGAACTCAGGTCTCCTTGTGGCATCTTCTGGTGACAGGCAATTGAAGAGCTGATAGAAATAATTTTGGGTGAGGCTGAAACATTTGACACCAGCTCTGCAGTGATAACCATCTGGCATGATCGGGCTTTAGGAAGAGATTTATGCACCGTGCAGGTGGCCTCCTGGGGAGTATTTACAGGCTGGGACCTGGAGCACAGGGAAGGAGATGAAGGAGCTGATGAGGGGGGAATCCTGGCTCATGCAAGGTTAGTGCCACTGTCATGATTTTACTGGTATCAATGTGCTTTAATTTATCGAAGGAATTTTATTTAATTTCTTACTATAAGAGCTGTGTTGGTGCGTGGTGGGAACTGCTGACCGTGCACTGGCCGGGAGGGGGTTGAAGAGCAGCGGGGGCCAGATCCTGACCTGAAGCACCTGGGTGAGGAGGGAGGTGTTGAAGAGGAGGGTCTGGTTCAGCCGGGCCGGCAGCATCTTTGCGGGGCTGCGGCTTGTTGGTGCCCTCCTGTGGGAGGCGAGGCTGGTGCCGGGGAGACGGAGGGAAGGCAGCTTCGGGGTGCCGTGGGCGAGAGGTGGGTCTCAGGGTGAGGTGCTGTGAGACAAGGCTGGCTGTGACCTGCTGCCACATGCGGGGGGCTGGCATGGGCTGAGCTGACCGAGCTTGTCCTCAGCTCTTAGTAGGAGCTGCTGGACTACCCTCCGGCTGCAGGTGTCAGGGACCCTGTCCTCCTCTCTTATGGAAAATGTGCCCTGTTTTCTTTTGCCCCCTGGCTTTTCTGTAATGGCTCTGCTTCTGTCCTCCTCTTCCTGGATCAGAAAGTGCCTGGAATCCAGCTGTCCCACCAGGTGGTTTGGTGTCTGGGCTGCCTGCATTCCCTGACTGGTGGCGTAGCTCTGCTGCATGCATGAGGGATGCAGTCCCTTCTCCTTGCTCTGTTCCAGGGACTACAGTAATCCCAGTGGTCCCAGCCACTCATTAGCACTGATGAGAGCTCAAGTAGCGTCTAACTGACGCCATCCCTTCCTAAGTTGGTGTGAGGGAAATGCTGCTGAGGTGTAGGCAGGAACCTTGAAAGGGATGAGAAAGGAGTGGAGCTGGTGTGAGGCTACAGAAACACTTGGAAGGGGCTTTAAAGTCGGTCTTTTTTTAATGTGGAAAATGGTGAGCAGCATGAAGCCCGGATCAAAGAGGAGAGTGTTGTGTCCTGTCCTGTTCCTCCCACTGCCCACCTGTAACTGCAGCCTCGCATCCTAGCGCAGGGCCCAGCAGGCAGCAAAGCTCTGCTGTGCAATTCGGAAGGTATTTCACCTCTGACCCGTAGCGTGGGGCTGGGGCTGCTCGTCAGACCCTTCTAGGGGCTGGGAGGTGGGTCTGTGAGAGGGACCAGCTGGGCAAGGGCTGGGGAGGGCACCTGGCACCGGGTCCCTCCCAGTGCTCGCTGCTCTGCTGGACCCAAGGGGTGGCCAGGACACAGGGATGGGGCTCCGTCCGGCCGATGTGATTTCCCCGCAGCTCTGGCCGCTGCCTCGCCCTTCCTGGAGCGGCTACGGGGGAGTGGAGACCGGGAGCGGAGCCGGGGGGTCCCGGGCCGGCGGCGAGCGCAGCCCGCCCCGCTCCGCTGCTGCCCTCTGCCGAGCACGGCCCGGCACCGGGTACCGGCACCGGGGACCGGCCCTGCGCGGCCGCGGACCTTCCCGAGGCGAGAGCCCGGCCCCGGGGGATCCCGACAGGTAGAAGGTACAAAGTATTGAGTGGCAGCAAGGCATTTCCAGCTGAGAGAAAATGCCACCCAAAATTCCTAGGGGTGGGATTTATAACCCTGCACCACCTCCGCTGCTGAAAGCTCACCTGAAAGGTGAATGGTAGTAACTGGTTCTTTGCAACAACGAGAGGAAACCGTTGCTCAACTTACAAAATAACTGCAAAGCAGAAGATGTAATCAGGGTCCTGATTCAGCAAAAAGAGGCATGTGCTTGGCTTCCAGAATATCCCTGTGTCTGTGTGTGCAGCTGAACTGGGTATCCTGTGCTCAGAGCACCTGGTTTTATTCAGATGGGAGCAGTTCTCATTCTCTGGTTGCAAGTGGCTTTTTTTAGGCAATGAATATTTTCCTCAATTTAAGCCGTCGATCAAGCAGCTGCAGCAAAATGCAGCTGGAATGTCCCTGCTGCCCTCTGCTCTCAAGCATCTGGAACTCAAAAGCACCTAAGAAATGGGGCCAGAACAGAGGAAAGTAATGGGGCTTTGAAATGTTGTCTCCAGGGTGGGCTTGCATCCTGATGGGCGCAGTAACTCAACACCCTTTACAAGGGCTGGGACCATCCTCTCTATAAATGAATGGGGGTCATCTTTGTGCTTAATAATAACGGCTCAAATGTGGGACATCGAGGTGGTTGCACATTCAGGATCAGCTTTCGCGGGGGTGGTGGTGGGGAGAGTTCTAGCAGTTCTGTTTGATCAGGATTCATGAGAACAGATGTCTGCCAGCAGGGACAAAGCAAGTGGTCCTGAGGATGGATGTGAAATTTGTTACTCCTTTTCGTTTGGCAAGCTGTGAAAGTTTCTTCAGGATCTTCTGGCCTTTACATTTTTATCCTGCCCAGGGGAAGGTAACCAGATCAATCGCCTCTAGCATATAGCACCTTGTGGTTCAAAGCAGCCCAGCAATCCCAGCTAGGTGACTCTTTAGCAAGTTCCTGAGGCATGGTATCTATCTCTCACTCGCAGCCTGAGGACGTGCAAAGAAGTTAAGACTTGTCTAAAGTCAGAACAGGGGTGCAGGTGTTATAGGAACCCAAGTCTTCTGGCTTCCTTATGCACCATCTGTAGATAGAGCACCAAAGGACAGAAGATCATGCTGAGCAGTCCACTGTGACTTCAGTTCCAGATGTCCTGACCACCTCTATATGTAGAATAATTTTTGGCTGTCAAAGCAAAATGACTACACCTCCTTCAGCAGAGATCAGTAACGAGGAAGCAACAGTCCTCTCTCAGCTGTGGGGTACCTGGAAGAGAAAGTAAGAGAACATAAAAATGCGAGGTGAGTGTCGATGCTGTGAAAGGTCAAACTGTGGAAAGACCGCGGGGGAGGGGTAGGGGGGTGGGGGCGGGGAGGAGTTACAATATTCCTTTAATTGAGGCCAAGAACTCATGGGAATAGCACAGGTATAAGAAAAGCAGGTGGAACATAAGTGGAAAACAGCCTGGGTTTTGTGAGTATCTCATGTTTCCGTCTCAGCCAGGCCGCCACGAGGTAAGGATTGGCAAGCCCTGGCACAAACCAGGCAGGTAACGAGGAAGACAGGTATGTAGCAGCTCCAGCGTGCTTTTTTTGGACCTTCAAAAAGACTGGTTACATACAGACCTCCAGGCAGAGTAGACTAGGAAAGGTAAGCCCTGCCCCAGAGGTGTGGGAACAGACAGGATGGGCAGTGCTGGAGCTGGGTGTCCATAAGGACTCCAAAACACCAGCAGAAGCACCTGCAAAAAAGAGAAACGAAAACAAACAAACAAAAAGACTGGGTAAACTGAGGGATTGGGGAAGTTAAAAGTGAGATAAAGAAACAACAGCAGATGGAGCAAGAGAAACCAAGACAAGCAAAGGGAGAGGAAGGTGAAAAGCGGCTTCTCCTTTGGGAAGTTAGGCATGCCTCTGTTTACCTTGCCACATGGAATAAGGAATAAAGCAAGAGGTCTTGCTTTGCCCACTCCCCTCCTTCTGGGAGGAGAGCTTTGAAACGAGAGGCATGTACTAAAGCACTTAGAGATCCATGGGGCTGGGATGGAGGAGGCCCTACTGAGTCAGGACAGACCACCGGCCTGGTACAGCCTGTAGCAGCTGGAGCCCTGGCATCCACCTGAAAGGAAGCCGGGAGCTGCAGCATCTGGATTTGGGCAGCATCTACTGTTACATGATTTGGCCATGGGAGAAGAAAATCTTCTCAATTTCCAGAACTCTATCTGTCTTTCTGTGTGCAGGGCACCTGGCTGGCCAAATCACCCTGGCACCAGGTTCCCTGTCAGCGCCTGCTGCTCTGTGCTGATGCCTGACCCAAGGAAAAGGGTCCTGGGGTGACTGGGACACGGGGATGGGACCCTGGTGGTTTGATTTGACGTGCACCCCTGCATTCCAGGTGCTGCTACCCCTCTCCTGGAGGGACTGGGGATGAACAGAGATTGGGAAACGGGCTCTTGCAGGTGCAGGAGTGCTGCTGGAGGGGCCAGGCAGCCGTGCAAGGCAGGGTAGGGCCATGGGTATGTAGCCATGGGCACCCCAAGCAATGTGTGTGTGTGTGTGAGCCCAGGTGTTGGGTCTTCTGCTCAGGGCAGGCTCCTGCGGGGCATGGCAGGGTTGCTCAGGAAGATGAAGGCAGTGCCATGATGATGGGCTCTGGCTGGGACAGGACACGTCTGGCTGCTGGTTCCCGTTACAGGCCGGCAGGGACGGGGCGGGAAGCGAGTGGCACACCAGGGTTGGAGAGAGCTTTGACCTCCCCGTCCCCTGAGGGTAGGCTCCGATGCCTGCCCGAGGGCGGCCCGGCCCTGCCGCTCCTCGCTCGCTCT
>VXBW01000932.1:61792-112438 GCA_013400375.1 Thinocorus orbignyianus
TGGCGGGGAAGCGGCGGGAGCCGGCAGCGCTCGGAGCCCGGCGCTGGGGCGGCCTCCCCCCGCCGCGGGGCGGCCTCCATTGCCTGCCCTTGGCTCTTCCTGATGCGCTCTCTGTCAGAGCGGATTTTGACACAAGCAGGAGCTGCGAGGCCGAAGGGGCTGGTTCCGAATGCGGGCGGGCACACGTGTGCGTGGAAATTGTCTCAGGGGAACGCTCCCCGGAGCGTGCGGGTCTTTGTTGGCTTATGAAAATGCACCGATGGAGTCCGTGCTTTTGGGGATTGTCGGTGGATTTCTGGGCCTTGAGTGAACATTTGTGGAAAAATTGGCCTCCGGCTCCTAAACCACTGAGTTCCTCTTGGCGCAGCCCTGGGAAGGCCTGGGTCAGGACGTGGTGTGGCAAATCTGGAGGGAGAGCAGGCAGTGGGAATGACAAGCTCTGTGTCTGACGAGGAAATGGCTATAGTGCTCAGCCTTAGCCTCGGAGGCAGAGATCACCTGTGCAGCGATAAGGGTGTTGGTGTTCAGGTGGAAACGTGGTTGTGTTCTGTGGTTGTGCAGATGGATGGCTATTGCGTGTTTAGATAAGGTTTATAGGGGATGGGTAATCAGTTACAAGAGCAGCCAGCCAAGATTTCAGGCATTCGCATTCTTCTTCAGCAGTGAGTTTAACGTTTGTGTCCAGGGAGCCCCCAAATTAAACTTAAGCTATGGCTTTCGTGGGTACTGTGATTTATCATCACTTGTATCATGATTTGTCTTAAATACTGTATCATTTCGAGCTGAAATATGGAGCAGGTCTGATGGATTAAGCTTATTCATGTGGGGCTGTTGTGAGCTGGCAAGCCATTAAGGTACAGGCGAAGAATTAGGATGATTGTTGTAAAAACAAATGTGAAACTTTACACATGTGAAACGAGGCCATGTCTGCCCAGTCCTTTGGAGGACGCCAATATTGACATAGTTGCATAGTGGTAATTGTGAAGTGAAGATCCGGGGTTTCCTTCTCACAGTGAGTCCTCAGCAATTAATGTGTTGCTATTCTTCAGCTGAAAGTTAAAATCAGGAGCTTGATGTCTGTGCTCCTTGAAGATGCTGTGTCAGTGTGTGTAAGGCTTCTTGTAGACCAGGGAATGTGTCTCTTGCTCTGAAGCAGTCCCACAGAAGCAGCTGTTTCAAAATAGGATGGTGTTACAGGATAGATCTGGGTTAAGAAGATCCCACTGGGTCTAAATATTTCACTTTAGAAATAATTCAAATTGCTGAAGAATCTTTTTTGCTTTGCTTTTAAGACACGAGTAAGATTCAGCATCGGATTAAAAAAAAGCATATATGAGGTGGTTAATGAATATTTGAGAAACACCACTCCCATTTTGGGGACACGTTTGCTAGATGCTTTTCACTGCCTTGCACATTGCCCACCTTAAGTTGTCACAGGTCATGAGTGTTCTCTCTCCTTGATATAGCTGCTGCTTGAAGGGACTGGTGTCTCGTTCCTATGACACACAGTTCTTACATTCATAAATATTAGTGATGGGGCTTCCCCAAATCTTCAAAATTTTGAAAAGAATACACGTGTTGAGGGAGTCACTTTTCCTGTCACTACATCTGGTGACAGTTAGTGTGTTGAAATCTAAACCAGAAAATTGGGGTGAAGAATAACAGTGCTGATCAATGATGAACCTGGCAATAAGAAATTCGGTATCGAGGTATTATTGGACATGAGGTGGTCCTTTGTTTTTTTACTGGGTGTGCAGAAGGGCAAATATTTTATGTAAAAGTTACTGGTGATTAAGTGTGGGATAGTGTGGACTGAGTAATGTATTTTCAAGTGTCTGTCATGTAATTGAGGGTCATTAGTAACTTACTGTAAACTCTGCTGCTTTCTCGTGTTGACAGAAGAAGCGGTGAATTCAGATTATCTCCTTGTCTCAACATTGTCATATTAGACAAGATTATTGTGCTCTGATAAATGTAGGAGGCTGCACACACCAGAGTTTATGATGTCCTGATACAGTGCTGTTCTGCAGTGTGGATGGCCTGGGTAAAAGCAAGTGGCAGGTTTCAAAAAACCCAAAAAACCTACAAACCTCAACAACAGCAGCAAAAAAAAAAACCCAATCAAACAACAGCAACAACAAAAACCAAACAAACAATAAAAAAACCAAACCAACCCAAAACCCAACCCAACAAGAGTCCCCAGACACCAAAAACCAGGTGCTGGTGCAGTGGCAGGAACGATCTGTGTTTGAACTCGTAAGTTCTGAAGTCAGTGAGTGGCTGGGGTTGAGGTTTCTCGTATGTTTTCATTATTGGGATGCTTTGAAGCACTACTTTTTTTTTTTTTCTTCTTCTCAGTTTTGGTCGCTGTGGTAGAAGACAAGGAAGTATTTCTCACCACAGTGAGAGAAACCACAAAATATTTCAGTTTCCAGTTTTCTCCCCCCCACTTCATGGTGCAGCTTTCTGTTTGAAATGGAGATAGTTTACTGCATGGGAATGGTGTTTGTAATGTTAATTTCTAACTACATAACTTCTGCCACTTCTTGGAGATGGGGAGTTTGTTTATTTTAAGCATGCTGCTTCTAGTTATGTGCTTGCTGCTTTTATTTGAGCGTAGTTATTTGTTTGCCTTTTAGCCTGGCATTATAAACATGAGTAATTGAGAATCTACATGCAAGTAGTAATTGTGTATTGTGATGAATGAGATCTTGTCTTGATATATCTCTTCCCTCCTGTGAGGCCAGTACCTGGTGGCTCCCATGGTGAAAGCCAGGGCTCTGCCAGCATCTTTATTTGTAGCTGCAGATCAGGCAGATTTGTCACTTCTGCAGTATATTTTAGTTTTTACTCTCAGCAGTCAGGCCAGCCGGGCCACTGTATTAAAAAGAGCTGCCTTGTATATATGTGTGTGTGTATATATATATATATTCTGCATATCAGTAGCAAATTATAGAAGACTGAAAAAACAGAAGAAGTGAGCAGCCGTGTCAATGGCATGCACTTCATAGAATCATAGAATCCTAGAATGGTCAGAGTTGGAAGGGACCTTAAAGATCATCCAGTTCCAACCCCCCTGCCCTGGGCAGGGACACCTCTCCCTAGAGCAGGTTGCTCCAAGCCCCATCCAGCCTGGCCTTAAACACTTCCAGGGATGGGGCATCAACAACTTCCCTGGGCAACCTGTTCCAGTGCCTCACCACCCTCACAGCAAAGAACTTCTTCCTAAGATCTCATCTCAATCTCCCCTCTTCCAATTTCAAACCATTATACTTGGGCTGTTGCTGGTGGGATGAAGTGTGGAGCAAATGCTGGTCACAGGCAAGGTGTGACCCATGTGTCCCCTCCACAAAAGGTGCCCAGGAGCTGCTGGCTGCTCCCCATAGCACCAGCTGAGTTGTGGATTACTGTAAAGGCACAGATACTTTATCTGGTGACATTTTTCTCTTGTACTTACTGTGTTGGAAAGTTCCCACCATCTTTTCGTATCATCTCTTGGCCTTTGCATGTTAAATGACTCTTTCCCGGGGGCCATGGATGCAGGAGCAGGAGGACCTGCCCTGGCTGTGCCCGCAGCACCTGGGGAGGGCTGGGCTGGGCTGGGCTGCTCAACGCCCTCGTGTCTGGGCTGGGACCTGGCTTCTCCAGGTGGTGAACCCAGGCAATAAGGAACCAGTAGCCTGGCACTGAGGAACCGGCAGCCCCACCGAGGCGCCTGCTGCCTGTTGAGGATGGAGACAGAGCACAGGGAGCTGTGAGCAGCATCCTGCGCTGTGCTCCCTGCCACCTGCCAATTTTAACTATAATATCCAAAGACTGCAAGTAGTATCAGAGGTATCTTGCCACAACGGTTGTAATTTCAGTCCTTAAGAGCAAACGTTATGTTTGCACAGTAGTTTGGGACACTGGACAGATGTGGTGACTGGATTGTTCCTGTCAGATGGATAAGCAAGTAGTTTCTTGTGGAGGAGCTGGAGAGGGACTCTTTGTTGGGAGGTCTAGTGACAGGACGAGGGGTGACAGGACGAGGGGTAATGATTTTAAATTGGAAGAGGGGAGATTTAGATGAGATCTTAGGAAGAAGTTCTTTGCTGTGAGGGTGGTGAGGCACTGGGACAGGTTGCCCAGGGAAGTTGTTGATGCCCCATCCCTGGAAGTGTTTAAGGCCAGGTTGGATGGGGCTTGGAGCAACCTGCTCTAGGGAGAGGTGTCCCTGCCCAGGGCAGGGGGGTTGGAACTTGATGATCTTTAAGGTCCCTTCCAACTCTGACCATTCTGTGATTCTATGATTCTCCTTTGGAGTTGAATTTTCTGTTGCGTTTGGTTCTTTCGTATGAAAAGACACGTAGCCTCTAACTTAAAGAGCATTTTGTGCCAAGTCCCAGTGAAAGAAAATTCGCTCTTTACTGTAGAAACAGCCTTCCCCTGGCCCACTGGTTGCCACCTCAGTTTGCAGTACTCACCGACTAGAGAGTGTATCTGGGCCCTCTCTGGCTGGTGCGGTGGTGGTAGCATCTCGCTGGAGTATCTGGGAATAGGTCAGGTGTGACGGACGAGGGCCTTTTGACGCAGAACATGTGGGAGTGGCTGTAACGTGAGATTTGGAGTAAGTACCGGAGCTGCTTTTTGAAGGCTGCTGTAAAGGACAAGATGTCTTCCTTCGGTGCTGTTAGGTTCATCGTGGGGATGAGCAGGACCATCCGGAGTGTCTTTTAATATTTGGGAAAGTGACTGAAAGAAGTGGCTGGGAGTAGTGTGTTCCTGGGTACAGTAATAGGAACTTTGGAGCATGGCATGATTGATGTCAGCTGGCTTTCTTCTGCAGAAAGCCTTGCTTGTGGTGGCTCCTGACTCTCCCTCTTGCATTCTGTAGGCACTGGGGAGAGCGGAAAAAGCACGTTCATTAAGCAAATGCGTATAATTCATGGCTCAGGCTACTCTGAAGAGGACAAAAAAGGCTTCACCAAGCTGGTGTACCAAAACATCTTCACTGCCATGCAGTCTATGATCAGGGCCATGGAAACCCTGAAGATTCTGTACAAATACGAACAGAACAAGGTAAGTTTCTTTAGGCAATGGGAGATTCTAGGATTTGACTCCTAAGTTCCTGTTTGTGCCTTTCTGCATTGCAGTCTCAGCCTCCCTGAGCTTCTTCCCATAAATGTTTGGTGCTTAAGGGCTGCTTTTAATGACATTTTGCTGATAGCTGATTCCATTTGCTTGATTGTGTTATGGGATAGAGCAACTTTCTGAGGATGGTTTGTATGCTGATCCGCACAGTGAGCGGAGGGAGCAAGGGAGTGGGGTACAATATACTGTAGGGGGTAGGAGAGGTGTTCTCTTTACTCATTTCAAGGATTCAGTATTGTTAAATGTGTTGGACTTTTCTTTGCATGAGATGTTATTCACAACAGAACTTGAAGCTGACAAAATACGTGCTGGACCCAAAAGACTGTTTAGCACTGTCATGGCAGTCTGACAGTTTTTCTGATAGTACTGACCAAAGGTACAAGCCTTTCTTGAAGGGTTTTGTTCTTAACCACAAAAGTCTGGCTGACTGATTTTGGGTCCAGGAATAAATTTTTCAGCCAGATTTGGTCTAAATTATTTTAGCTTTTTGAGGGTAGGATGGGAAGTGACTTGTGTGTGTGTGTTTGGATCCTTGAAGTCAAAATGTAAAGATTTATTTCATCTGAGTATTTTTTTGCCTGCTGGTGACTGATACCTCCTGCTCCTCCTTCCAACTCATCCTCCTTCTTTGTGGTTTTTTGCTTTTCAATCTCCAGGCCAATGCAGTGCTGATCCGGGAAGTGGATGTAGAAAAGGTCATGACATTTGAGCAGCCATATGTAAGTGCAATTAAAACATTGTGGAACGACCCTGGAATACAAGAGTGTTATGACAGGAGAAGAGAATATCAGCTTTCTGATTCAGCTAAATAGTAAGTATGTAATTGCCAGTGTGCACTGGTAGATGTTAGTGATGGTCTAACAAATCATACCTGTACAGTTTTGTTGGTTTTTATTGAAGCCTTGAGTTTGTTTCAAAGGGCAGGAGGACTGCTGTAGATTTCACTACAGAGTTTGTTTAAAGTACCTTTTATCTTTTTCATTGTGGTGGATCAGTCTTGCTGGTGCTTTAGGCAGTTTCCATAATCTCTGCTGGCCACGTGTGTTGGGATGAAAACTCCAGGCATATGAGGGGGGCACTTTGCTTCTGTCAGCCAGAGGTATCCTTAGGAAAAGTTAAGATGAAAGAACAGTGGGAGCAGCAGGTAACTGTAATTTGTTTGAATCTGGCAAAGCTTTCCTGGAGGTGGGGGAAACTGTTTATTTGGGGATAGATTTAGATCTGGAAATTCTTTACCATTTGCTACTTTTCATGAGGGTATGAGGTGTTCTGTTGGGTGATAAAAGACAGTTGTTCATGCATCTGCTTCTGCATATACCTGAGACTGGGATCTGCCTTATGCTGTCTGCATTGGTCCTGGCTCTTAGGGAGCAGAAGTGTTGCCCTTCCTCTTCATGTTTGTCCTCTGGCCTACAGGTGTTTATGGATGTGTAACTTCATTGATTTATTATTAACAAAATCGGATTCTGACGTAGGTTCATTTATAAATAGAAAACCTCAGATGAGACTTGATTCTGAAACACAAGCATCTGCTATACTTCAGCTTTCTCTGTAGTAAAGATTGTGTTCTGCACCCCTATACAGGGTTGGTAAAATTGTCCTTAATGTATCTGCTCATCCTCCGAAGGGGATAGCTGGTGAATTACTGTTCCCCAAAAAAATACTCTGTTATTTTTCCACATCATATTTTAAATGGTTCAGGTGACTTCTGACTTTCTTGTTATGCTGGGGAAAGACTAAATGTAGTGGTGTTTAAACCTGTAGATTTATGTGCAGTAACCTAAGGCAGTCTGTTTCTTTGTTGTTTTTTTTTCTTCCCCATTGTGTTTCTTGCAGCTATCTTAGCGACGTGGATCGTATCGCTACCCCGGGATATCTACCAACTCAGCAAGATGTGCTACGGGTTAGAGTTCCTACAACCGGTATCATAGAGTACCCCTTTGACCTAGAGAATATTATCTTCAGGTACTGAAGGTGTATTCACGTTACAGCTAAACTGAGAAAGAAATTTCTATGGTTTCAGGAAGGATGAGTTCTGGATTGCTTTAGAGTGTCCAGGTTGCTTAGTTGAGAGGCTTGAGCCGATGTATGTGCTGGGGTGTTATGAAGTGTCTGTTGATGGGTACTCCTGTAATGGGGATGGTGGAACATTTTATTCTGGCAAGGGAAGACTCCAGACATGCTTTTGAATTGATGACACTTAAAACCCAACTAACCATCTTGCAGGAACCAGTGTCCATCTGGACACGGTTTGCCACTTCTTGTGCAGAAATGCATCCTTGGATGTGATAACTGCTGCCTGCCTTTGGGATGGATGGTGCCTTGTGCTCTTAGGATGACACCAAAACATGCTGCCTGTGCTGCTGCAGCACTGGGTGGTATTTGGAGCCTTAAGCCAGCTCTGGAGAATGGCATAAAGGGCACAATGACATGCCCTGGCTATCGCAAAGCTATTTTGTCCCTAGCTTTCTGGCAGTTACGTGCTCTCTGCCCTTCTCTGACACAGTGTTGGCGTTAGAAGAGAGGAATAAAGAAGCC
This sequence comes from Thinocorus orbignyianus, assembly GCA_013400375.1. NCBI lineage: Eukaryota > Metazoa > Chordata > Aves > Ciconiiformes > Thinocoridae > Thinocorus > Thinocorus orbignyianus. The sequence continues at coordinate 69,461 of VXBW01000932.1, forward strand.
TGCATCCTCTCTTAAACCATTTAGTTGCAGCTATACAGAAAGTTACTCTCCCTGTTCTGGGTTGCTCACCTGTTGAATAGGTACAGGGTTTTAGCAAAAATGGACTGCGTGTGTTGGGCTTTAGGTGAGTGATGAAATTTTAGTGTATTATACAGGTGGGACGTGAAACTGATAAGGTGAAGTGTGTAACTGTTAAAGAGCACATTCTAAGAAGAGTTTAATAACTAAAAAAGCTCTCTGTGCAAGACAAGTTCCGAGGCAAGCAGATGCTTTAATGAAGAGTAAAAATAGTTTGCTCGCTTGGCAGAGCAGAGTTTTGAAGGATTTGTCTTTCCCAACTCAGGACTGCTACTTAGCAAACCAGAGCAGAATGCAACTAAAAATGGTCATGCTGATATTGGGATTTTAATTTGGTATGACTTTCCTATGGCCATCTCTTCAGTTCGATATATTTCTGGAACAAAATATTTAGTTCATTTGATGGTTTTGTTAGCAAGCACATGTTATTACATGCCAGGTTAAGTTGAATAGTAAAGAGCTGCATGCATTCCAATCACAGGCTGGTCCTGTACATTCAGACAGAGAACTGTAGCTACCTCTGTGATACTGTATGTGTTTCTCTTCCTTAGAATGGTGGATGTTGGAGGTCAAAGATCAGAACGAAGGAAGTGGATTCATTGCTTTGAAAATGTGACTTCCATCATGTTTTTAGTAGCGCTTAGTGAATATGACCAAGTCCTGGTGGAATCTGATAACGAGGTAAGCCAAAGAATGGAACTCTGCAGGAGGGTGGAGGAAAGGAGGAATGTCTCACTTCTTGGAGGTTGGTACCAAAGTGCTTGGTGCCAAGTTCGATTAGCAAGTATTGTTGGGTTTGGCCTTCAGTTCTTCCTGTTGCAAAGGGAGTGTGAGCCTCAATGGGTCATGATGTTCCCGAGAATGGGAAATGCTCAGTGCATTCAAATCATCTGTACTTCTCAAGTAATACTGAAATACTCCAAAATTGCTGAGTTCTGTATACCTTGGAAGGTACTGTGTGATCTGACAACATGCTCGTAAAAATCACCCATTCCTCTTTTCTGCACTGAATTACCTGGTGTTGTGGCTGCTGCATCGTTACATACTGACTGGGCTCTTTGAATACTGAATTTTTGCACTTGCCAATAGATTAAAAAAATGCCATTAGGTAGCAGCAGTTATTAATTTTCTACTAGAATCATAGAATGGTCAGAGTTGGAAGGGACCTTAAAGATCATCAAGTTCCAACCCCCCTGCCATGGGCAGAGACACCTCTCCCTAGAGCAGGTTGCTCCAAGCCCCATCCAGCCTGGCCTTAAACACTTCCAGGGATGGGGCAGCAACAACTTCCCTGGGCAACCTGTTCCAGTGCCTCACCACCCTCACAGCGAAGAACTTCTTCCTGAGATCTCATCTAAATCTCCCCTCTTCCAATTTAAAACCATTCCCCCTCGTCCTGTCACTAGACTTCTTGACCAAGAGTCCCTCTCCAGCTCTCCTGTAGGCTCCCCTTCAGATCCTGGAAGGCTGCTCTCAGGTCTCCCCGGAGACCTGATGCTCCCAAAGTATCGGGGCCAGTCCTCTCATGTGACTGTCAAAGCCTAAAATGACTTTTAAGCCTTTTGATATGAATGGCTTGCTAATTGAAGCTTGAGTCCATCAGGTTTTGCATTTCCTTTCCATTTACTGGTGCAGCTTGAGCCAGAACCTGTTTGGGGCCGAAGTATTCTGTGTACAGTATCAGAGATGCTGGATCAACACAGAGCTGAGTATGTGTGCGGGGAGCAGAAAGGCATCTTGGTGCTCATTTGTGAAAACAAGGCTTTCTGTTTCTTATTTCAGAACCGGATGGAAGAGAGCAAAGCTCTCTTTCGAACCATTATCACTTATCCATGGTTCCAAAACTCCTCTGTTATCCTGTTTCTCAACAAGAAAGATCTGTTGGAAGACAAGATCCTGTATTCCCACCTTGTTGACTATTTCCCAGAGTTTGATGGTAAGTGGTTTTTAAGAAGGAACGCTGTATATCTAGAAGAGGTGGAGGTGGTTTGGTTAGAATTTGTATGAGTTTTAAAAGAAAACTCAGATCTAGAGATGGGGAAAACATCTTAATATGAGAAGGAATGCCTACAGCAATGAGAAGATGTCCTAATTGTATGTAGATAACTGAAATCTGGTTGAATGATCAAATAATGAGTCTCTCCTAGGTGAAGAATTACTCCCCAACCCCCTCTCTCCCAATGTGCTCATCAAAGTATTAAATAGTGGAAATTTAACTTTCCTGCCTGTATGTTTGTGCATGTAACCTGGTTCCTAAATACATGACAATGCGCTGATACACCGGGCACTTTAACCCTCTGGTCAGCAGGTGAATTGAGTCCTTGTTTTGAGAAACACACTGGCCAAATACCCAAGATGTTCAAATGATGGTGCTGAAAAATCTCAGCATCAAATTTTTGATTTTTAGTTGTGGAAAAGTAATACCTGTGTGAAACAGAGAAAATCCCATCTGAAACAATTCCTTCGCCAAAATAGCGTTTCAAGTTCTTCAGTTGATTGTGTTTGAAGTTGGCCTTAGGAGTTGTCCTCCTGCTTTTGAGTTTCATGCCCCATGCTGTCCGAAAGCACAAGCACTCTGAAATTGTCAGTGGTGGAAAACGTGATGTTTTTACAGCAGGCTGGGAATGGCTGCTGAGTTTGCTGGTCAAATAGTGTCTAATTCTACTATAACTTAAACAGCTGGAGACAAGATCACAGCATCAGGAAGTGTCATATACTTCCAGTTTTTTGTTGTATTTCCTGTAGCTCTTCCAGGGATGCTGCATGGCTTGTGAGCAGGAGGTAGCCTCCCAGACCACCTCTCGAGAGATCGTCCTTGCCATGGAGAATGCAACAGCCCCACTACTGTGAGAGAATCCTAGAATGGTCAGAGTTGGAAGGGACCTTCAAGATCATCAAGTTCCAACCCCCCTGCCATGGGCAGGGACACCTCTCCCTAGAGCAGGTTGCTCCAAGCCCCATCCAGCCTGGCCTTAAATACTTCCAGGGATGGGGCATCAACAGCTTCCCTGGGCAACCTGTTCCAGTGCCTCACCACCCTCACAGCAAAGAACTTCTTCCTAAGATCTCATCTAAATCTCCCCTCTTCCAATTTAAAACCATTCCCTCTTGTTCTGTCACTAGACTTCCTGACAAAGAAAGAGCTCTCCTGGAGCTCCCTTCAGATCCTGGAAGGCTGCTCTCAGGTCTCCCTGGAGCCTTCTCCAGGTTGAAGAGTCCCAGCTCTCTCAGCCTGTCCTCATAGGAGAGGTGCTCCAGCCCTCTGAGCATCAAAGATCAGTAAATATCAGTAGGTGACTTTTTTCAGAACTGGCATCAATATAAAGTAAATACTGATGAACATGCCAGTTTTTAGCTCCTGGGAGTCCACCAGGCAGTTAGGAAAGACTGCAGTGTTGGCTGAAGATGACCTTTGTTTGCAAAACATGCTTGTGTCCTTCGGTGTGTAAGATCCATCTGTATATTAGGAAGAAATCTACGTCTTGAGAGAAGAGCGCTGTGTTACGTACATCCAGCATCTGTCACTGTGACCCAGTGAACGTGGCACATACAGGGTTGTACTAAATGCTGGATGTCAAAGCACGGTCTGAACTGGTGCCTTGGTTTCTCTCAAAACTCTCAGCCTTGGAAAAATGCCCCTTTTTAGGTTATGGTTAGATAACTGAAAAGTGTAAGATGCTTCAGCTCCTGGGACTTTACTGCAATACATGATCTTAATTTCTACTTTACGGTTCTCTAACCCCTAAGAAAGTGTGCCAGCAATTATTCTGATGGATCAAACTGGGGGATGCACTTAGCATAAATCAATTAACTGGTTTCTTTGCTGCAGGCCCACAGAGGGATGCACAGGCAGCCCGTGAGTTCATTCTCAAGATGTTTGTGGATTTGAATCCAGACAGCGATAAAATCATCTATTCTCACTTCACATGTGCCACAGACACAGAAAACATCCGTTTCGTCTTTGCTGCTGTCAAGGACACCATCCTACAGCTCAACCTGAAGGAGTACAACCTGGTTTGACCTGCTCTGCTCTTGGCCCCTTTGAGAGGCTTCATCGTGAAGAAAAGACAAAAAAAGAAATTTTAAATATGACAGGAAAAAAAAAAAAAGTTTTAATTTTTGATGATGTAATGATTGCAAATTGTCTGATCTGTGGAGTGGCAAGTGCTCAGTGTTATCCTGGAGTCTCATGTCTCTGTCCACAGAGTAGTTGATTTCATATTTTTAACAAATTGCTTTTATTTCACAGTTAACGGGGATATGCCTCATTTCTTCAGCACCTTGCTTACTTCTTAATTTTTGCCAAACAGCTAAGGCAGTCTCATCTTGAGCTTTCCTTTGTCGCTTAGCCACTTGGTTTTGGTTTTTTTTCTCCTTTTCATTCCCATGGTATATAATAGACAAAAATAACTTTCCAGCCGAGATTGTGAATTCACTGGACTGTGGGAGTGCAGAATGCTACTGGTCCCTTTGCCTTGTGCTATAGGGTGCCTCTGGTGTAATTTGCTAATCCTGCTTGCTTTTTTTTCGGTTTTTTTTTTTTTCCTTGCCCCCTCCTTCTTTTCCTTCCCCAGGACACGCTCCATGGTTCACTGTGATGAAAAGTTGGGGAGGAGCAATTGCTCTCTCCAACTGTTGTGCAAAAAAAAGGAAAAGGCAAAACAAACAAACAAACAAAAGCCATCACTTTTCCATTCTTTATACGTTCTAGTTCTGAGTTACTTTTTTCTTATCAATTATGAAAGGTATGGAGACTGTGATTATTATTTTTTTTTTTTCTTTTTTAAATTATTTATGTTCTATACATAGTTTGCTACATGTTGCTGTATTTTGTTCATGGACTACAAATGATGGAAGCTCTTGGAGCGATAGCTGCTGAGCCTGGGGAAGTGCCTGACTGCAATTGTTTTTCTTTTTTTTATTTTGTTTTGTGGTTGTTTTCTCTCACACGTGCACACATCCCCCCACACCACAAGCGCACGCGCGCGCACGAGGCTCAATTTGCAGACAGAAACCACGTTCTGTTGAGTAGAGTGTGTGAGATGAAGTGAGCAACTTCTCTATGCAGCAGATATCAAAGCACACTGAGTAATTGTGGCATTTCAACATCAAACTTTTGGCTGGATTGAAAATTTTAGTCTTGTGCCACCCTCTAGTTCTTTTCTTGCTGCTAGTAGCAAACAAGCCTTGTTTATTGCATTTTGTGCCAGTGTGTTGAATGACTTTGTAAGAATTCTTTGGTCCTGTCCATCTCCCAGATTTTCCAGAAAGGACCAGAGTTGGTGGGTGCCAGACTTCGGGACGTGGGTAGGATTCTTACTTGAAAAGAAGGAGGATGGCTCCTGGAGGGAGCGGCAGTTCTCTCTCTCTCCTCTTTATGCATTCCCCTGAGGCACACGCTGCTGTTCCTCTTGGGAGCAGTGTGGGTCCTCTTTGGAAGACTTGCACACACGCCTGCTCCAGGGCGTGCGCGGTGGCCCCGGCACAGGAGCAGTGGCTGGAGCAGGAGCTGCTGCAGAGCCCAGGCAGCCCTGCTGCAGCTCTGCTTCGGTTTGGCAGGAGAGGGCAGGCAGGCAGCAGGGTTTGCTGGCACAGGTGGAAGGTAGAGTGGAAGTAGTTCTGCATTCGAGATTCCAAATGAAACTCCACTGAGCAGAAGGATTTGAAGTCTTTGCATGTTAGGGAGATTTTTCCAGAGCCGAGGCAAGTGGGCAAACGGGCCTGGAAGATCCCTGCAGTGCAAGGCAAAGAGCGAGTAGGGAAGCAGGGAAATCTGACCCACCTCTGGACGTGTGTGTCGTTTGGCCATCGCTAATGCTTCTGCTTGAATTCCAACAAGTAGCATTGGGTCCAAATTCTCTGGATCAACCAGATTGCCCCCATGAAGGCTAGCAGGCTGCCGGGAGATAAAGACTGAATGAGCTGCACTGTTGAAGGGGGCTGTTGATATTTTGTCTCTTTTGTAGACAGAGCACTACATCAGTGTTTGCACAACATGTAAGAGTAAATCTTAACTGTCTGAGATGCTTAAGATGCTTTGATCTAGAACACTAAAATATGGAGGGATGTAATTTTGAGTAATTCTGTTCATAGGTCCCTCCTGTTTTCCAGAATAGCTGAGGGAAGGCTCTGTATGTCTCAGAGCACTGCAGCAGAGAGTGAGCTCTGCGAAGAGTGATTAGAGAGCTCAAGTTGGAACAGCAGCCATGGGACCAACAGTAGAAGAGCCAGTCTGGCTGAGTGGTGATGCTGAAGGAAACAGCATCTCTTTAGACTAGCCATGCTCTGGACTGCATTTAACACTTGGGAGGAATGAGAGGGATTCCCATGTGTCAGACAGCTTTGCATCAATTTTATTGCTTTTTTTGTCTTTATGCCAAAATGATCCATTTTGTAGAAACTGTCCTATAAAGAGGAATTTGTAATCATCCTTGTGTATTCTGAGTGCTGTTCATCTGGAGCAGATGGCAGCACCGGCCTCTTCCGCTTCTGTCATCCTCTTGTAAATGGTTCACACTGCAGCTCTTGCCAGCAGTGAACCTGGCGCTGAGATATACAGGTTCTTGGAAATCAAGTCCTAGAAAGTCTTTTTTTTTTCCGAGGTGAATGATGGTGGTACTTCCACTTGAATCAGAAACTTTTTTCCTTTTTGTTTTGTATCCTCCCCTGTTAAAGAGCTGCAGCCCTGGCACAGGAGGAGGATCCCAGCTGGTGCCCCTTGCAGAGGGGATCTGTGTCCCGGGGAGCTGGGGGAGCCGTGGGCTCAGGGAGGTGCTCACCTCACCTCACCCAGCGCTGCGGATCTTGGCCCCGTGACTGACTCGCCGTGACGGTTATCGCAAAGGGATGGGGAGAACACTGTGGGATGGCTGTCTCATGAGTTCCTGAAGCCTCGTTGGGAATTAGGGGAGGAATGGGTCAGACTTGTACCTGTAATCTGGAGTTGTCTGTGAGAAGATGCCAGTGTTAGCACGTGCTTTCCTTAGCGAGCAGTAGCTTGTGTGCCTCCAGCTCGGCCAGTGAAGCGTTCCTGCAGAACTGGTTCATGTCTCTGTTGGCTGGCCCTTTTGGCAAATGCCTGCCTAGCAAAAGTGCCAAACCTTAAACCAAATTTGCCTATATCATCTTTCCTGAAATTGAGGCCAGTCAGAATTTTTCTGCAGGTTGAAACAACAGATTGACCTTCAGAAAAGAGGTGGAATTAGGTTCCTGTAGAGAATCTAGAGTCCTAAGTCTGAGGGAGCGGTCTCTCGGCTAACCTCTGCTCCTTGTGCAATTTTTATCCTTGTTCTGCTGAAGAAACCAACATGCTTTGAACCAGTTTGAAACTTGAAGTCAGTGAGGAGAGGACCATCCCATTCCTTTGCACCATTCTGTGTGGATTGGCTGCCTGGTGAGCAACAACCCCTTCCTGCTTCAGCGTGTCAGATAGCTCCTGCCCTTTCTGCCTGTCTCCCCTTCTCCTGGAGTTGGATACTTTGGTCTCTTGTTGTTGCTTCCTAGCAATGTTGGCCTTGCGTTCAACTATGGTTTTTCTTCATGTGTTTTATTGGTTAAAAAAAAAAGAAAAAAAAAAAAAAAGAAAAAAAAAGTACTTCTGGAGTGTGCTGACCATTGTATTGTACTGTACAGAGCCCAGGTTGTTAGAGTCCGGCGGAGATAAAGTGTGTTATGCAGCACCCAGTTTTATAAGAGTATGGTTTGTGCCAATGCCCCTTCTTTAGTAGTGCCAGAGACTCTTTACAAGTGCCAATGTGGTGGAAATTATTTGGTTATACTTGTATATTATAGGATCCTGATTTATGACAATTTAAACATTATCCTATTTAAAAAGATACTATATAAAATGCTGTTTTTAAACCTTGTCATTTGCAATGCATGTATTGTTGTGTGTGTTGGGGTGGGGGGAGGGAAGAGGGTAGGGTAAAGGAGTTTCTGAATAAGATGCCCAGTGTCAGGATCTATTCAGGCTCCAAACTGTCTCATTCCAGTCCAGGAGTGTGATTGTTTCTTGGAATGATCCCACTCTGACTGCTGGGCAAAAACCCTTATTACAGAAATATCTGATGGAAATTGATTTTCATATCTTTCTCCTGAAATAAATTCTCTGTTTGAAATTGGAATAAATTTTGTTCCTAAAAGCCGTGGTGGTCACGCATGCTTTTCTTGGCTCCCGTCTCTCCTTTCCCCCTCCTTCTGGTGGCTGCACAACTTCTGTGCCCTGTGGGACCTGCGTCCCGCTGAAGCACACCCTGTCCTCCCAGTTAGTGACATCCCTGCTGAGAAAACCACAGCTCTGAGGCATAGAAACAAAGTGTGTTTGGTAAGTTTAATATGCTATAACTATATATAGCATGCTGTAAATTCTGAATTCAAGTGTGAGCAGTGGCTGACGAGGATTTTAAGATGTAGGGGTGCAATGGTGGCACCTTGACTTAAATCTGTGCAGCGTTTTGGTGTGGGATTGCTAAGTGGAGCTGTTCGCTGCCGGCTCTTGTGGTGTCAGCCTGTTTCAGACACGTCTTGCAGGATGGATGTTGCCAGCAGGAGGAATGTTGGTAGGCCCAGACCTGCTTCCAGTCTCCTTTGTTAGCGACATGGACTGAAATACGAAGCACTGCTTAAATTTATGCCATTAGGTGGTTGTGAAAGCTTTAACAATGGGATTTTGTGGGATAGAGGGTCTAGAATTTAATTCTCCTTCTCCTTCTCCAGGAATTTTGGATGAAATCAGCTGGGTGTGGGTAGAGCTGCCCCACTTCCTCAGTGCAAGGTGTCCTGTGTTTTCAGGAAGCTGCAGCCAAGGATGTTCTGCTCCCTTTTGTGTCACCTACTGCACAGGTGCAGGGGCAGGTTCTGGACAGCCTGAGATGCTGTTTCATCTTGGGCCAGGAAGATCCCTCTGGTCTGGCTGGCCGTGGTACTGGCAGATATTTGTCATTCCTGTTTGCTAATTAAGGGTGAGTGTGCATTACTGTTCTCAGTAGCTCTTGTGTTAGCAGCAGCTGGAAAGCATGAAATCAGCTGAAAGTGTGTTTGGTTTGTTTCCTTCAGTTCCATGTGAGTTGTGTGTCGTGCCATTCTTTGCAGAGAGGGTATAAATGTGTTCCATTTAAATAAAGCATAGAGAGAGATTCAGACTCTTCGAAGAAGAAGGTAAAATCTTAGCAGTAATACCTGGTACTGCCAGCTGGCTGCCAGAGGGCCTCCTGTTTAGGCCTTTGGCAGCCTCCAGCCACCACACGGGTGCCAGGTGCCCGTCCTTGCCGTGGGTGTCACCGCAGGGGCTGTCTCAGCACCTTGTTGGGTGGTTGGGTCCCTCCTGTCCCAGAGCCGCCCGGGAAAGCACCAGCTGGGAGCAGCTGCCGGGAGAGCCCTCTGGGCACTTTGCTCACAGTTGCTGCCTTTCCCAAGGGGCCCTCAGACACAGACTGAGTGAGCTGCTTCCAGAAGATGGCAAGTTCCAGCCGCGGCTGCCCAGCCCTTGGCTCCTCTCTCTGCGGGAAACACCCGACACCACGCGGAGAAGCCCTGGGTGCCCGGGAGCAGCCGTGGCATGGGGTACCCTGCTGCCCTGGGCATTCCTCCCACCTGCAGCCTGCTCTCGAGGGGCTCAAGGATGGAGGGCAGTCGGGTCCCGCTGCGGGACTGGGTGTTTTCTGGGGTTCTGTCAGCGCCACAGCTCGCTTCATGCCTGGCTGTTGGGTGTAACTGCCAGCACCAGAGCAGGACCTTGGGATTGTGTGCGTGTGTGGACCCAGACATTAAGGAAATGGGTTTCAATCTTTTTGATAATAAAATATCCTGTGCATGAGAAGAGGGCAAAGAAGAGAGAATTCAGGATTCTCCTTGCCCTCAGACAGCCACCATCCTTGTAGTAGGAGAAAGTTATTTTCTTTGAGCATTACATTTGTTCTCTGGGGAAAGTGAGGGAAGCATCTGTCCAGCATGAATAGAATGTCATATGAAACTTATAAAGCAGGAATAGAATTCCTTCCTTGTTTCACTTCAGGTTTGTATCCCATGTCTAGCCTGACCCCGGGCTGCCTCATGGAGGACTCTGCAATCCATGGCCAGCGGGTCAGAGCCAGGGACCGGTGTCGCTGCTGAGCAGCAACTCTTGAAGAGCAGTGGCTCCCTGGACCCCAGGCTCAGCGAGGGGGTGTCCATCCAGCATTCTCAGCCTCTAGTTTATGGTTTTGTTTTTCATGCAGCACGTCTGTCCTCCGAAGGCTTCTGAGTCCCTTCTCCCACTTCATTGCCTGCTTTTATTGTATCTAGTCAATGTGGTCTAGTCAATCCGGCTGAGACAGACAAGGATGTTGGCTCAGCAGGGATGACAGACAGCCTGGGGACTGTCCTGCCTTCAGGTGCTGTCACCTGTTGTCACTCATGCTCACTGCTCCCGGAATTGCTCCTCCCTTCAACTCAGATGTGTTTCTATAGCTCCTGGTCATGGAGATAAATGGTGTTTGTGTGAAGCATCCAAAAGGCAGGTCTCTCCTGCTGCGCTGGTTTGTGTACTCCCTGCCCAGTGGCTTGGACCTTTGGTCTCTAATACTGCAAACAGCCAATAGCTTCAGTGAGGCTCTTTGCAAAGTAGAGGTGATGTAGGATGAGACAATCTTTGGAATTCTTCTGGAAAGGATTAGGCAGCCTGATTAGAAACGAATTCTCAGCTCAGTGTCAGCTTTGCAATACTTAATTCGGAGCAGATTAAATGCTGTAAAGAACCTCAGGGGAAAGAGGTGCCTTTGTCATCTTAGCAATGAATTAAGCAATGAATAACCTCCAAACTACAATTTTATGCTTTGTTGAAAAGATTTTTTTAGAGGTAAGGTGGTTTTCAGGGTTTTTTTGGCTCGCCTCAGAAGTTGTCCATAGACAGGATCTTGAAGAACGTGTGCTGTCGCTAACCCAAAGAGGGCACTGTGTGCATGTAAAACCCACAGCATCAGGGTGCTCTCCTTGTGCAACTCATCATCCACAGCAAAAATCGCTGAGAACTCTGTTCAGTTATAGCTTTTCTTAGTCACATGAATGACCAAGGGGACTTTAAGATGTTTGGAAAGTACTTGGAATCCTAAAATCTCAATTTGTATCCAGTGCTGCTGATAGAGATGACTTTAACAAGTCATCCTTGTGCAAAAGTGAACACAAGGAATGGCAAAAAATCCCCAGAAGAACTGCCTCTGAAAAATAAAACCCATTAGCAGTTTTCATTTAACATAAAAACTGTAATCTGCTCCTTTTCAAAAATTTTGGAGATTGTGTTTCTGTAGTCAGGAAATTGAAGTGTACCTAGAGGCTCAAAATGGCTTAAGAACGGGAGCTGGCTGGCATGAAATTGGGCTTGATGAAAACTTACAGATCAAAAAAAAACTTGCACAGGAGGATCATTGTCACCAGGGCGTTTAGCCACTCCTGTAATACTCAGCACTGAAACATCTCCAGTTTGCTGGGTTGCCAATGAGCTAGTGCCTCATCTTTCACTCTTGTTTTCCAGTACAACCAGGCACTCTTGAATCTTTGGGTGGGCTTTTCTTCCTCATGCACTGAAGCTGGGGTTGGCTCTGCTGGGAGCCTGGCTCTGGAGCCCTCCGGGCCTCCTCTTTCTGAGCAAAACAAACCTCCTGAAGACGTGATTGCTGCCTCAGACACTTTCTCTCCTCCTGTGCTAATGTGCTCCTCTTTATATATATATATATGAATATATAAAGTGGTTGGAGTGCTCCCTGGGTGCCTGATGACCAGAGCAAGCTGGAGGTGGCAGAACTTGGCACAGCCTGTGGCACTAAGCCCTTGGACACTGCCAGTGCTGGAGCTGGGGCTGTGGTCCTCGGCCAGCCTGTGACGAGGTGGGCTAATTGTAGCTGGCACTCCCAGGGCCCTGGGGGACCCAGTGCCCCTGCCCCGTGTGGTTCTTTCCTGCCTGCTCACACTGCAGCACATGGGGCAGAAAAAACAGCTCCTGCCAGGAGACAACTCCTTAACCATCTTTTCCAGTTTTGCCGAGTGCTCTACTCGAAGGAGGCCAAGAGGCTTGCCCTGCCCTGGCAACTGCCCTGGGAGCTTGTTCTGGGGATTCAGGTGGGACAGAAAACGGAGGCTGCTGCTTGGGTAGAAACTTGCAGCTTGGGATTGAGCTGTTTGAGCAGTGACTTTCTTCTGAGCTGTTCGGGACTGGAGCCAGCAGCTGAGAGAAATCCAAATCACAGAGGAAAAAGGCTGTCAAATGCAGATGCAATTTATTGTTTTTATGTATTCTTACAACACTGGAGCTACAGCAAGAGGGGAGAAAGGAGGCAGCAGGATTGAGAGGTAGGAGGCAGCAATGTGCTTCACAGTAGTGAAGCAGGAGCTGAAAGTGTTCTCCCTGGAGCTGGGCAACCCTCTAACCCCAAGGCCTGAGCAAAGCAGACCCAGGTGTCACAATTGCAAGGGGCAGGGAGGAGGCTGCTCTTTCGATCCCCTGATGTAGCACACTGCCTTCCCCAAAGCACAACAGGTATTCCAAAAGCTGCTGTCACCTCACTCAGGGCTGTTCTGCTGCTTCCTTTCTAGAGCTGTAGCTGCGAGCAGCTTGACGAAGGGGTAAATCAGAGCAGCAAAGTGTGGGAGCGTGCACTGTGTGAAGAGCCACCCTCTGGCTTGCACAGGGAGCAAACCCTCCCAAGGTGCAACCTCTGCGCCAAGCCCTCCCATGGCCGTAGTTTGGCTTTGCCAGAGAGAAGTTCTTGCCATGTCCATGAGGATCAGTGGAAGGTGTTTCCCAGGAAGAAAGGAAGAAAAAGCAGGTGAGCACAGGGCCCTGAAGCATGAGTTTTCCAGGGCAGCAGTGGTGGGCAGAGCAGAATCATGACTTCATGACAGTGTTGACCCAGGGAAGGTAAGGAGCAATGTGTGTGTAGAACCCGGGCCAATTCTTTTGCCTATAGGAGAAGATGCCATAGGCTTTGTTGTTGCAGATAAGTGGAGCCCCAGCATCACTCTGTAAATGGAGGAAGAGAGAGATCAGTGTTGATTTATGCAGGCTCCCCAGGAAAAGGGTGCATTTGCAAAGAACAGGGAGGCTACAAATACCAGGACAGAGCTTTGCCAGGAGAAGCCTGGGCTCAAAATGGATTTGGATAGCTCTGAGTCCAAAAGGGACCATTGGCAGTTTTGTCTGGGACCCAGCACAACTGCATCTGGGTGAACACTGAAACTTAAAGCATCACTTTCGTTTCTGCCCTTCTGCTGGCTGCAGAGCACTACAAAACACACTCAGACCAGCTGTGAGATTTAGGGCAAACCCCTCCTCAGCCAAACTGCTGTTGAAGACTCCTGGGTCCCTTGCTGTGAGAAGACAAGGATCCCCTCATCCCATGATGCCTGCAGGCAGCTGGAAGGCTGCTGACCTGCTGAGGGTCTGACCCTTGGAGATCAAACCCAGGGCCACTCTTGTGCCAGGACAGCAAGCGAAGGGGGTGCATGGAGTCATGCATGGAGGGTGAGGAAGCATGGAGTGATGGGCAGGAAGGGAGAGTGAGGGGACAACAAGAAGCAATTTTAGACAGTACCTTTTCAGTGAATTTTTTTTGGCCCAAAACAGGTTTGTTCCCAGCACCAGGCTGAAACCTCCCCCACAGCCTTCTGTTCCCTAAGTCAGACTGACCTCTTCAGGTATCCCAGAAGATCTACTGTAACCACAAATCAAGTGGTCAGCAAGTCCAGGGTTGTGGCTGAGGCAGTCTCTTTGCTTGATGATGGTGATATCAGCTTTGTGACACGTGGGAGTGGTTTTGTGGCCCCAGCCAGCTATGGAGCACATGGTCTCACCAGGGACTTTTGCTTTTTCAAAGGAAATGGTCCTAACGTTGTTGTTGCTGGTGGTATTGCCTTTCAGCTTGATAAAGGGACAGAAAATACAGAAATAAGCGCTTGGTCTGTAAATGTTCTGTCCCCTCCTGCTCCAGGGTTACAGCCCAGCCCTGCACATCAGGCAGACGGGGCCATGCAGGTGCTCCAGGCAGGTAGTTACCTTCAGCAAGAGGATATCACTTCCCTCCTTAGGATTCCTGAAGTCGGGGTGGAGGTGGTACTCTTGGACTTGGAATTTTTGCCATCTTTCCTCTTTCTTCTGAATCGTGTGGCTTTCAAGGACAACAGTCAGAGGTTTGTGCCTGGTAAAATCAAGCACAGTGACTGTCATTAGCTTTCTCCTGTCTTCTCTGTTAACACTGAGGCTCATCTCCCAGGGGCATGGCCAGGAGAGACCAGGTGGCCTTTAAAGAAGAATGGTGGAAGCAAGGAGCTCTGCCAGTGAAGCTACCCAGCCAAGAGGCAGAGCGAGTTTCTGTCTGACAGACTGGAGCTCTGCAAGGGTTACTTTACCTCTGGATCTGGAGCTGAGTGGGTTTGGTATAATGCTGCTGCTGTGTACCAAGATACATGGACTCTGTATGGTCTATGTTGGTCTGGGCTTCATAGGCCCAGGGAAGTCCATTGCACCGAGGAGGGATTTCTAAATCAGGACTCTGCTCTGTACCAATGTACCTTTTCTGGCCTCTACATCATCTGTAGAAGGGGCTGCCTTAGGAGAATGGGGAGGGACCCCGGATATGGGTAGGAGTCCCCCTCAATCTATTAGGTGGGACTTGGGCACCTGGGCTCCTGGATTCTACAGATCCTCCTTTCTGCTGCTCGGATGTGGGGACAGACCTTGAGCCTGGGCTATTGGCACTGGGGCAGAGCCCAGAGGAGTGTAGCAGCTACATCCAGAGTCATGTGCATCAAGAAAAGCCCCAGTTTCTCCAGCTGGAGGGATCGGAGTGAGCTGGGAAACACCTTGCTGATAAGAGATTATTGACTCTGATAACAGTCTTCGAGGTCTTTGGTGTTAGAAAGGACAAAGCCTGACACCAGCAATCCCTGCTGTGCCAGCAGGTCAGTGGCGGCAAGGGAAGAAGCTGGTCTGACGTCTTGCTGTTGACATCTGGGAAGAACAAAATGAGTCATGGAGGGGGACAATAACATAAAGGTAAGTTCCTGAACGTAGGCTGGGGAAGGATGGAGAGCTGCAGCCCCCTGCTCTTTTGGCCCCCACAGCCTCACCCTGTCCCAGTGGTGCCACCTGCCCTCCCTCCCGGGGAAAGGTTTTGGCCACAGCCATGAAGGAGGTGGCTCAGACTGCTAGACTCTGGCAGATGTTCCCTGGATCGTGGCAGTGCAACAATTGTGTCGTGCCAGGTGCTGTTCGAACACAACTAAAACTTACTTGAAGCACTGAGCTGCTGTCATCACCCAGTCCGGGGCCACGAGGAAGCCTCCACAGAATTGTTTGTTCCTTCCTTGCAGATAGGCCACATAGGATGCGGAGCAGGCCTTGGCTTTACCTCCTCCCTCCATCCGATTCCAGGAATAATCTACAATGAACAGGACTGAGGTTGAGGGGATCGGAGGGCACAGGATGCGCCATCTGGGACTCTTCCTTCCGCAGCCCTCCCCTTGCCTCTGGGACACTCCACTTACCGGCGCTGGCTGGGGACCATGTCACCAGCAGGAGGGAGAGCAGGAGTCTCTGCAGGTGCTTCATCACAGCGTTCTCGGCTTCAGTGGATCCCTTGGAGTTAAGGCTGCAGCTGGGGTCTCTTCCTGCTACCAGCAAGGTTTTATAGCATGAGACTAGACTCCAGGAAACCACAGAAATCAGATTCATCTGATTAATCTATCTGCAAATTGCATGCCTCAGCGATCTGAGAGGGGAATTCAGTCAGCCTTAGCCTTGGGCATCAACCCACCTTCGTGTTGGGCCCGATCTGGGGTTTCTGACATCCTTCTAAAGCCAGTGCTGATTTTAACCCATTGCCTTTGGGCTCGAAGCTATAGGGATCATATCCATCTTCATCTCTTTGCCAGTGGGGGTCTTCCATTGCAGCTGAGAAGCCTCTCAGTCTTTCTCTGTAGGTGTGGTCCTGGCTAATAGAGTAAAAATTGGTGTGAGTGTGTTTATAACACCATGCTGGTCATGGCTATGTGAGGGCAAGCAGTTGTTATGGCAGCGTCATGAGCATGGCCCACAGTAGCCTGACTGCTGCTGCTGGCTGTGAGGTTTCTGTTCTGCAACATCTGCTGACTGGTGTGCTTTGTACAGCAAAAGACACCATTCTAAGTGTTTGTTTCCAGATGTAATTGTTCACTGATAAGTAGGGGAATTCTCTATATCTTACCAGCCAATGTGAGAGAAGATGGGAAGACCCTTCATTGACCCTGGGCAGACGCTCGCTTTGCCTGTGGTGTGCTGATGGAGACAAGGGATGCAGGTTTGGGATTCTGCCTCTTCACTAGCTAGAGATAACTGATTGCACGTGCCTCTGAAGCTGGTCTTGTTCTTCTGAGAAGGGTCATGTCCATGTGTGTCCCCACCCTGCCAGGTGGCTGATCTGGAATCCCAAGGAGGAGCGAGGCGCCTGTCTGCGGTGCGTGGTGGGGATGTGTCTTCCCTGGACCAGACCTGCAGCAGCTGCACCTCCTGCTCCTCCAGCCCATAGTGAGAGGGACCATGCTGGAGGGGCTGGAGGTAAATCACTGAACACACTCCCGCACCTCCAGCCCCCAGGATGTCCCCTTCCCTCCCCATTGGCACCAATGAACAGCTCCAGCAAAAGGTAGATGAGCATCTCCCACAGCAGCGGTTCCTTCTGTGGCTGTGACAAAATAGGGCTGTTATGTCTTTACTGTCCTCACTGACTGCCAGTAAATTTTCTTTCCTATCTGCCCCCAGTGCCAGTCACAGGGCAAACCCCATTTTTAAGCTAAAACCTGTCATTCTCGTGCAAAGGCTGCAGTAGCTGGAGCATCGAGGAAAACCCTGACGTGACAAAGATTTGTGCTACGAAGATAAGCAGTTGCAGCCTATTCACTCACAGATTTCCTAGCTGATACCAGCTGCTAGCAGAAGCCCAAACCATGGACCCTTCTCAGTTTCTCCAGGGTGTCATGGGTGCTGAAGGTAAAGGCGACGTCATTTCCCTTTGTTCCAGGCAAGATCAAGGACAGTCAGGGCCAGACCACAGGCCGTCTCCTCCTTCTGACAGAGGTGGCTAGTGGGAACCTAGAAAAGACTACGAGAACAGGGCAAGCATCCCATTCCCTTGAATTGCATGTGGGTCTGTATGTTTAAAATTCACCACTGGGTTTCCCTGAAGCAAACCAGTCTGGTCTCCTCTTGAACTTGCACAGACATTTGTCATTCTGCACCAGGGAGTTCTGCAGCTCGTTTACCTACAAATGCACTGTCTCTGCCCCTTGTCATCTCCTCCAGGAAAGTGTCTAGCACCTCCTATCTGCATGTGAGAGATGCCATCAAATACTAGCTGCAACGAAGGAGACTAGGCTTCAGAAGTTTAGGTAGGTTGCTTCTACGGCAGTGCAAGCCATGGAAGGAGGGGCTGGTGCAAGGTGTTCAGGGTCTAGTGCAGGGGTTGTCTGAAAATGGCCCTGGAGCATCCTCTGTGGGGAGGAGAAGCCCACCTCTGAGCATCGCTTGGTTGAGGGGAGTGTTGTAAGCCCTTTTAGTTTCGTGCTACTGCTAAAACAGTCTCTACTTGTGCTGTACTGCTATGGCTGGGCTTGCCTTCCTGAGAGGGACAGAAACATGCAAACAAGCTCCAGGGCAGATGGCTCCCAGCTCCTGGACTCGCCCTTGCCTCCTCCAGGAAGAGTCAGACTCTCCTGCTGTAGTTCACATGGGGTCAGGTGCTTTTGTGAGCCTGGGTCCTTTATCAACCTTTCCAGTACAATCCTTTCAGAGACTGTATCCATGTCTCTGCCCAGGACATCATGTTGCTGTTCGGAGATGAAGGACTGTGGCTGCTGGAGAATAGCAGTGGCAAAGACCGAAAGCACTGGAGTGCATCAAGCTGGGACTTTGAGTATGTCTCCTTCTCTGGGATCCTAAACCCCCACCCCTGGGATCTCAGTGGCCACCTGCCCTGTGCCCAAGGAAGGGGGACAGAAACAGCACAGTCCACAATAAGGTCAGCTCCCTTCACCTGCTGTAGCCTCTTACAGCTACAACAGCTGAAAAGATTAGCCCAGTTTCCCCTGTGACTCAGCTTGCTGTCTTTGTTGTCCTTTGTCCTAGGGTGCAACATCACCCAGGCACGTGGTCCCTGCAGAGGGGACAGTCACCACCCTGCAGGGAATGGCAGCTGCTGGCACACCACATCCTGACCGGCAGCTGCTCCCAGGCAGGTCGTGACATGGCTGAGGTCGGCGAATGCAGTGTGTGCACGTCATTTTTCCCAGCCCACTTCTACCTGGGCAGTTTCTCTTCCTGCAACACGCTCATCCCCATCGCCCCTGGAAGGGCAACTGTCGCTCTTGTCCTCCAAGTCTGGCAGCAGTTCAGTGGGTGTGGAGCTGTGGCTGCCTCTGTCCCCACGGGCTGACCTCCCACCCTCACCAACGAGACCCCCCTCCCTTCCCCTTGGGGCAAGGTATGAGAAAGTACACACACAGGGAAGTGCAGCTCTGACTTTGCTGTGGGTGCTTTCAGTGCAGCAAGGCTCAAGCAGGGACAGGGTTATCTTGGAAGGAAATGGAGTCCGTTGGAGCACAGCCTTTTTCTGGTGCCACCCAGTATGATCCCTTCTTCTGCCAGGTGATTTAAAGTGGCTCTGAACTGTCTGCCTGAGATGGGTGGTAAATGGGACAGTCAGCAGCCTCAGAGCAGAAAGAAGGGGACCTCTGTGGCACCCGTTGAATCGAGTGGGTTCCCGAGGAGAGGAGGGAGTCAAATCTTCAGCAGAGGCAGGAAGGAAACCAATGCAATCTCCAGGGCTACACCAATGCTGGAGCAAGTGCTGCTGCTGCTTCTTTTTCATGATTTTTCTGATCCAGGGCAGGTAGTTGGAGATGCGGGTGTAGACCCCAGGCGGGGTGTCATACCCACAGGAAACGATGCCTTGTGCCACCTTTTTGCATACCAGGGGCCCACTAGAATCTCCCTGAGGACAGATGAGAGACTGGTTTTAGAGGTCTCTTCGCTGTGGGAACAGGTTTCCCCTCGGTCCCTCCCTGCCCAGGCACTGCCAGCAGGGCTGTCTCTCTGCTCTGGATCTGCAGCTCTGTTCCTGCCCAAGTGCCTATCAGGCTGAAGGAGCTACCTAGAGCCCCTGGGGCTGTGTGTGGACTGTGGTGTCAGGGCATCCGGAGAGCCAGTCCACGTGAGAGCTACAAATCAAATGCTTGTCACCTCTCCTGGGAACCAGCTAGGTTTGAGCCAGCAGCAGCCCCTGCTACCGGAGAGCCAGCCAGCCCCCAGCCAAGCCCCCAGCCCATTGCAGCCCCTACCTGACTGGAATCCCTGAGGTTGTGGAAGCTGCCAGCACAGACCATGCCAGTGATGAGACGAGGATAGAAGCAGATGCATTTCTTGTGGCTATAGATGGAGACTTCGGTTTCAAAGAGCCTGTTGGTTGCCTGTGGGTTATGGATCATGCTCCAGCCAGCTGTGCTGCACTTGGTGCCTGTGGGGAGGTCGCTGCTGGTTTTGGGCAGTGGAATGATCTTGACATCGTCATTGAGAGTGGCCTTAGCTGTCAGCTGGGAGAAAGCAAGGTTTTTTGGAGAAGGCTGTGAGTGGAACAGCCGAAGGACACTTTGTACGCAGAGGTAGGGGAGGTCTCACAGGACATACATCACTCCAAGCTCTGGTGAGCAGCTGAAATAGGGCATGTGGCTCCAAGCCCTGCCCACCCTTCCCTCCCAGCTCCCTCTGGTTCCTTCCAGCCTGCAGCACTCATGGGCAACAGCAGCTGATGGTTTCTGGGTGGAGCTGACAGCAAGACCCTGCCAGACCCACAGCCCCACTCTGCCCCCTGACCCACCGCCTTGCCTTGAGCAGCACGATGTCGTTAGACACAGTGTCAGGCTCATATTCAGGGTGCTGGTGGTATCTGATAACTCCCCAGATCTGCTGGGTCATTTCTGGCTCAAGGATGTTGTGAGCTCCCAGGATGACTGTCATATTCCTGGCCGCGGCAGCAGAGGGGAGAAGAGGGAAAATAAGTTGGGTCTCATCCATGTCCCTCCCCTTTTGCGGGCAGGTGGAGAGAGATGCTCAGCACAGGAGGAAGAGAATCCTACTCCAAAATTACTCCAGTGGTGGACCTCACAGGTGAGGGGAGGAAGAAGGAGATAAAGCTCCTATATGAAGTACTCACCCCATGCAGTGTGCCGCTGTCATCCCCCAGTCAGGGGCTACCAGGAAGCCTCCACAGGAAAAAGTCCCTACCTTCAAGGTATGCCATGTAAGGGTGGGAGTGGGGATGAGCCTCATGGCCCCCCACAGAGCACCTGCAAGACACTCCACCACAGAATGAGCTGGTGGCTGCTGAGGTCGGGGCCCAAACCAGCAGCATGACTTGCAGCAGCTTGTGGCATCCCAGCTTACTGGCATGAGCCCATGGGCTGGACAGCAGGAGCAGCAGGGCCAGCAGCAGTGGCTGGGGCTGGCACATCACTTCTCACAGCTGGACACTCCTTCCAAGATGTGTGGAACTCTGAGTCTCCCAGTGCTAAAGGGCTGCTTTTATACCTGGGGACCAGCTGTACCCAGCAGCCAGGAAGCCATGTGTGATGGTCTGATTGTGCTAATCAGAGCAGTGCAGCATCCCTGCAGGTCTATCTGCATCTCTGCTGCCCGGCCTGCTCACATGCCCAATGTGCCTTGAGGCTGTGATTGATGAGTGATAGAGCAGGATGAAAAGGCCAGGACAGAGAAAGTGTGGTATGACACAGTCCCCACAGTCCCCAAGCCTCAGGGCTGCTGGCTGGGAGAGGTGTTCCAGGGTGTTTTTGAGGTATGAGTTAGCATTTCTCCAGGACAAATCACATCCACCCACTTCAAAGCGTGGTGTGTTCAAGCTCTGGCAGTCAGGCTGTCACACTGTAACTTCAGCAGCTCATGCCACTTGCTGCTGGAGGTGGTCAGGTCACATCATGCTTTGTTGGCAAGTGCCATGGCTATAGGATGCTCTTTCTCCTCTATGTTTTCCCCTCTGCAGCTGACCTGGTCGCTGGCACCTCTGTTCTAATGGGACCACCTACCCTGCTCTGGATTGTCTGCTCTCTTCCATCCCTGACCTGAAATTGTCTCCAAACCAGGCTGCAATTGTTGTCTTCACCTTGCCCCTAGCATAGTGTGATTTGGTTAAATGCTAAATTGAGCACCAATCCTGCTGCACTTGTCCCTTCCTAGCCTTGTGGACAAAGGCAACAGAACAATTATCGCTCTGAAGCTTCATTGTCCTCCCTGTCCTGTTCCCAAATCCTTGATCCTACTATGGGAGATTTTTCTACCCAAAGACCCTGCCTGTGTGCCCGTTTCCTGGGACACTTTCTGCCATCACTCCTCAAGGGCCTGTGCATCACTTGAGGGAAATGGGGCTTGCTTTAATCCTAAATCACAATCTCTGGAGCAGTCGCTGGTTACCAGTCCTCATGTACGTCTGTGAGAAGTGGTTTAAACTCAGCTTTGCTTCCTGCTGTGTGTGATTTCAGGTTAATAAGCACATACAGCACCAAGGCTCCCAGCAAAGGAGAGTGGATGAGGAGGAAGATCTGTCCTAAAAACCCCTTTGTCATACAGTAAGGGTGCTGCTTGGTGGCAGACGTGCCCTGGGCAGGCACAGCACAAAGGTGCTGTCACTGCCTCTGTCCGCAGCCTGCCCTGGGCTGGTTCTGCCACCTCTGGTACGATGCTCTCTGGCAGAGGTGCAGCACTCGTCTGCTTGGGCCAGTCCTTGGGCAAGCTGGCAGCAGGGCACCCGTGCTGGAGACATATGAGCAAGCTGACAGGCCAAGTGTTCCAGGAGGACACCAGGGTGGCAGCAGGGCTGATCTGCCAGTTAGTCTGCCTGGCTGGGAGGAGGGCATTAGAAGGAAAGCTGCGGTGTGAGAATGGAAAACCCCAGAAACAGTTCCTGGAAATAAAATCAGAGTATTTGTATGGGTATAAACAAAACAGCAGATAAACATGTCCCTCTTTTACTGCCCAGAGCAGCCTCCATCCAAAACAATCCGAAGAGTTCACTGGGCTCATGGTAGGGCTGTACTAACTCAGGCAGGGCACTCCGGGAGCATGGGCTGTCCTGCGTCAGGGCTTTTGTTTGACTAAAACTTTACTCCCAAGCACAGGGCTCCCACTGTGCTCTGATCCCTAGCTCCTTTCTGTCAGCAGCAGCTCTCTCCATGAATCTGTATCCTGCAATAACCTTGTGCAAAGGTCTCACTTTCTTCTTGGTCCCAGTGGTGCTGATGCCCAGGGTCACTCATTGCTCTCTAACAGCTGGGTCAGCAGTTCCAGGGCGTGGCTCTGCTGCTGACAGCAGAAACCAGACAGCAGCTCTCTGCTCCAAAACCACTTCGTTATCCTCATGTGTAACAGGCAAGGATGGAAAGCAGCAGGTGCAGGAAGCGAGGCACAGGATGGTGAGCAGCAGAGTTTGGGGTGAATTTACGCTCTCCAGATGCCAGCCCTGCTGCCAGTAAACAGGCTGCCGTGCCCCAGCCAGGCAGCACCAACCGCAGGACGGTGTGGTGCTCGTCATTCCTCTGCAGGGCTCAGGGCAGGCTTCAAACCAGCCCCGTTTCCTCTGCCTGGCACTGGCACCACACCCCTGCCATTCGCCATCACCCGGCTGTTTACTCTGAGGCCTCCCGGCCTGTTTGCTGGGTGAGGGCTGGCTCCTCCCCGCCATTGCCACATGAACATGGGGAGAAACAGCTCTCAGCTGGGAGCCTGGGGGGGCAAGCGTGGCACTGAGCTGGGCCCTGCAGGTTGCCCAGGGAAGTTGTTGATGCCCCATCCCTGGAAGTGTTTAAGGCCAGGCTGGATGGGGCTTGGAGCAACCTGCTCTAGGGAGAGGTGTCCCTGCCCAGGGCAGGGGGGTTGGAACTGGATGATCTTGAAGGTCCCTTCCAACTCTGACCATTCTAGGATTCTATGATGCACTCACATGAGGGTTTTTATGGGTCCTGCCCAGGGGACAGCAGGCCAGAGGCTCCAGCCAGGTCTCTGGAGCTGCTGTGGCCTTGGTCACACCACACTGAGCGTGCCTGGCTGAGCCACACTGAACCGGGATGGAGGAACACCATGCAGCTCCCTCCTTCCCAGGGAAGGAGTCTGCTCACTGGAGATGTGGCTTCATGGCAGAAGATGTTAGGGAAAAGTGGAGTTTGTCCCAGGCACAGTAGAAGATCTGGTGTTGAGCTTGGTGCTTGGAGAACAGGCACTGAGCTGGCCCAGCTTCTCCAGCCTCCCCGGCCGAAATCCAGACCTAGGGAGGGCAGGGATCGCTTCTCTGGCAATTGCCAGGGGCCAGCAGGAGCTGCATGAAATTCCACACTGTAAAGAAGCAACAAGACTCAGGAATCTGCATTTACCACATGTTCACTCTGGAGGGATGACCTCCTCCAAAAGCTCCTGTCCTACAGGCACTGAGGGGTGTCACTGCAGGCCACCCAAAAGGTCAAAATCTCAAACCTGTTGCAAAGGTGGGGAAGGTGTGACACCATGACACATGGTCTGCTCTGGCCACCAATGATGTGTTTTATTGGGATGACTTCCAAGTACTTTTAATTTTTCAGTGGGGTGCGGAGGGGCATTTTATAAAGCTGTTTGCTTTTTGTTTAACGTTTTTGCATTGAGGAAATGTAAGTTTCTAAAGAAAAGGCACTTAGAGAAAAAAAAATCATCAAAACTTTGCCATTTAAGGTCATTTACTGTGGTTTCAAGGAGATCATCCTGAAACTTTCTCTTTTATGTTCTTGTTTTCCTTCAAATCTAGAGATTCAATGCAGAGACTCTTTTCCTGCAGTCACGCACCATCACCACTACCCAGTTCCAGTGAGCTGACACCCAAGCACAACAACTGTGCCTGGGACAATCGTAGCACTGTGAAGGGCCAGGTCCCCAGCATTTGGTTTCAGCCCAAGTCAGAGGAGCCCTGCTGGCTCTTCCCAGCTCCTCTGAGCCAGAAGCATCCTGCCATGCTGAGGACCAGGACCACCCCTTGCTGCATAGCAGAAAAGACCAAAGCTAGGAAATGCAATCAACCAAGTGCCAGAAGCAATCAGTCATTTTTAAACCAGCACGACTCCACCCTTCCTGGAGCAGAAAAACACCTGCGGGCAAAAGGATGCCTCAGCTGATGTTGAGCTGCAGGGACAGGATGGGTGGGGAAGGAGCCCAGTGGGACAGAGATGGGGATGCCAGCTGTCTATAAGCTAGCCTGGGGGTTGCCTGGATAGGCCCACCAGGCAGAGCTCTCCACAGAGCTTCACACAGGGATTTATTTTATTTTTTTTTAATCAGAATGTGTGAAAAGAAAAGTTTTAATCAGGACTGTGCAGCAGCACAGCAGGAAAACCTCAACAGAAATCAACGATGTTTTATCTTGCGTTTGTAGCTTGCTGTCTTTCCCCCACAGCTGCTTGTGACCCCTCACAATCTGGAGCTGGGTGCCCTCACAAAAGCAGGTGGTCTCAGGGCAAGAGTGACTAGGCTGACGCTGGCCACAAATCCAGGGAGCTGGGCTCCAGGCTGCTCCTGCCCTGCTCCTCTCTGGGCATCCTTGTCTGCAGTCTTCCCTCTGGGGCCAAGTTGCTTTTGCCTTCCTGTTGGTCTTGGTAGGAGCAAGTGGAGGGTTCCAAGGCTTCAGCTGTGAAGGCGCCTCATCTCAGCACCAGTGAACACCTGCTATGGCCACGGCTCTGGCAGAAGGCTCAGGAGGCTGCAGCTGCCCCCACAGGGCCCCTGGTCCTTCCCAGCCCAGCACTCAGCAGCTATCAGGCAGTTTCAAGTAGATCGTGGTCTTGATCTGAAGAAAAGAAAGAGATGAGAAATGTTGCAGGACAGAGGGTGTGTGTGTCCCCCCCTTCATTTCAAAGAAAGAACATCTGAACTGAAACGGACACAAAGAAGAAGTACCAAGATAAAGCTCATCCTGCATCTGTGCAGATAGTAACGGGGAGCAGCTGCAGAACAACAGGAACTCTCCCTCATGTGGGTGCCCGGCCATGAGGAAGCCTTGTTTGCCCCCAGTTGTGGAACTGGGGAGTCCCTGCCTCAGGTCTGTTGGCAGCGGCTCTGAGGGGGACATGGGGACAGATTTGTGCCCCACACTGCTGAGCTGATTACATGGAGTGGAGGGGACCCCAGGCTGTGGGACTGTGCCCCGATTTGCCATGAGTTGGGAGCAGGGTTTGAGGCATGTGGTGTCTGCTCTGGGGGAGGGAGCTCTGCAGGCTGCTGGGGACAGGAATGAGAGGCGCTGCACAGGGGCTGGGACGTGGCTTAAGCAGCTTCCCAGAGCCCGTCTGCCCCTTGACTGCTGTGAAACTGCAGTCACCCTCTCAGCAACCTGGTCCACTCTGCTATGGAAAGGCCAAACAAGCCAGGTGCTGGGACACACCAAGGGACAAGGTTTTGCCTGACTGGAACAGCTCTTGGCAAAAGATGCCTTTTAAACAGCACCTGATGTGCTTGTTGTGGAAAGGGCATTAGGAAGAGTTTTTTGGTGGTCCAGAGGACCACCAGAAGGCCCTTTGGGTTGAGCTGTCCCAGCTACTTACCTGCCTCAAGCCCTCCTGCCATCACAAACATTTGCCCACCTGCCCCACACTCACCGCAGATCTCCCTAAAAAAGAGCCCGTACCTGTCAGGTATCTCTCACGTGCTGCCAGGTAGTTGAGCAGTTACTTAGGGCCCCTGACAAGGCAAGTTTCTTCATCCTCTGATCTTTTAGGGACTCCCCACCACTCCTGTCCTAAGCAGACACATTAGCTGGAGGCTCAGCCTGAAGTAAGAATAAGGCAGGGATGACGTGCAAGAATCACGTTGACCCTTTTGATTCCAGTGCTGGGCCAGGAGCACCTGCCCAGCCCATTTGGGAGTGTGCTCCTTGTGCTAAATGTGCAGCCTTGCACTCCTGTTCTCTGGACTGAGTTGCACTCAGTGTGGCTTATTTCCACCCCTTCAGTCTTAGGGTCATCTGCTGACTTTATCAGCATAAGTTTGTTTTCTACACTGCTGATAGAGAAGCCCAAAACACTGGTGGAAAGGGTGAATGTGGAGGATGGATCCCTCAGCTTTTCATGAGAACCGCTCTTGCTTGCACATTCCTTCCTGCACCAGGAATCTCCTTGGCATTTTCCACTTGTCCATGCTGTGATCCAGGCTAGGATCTCACCATTCACCAAGAGTGGAGGGACTCCCAGGACAACTCCCAGCTTGCCATGTTGATGGAAGAGATCACCGCTCTGCTTTTATCCTGGGGACCTCTCCATGGCTTTGTGCCAGCCTGGAGTGAGAACACAGGTGAAAGCAGGGCACAGCTTCTGCTGTGATGCTGAGCTAAAAGGTACTTGCCCTCTCTTGATGCCTGTTTGCTGTTTTGGGTGGGGTCCATTCTGCACAGAAATGTGGTTGATGTTGTAACTTCCCTTTTTCCACTTTGGTAGGTAGAAGTCTCACTTATTTTGCACAAGGAGCCCTCCCCACTACCTGCTCTCTGCTGGGCCTCAGACAAGAAGCTGGAGAGCGCTGCTGGCTGCTAACCCTCCCTCCGTCAGTGAGTGTCTGTCCAGTCATGCCAGGTGAGTCAAAGGCAAATTCAGCTGCTGTGATTGGGAATAGCAGGTTTCAAGACTTTCTCTCCAATCAACTTTTGCAGACACAGGGAATGGGTCAACGATAGACATTAATATTACAATCATGTCAGTACTCCTGGGTTCTGCTCCCGGTGCAGCCCCTGCAATGTGTTCTGCAGTTCTAGGCAAGAGGCAGCAGCTTCGTACCTCGTTTCCCTGTTCCTTGACTTAGACAATGGGAAGATCCTGACCCATCCCTAGCGGGTGCTTGGAGACCTGAAGGTGGAGAGCGCAGTGTCAGGGCACATGCAGGGCTTTGACAAGCTGGTTTTCTTTGAACTGGGTGGAACTGGGCCCTCACCGCAGACAAACATGTGCCTGGACCTGCTGCATTGTCAGGACAGGACTTGGATGTGTCCTGAGAGGACTGGTAGTAGCTGGGCCCACAGAGGATTCCAGTGGGGTGAGAGCATAGAGATTCCTCCTGGAGGAGGATGTATCTGGGCATGGGTGGTGCACAGGGAAGTTGATGAAGAGGCAGTTGCTCTGTCAGGCTCTAGGGTGAATTTAATGCCACAAAAGGCAAAGCACTGAGTGTCTCAGGCTGTCTGGGTGCTCTCACTATCACTTGGCTTTGTTCAGCTGAACAGAACCTACCATCAAGGTGAGAGGTATTACCCCATTTGACCCTGACTTAAGGAGGGGCATGACATTATTTCATCCATACCCCACCTTCACAACCACCACAAAGTTAAGAATAGCCAGACCTTTACTGAGAAATGACAAGAGCTGTTACAAACGATGTCAATATTCTAGCTCACAACAGGAAACTTTATTAAACAACAGGAAGCCCATACTCATACATGGACTTACAAAACACCTCACCCTCCTCTCTCCTTGTTCTTCCAGTGCCACAGAGTTGGCAGACAGGGCTCTAACTCTCATCTCCACGCTGGGTACAGCCAGTCCTGTGTAGCTGTCTCACAGCTGACTCCAGCCCTCAGAGGACCTGCTCTGCTCCAAACCCCACCGCAAAGCATTGCTCCATAGTGCATCACTTGGCTGCTGACCTAGGATCCGAAGATGGATGAGCGGAGCTGGCTGGTAAATCACTCCCTTCCACTGGGTTCCGCTCAATATCCTGAGCTTAGACTTGACCTGCTCGATGGAAAAGTTTCCTGCCTGCAGCTGGCTGCCATGAGGAATGTGAACATCATCCTGCAGCACTACAACTTCACAGGCAAGCTGACCAACCGGCAGTCTGGGGATGAGGGCATGGGTCTCCTCCGCACAACCTTTGCCATCATCAGCTGCATCATCATCCTGGAGAACCTGCTTGTGCTGCTGGCCATCCTGCGGTGTCTGCGAGCCCGCCGCTGGGTCTTCTCCTGCATTGCCAGCATCACCGTGAGTGACCTGCTTGCAGGAATTGCTTATCTTTCTAATCTCTGCCTCTCGGGCAAGAAGACCTTCCAGCTTTCACCTCAGCTCTGGTTCCTGCGGGAAGGCATCCTCTTCATTGCACTGGCTGCCTCCACCTTTAGCTTGCTCGTGACTGCCATCGAGCGCTACAGTGCCATGGTAAGGCCAATTGCTGAGAATGAAGCCAGCAAGACCCTGCGCTTACGCAGCCTGATCATCTCCTGCTGGCTGCTGGCCTTCATCATCGGACTGCTTCCGCTGCTGGGCTGGAACTGTCTGTGTGACTTCAATGCCTGCTCTGTCCTCCTGCCTCTCTACTCCAAAAATTACATCCTTTTCTCTGTAGTCATGTTCAGCATCATCCTCCTGGGGATCATTGGCCTCTATATCTCCATCTTCCAGCTGGTCCGGGCCAGTTCTAAGCAAATCAGTTCTCGGCACAGCCGCAAGCGGTCCCTGCGCTTGCTCAAGACTGTGCTGATCATCCTTGGTGCCTTCATCGTCTGCTGGAGCCCACTCTTTGTCCTGTTGCTCTTTGACGTCTTCTGTGAGACCCAGAACTGCACACACCTCCACAGCCTAGACTGGACCTTGGTTCTGGCCATGCTGAACTCTGGCATTAACCCTGTCATTTACTCCTTGCGGAGCGTGGAGGTGCGCCGTGCTATGGGAAGCCTGATGTGCTGCTGCTGTATCAAGGTTGGACTTTGCAAGCTTGGGAACTGCTTGGACATCACAGACATCAACTCTGGCTCATCCACAGAGAGCTCCCTCCGCTACCGGGATAGCTTCCGCAGCTCTGTAACACAGAATGCCCGGCCCAGAGCTCCTCTCTCCAGCAACTCCAGCATGATGAGCAATCTCCCCAGCCTCTGAGAGGCCCTGACAACCAGTCAGCCAGCCAGCCCACCAGGATTTCATACTCCTGGTCTTGGCCTGGCAGAAAGGAAGCCTGTATGTAGCTCAGGCTGACCAGGTGCAGCTCCCACCCCAGTCATTAACGGGCAAGGCTTTCCAGTCATAGAATCATAGAATGGTTTGGGTTGGAAGAGACCTTAAAGACCATCAAGTTCCAACCCTCTGCCATGGACAGGGACACCTCCCACCAAACTGGGCTGTTCAAAGCCCTATCAAGCCTGGTCTTGAACCCCTCCAGGAATGGAGCATCCACAACTTCCTTGGGCAACCTATTCTAATGTCTCACCACCCTCACAGGAAAGAATTTCTTCCTAGTATCTAGTCTAAACCTACCGTATTTCAGCTTAAACCATTAGCCCTCATCCTATTGCTCTACTCCCTGATCAGGAGTCCCTCCCTATCTCTCCTGTAGCCCCTTTCAGGTACTGGAAGGCTGTTCCAAGGTCTCCCCGGAGCCTTCTCTTCTTCAGGCTGAACAACCCCAACTCTCAGCCTGTCCTCGCAGCAGAGGGGCTCCAGTCCTCTGATCATCTTTATGGCCCTCTGCTGGACCAGTTTCAACAGGTCCATGTCCTCCCTGTGCTGAGGACTCCAGTGCTGCCTGCAGTGCTCCAGATGGGGTCTCTTCAAAGTGCAGAAGGACGGAATCACCTCCCTGGACCAGGGTCTGATCCCAGCACGTTTCCTCTAAAAGCTGCTGCTTTTGGAGAAGAGCATCATCAGTGCTCTGCCAGGGAAACGTTCTGAGGGTCTCCACCTCCCTGTGTGCTGAGCAGCACCGACAGGACAGAAAGTCCCCAAGGCCCCAGGGGCCCACAGCAACCACAGACGGGCTGTCCCTGTGGGCCCAGGCCCGGGCACTGCCCTGCTCAAACCCGGTGAGAAACCAGAGCAACACCCGAAGGCTGCCGCGGCCCCTCGGGAGGAGGTGCCGAGCTCACAGCCCCTTTGTTTCGCAATAAATCGACATGATAAGAACCCCCCTGTTTCATCTGCCATCGTTTTATTTTCCTGCGGGCCCCACAGGCGAGGGAGGCCCGACACGACCACGGGCGAGAACGGGGAGCTGGNGCGGCGATGCTGGAGGAGGCGGGAGGGGGGCTGGAGTCGGTGCTGAAGGCCTCATGCCTGCCGCTCAGCTTTCTGCTCTTCGTGCCCGCCGTGCTCCTGCTCCTGGGCCCGCCTCCCGCCGCCGAGGCTGCCCACGAGTTCACGGTCTACCGCATGCAGCAGTACGAGCTGGGCGGGCAGCCCTACGGTGAGAGACTGCTCGGTTCGGCCGCCGGCCTGCGCCAGGCCTCGGTTCTGCGGGAGGGCGAATCCTGGCAGAGGCTCCCGTCAGGGTCGGTAGGGCCCTGAGAAGAGTCTCGTCGCCGGAGGGGCGCCTGGGGTAGGCCACGGAGCCGCAGGCGGCTCGGGGAGGGTGGCCCAGCCCGGGGGAGGCTGCGGGAGAGCTCGAAGGGACCTGGGAGGCTGCAAGCTGGGCCCCGGCCCGGGCCCAGACCCAGGGGAGGCTGCAGGCGAGCCCCGTCTGGCTGAGTTTTACTACCCAGCCTCAGCACGAGCAGGAAGATGCCGAGATCTCCCACACGGTAACCCAGAGTCGGCCGGGTACCCTGCTGTGTCCTTGCAGACTAAACTCCCTGTGCTCTCAGTAGTCTAGGTGCAGCCCTTCTGTGTATTGGGGAACTTGATCACTTGTTCTCTTGCCTCTGACTCCCTTGTTGACAGGTTGATTTTTCTTCACTCTTCAGCCTTTCCTTCCGTCTTAATTAGCAGTGTCTCATTTGAGAGTCCTTTCTTTCACATTTCTGCACGTGTGTTACGATTGACCTCCAGTTCCTCTGTTCTCGTGTTTCCAGGCTGCTGATTGTGCAACACCTTTCTTTCTTTAAGTCAGAAACACAACCTGTTCTGTGAATCATCAAAGTGTTGTAATCCTCAGCCTCCACCCCCCTGTACTCACTAACCTGGAATCAAGTCTTGGTTCCAAGTTTTCTGTAGGAATTTTATTCCAGATCAGGGCACGTGTTGTGTTTGTGAGTGTCTCTTCCTGCTGTCTCTCTTGTGCCCTAAGTTCCAAGCTTATGTTAAAGGGCTGGCGTTAAAGCCCCACCTTTATTTTGCACTGCCCGTGAGATTTGGTCTCTGGATCTTTCAGATCTCGTTGTTCTCTTGCTGTTCTCTCCTCACAGGCACAAGGAGTGCAGTCCTTAACACGGAAGCCCGCACTGTGGAAGCAGACGTCCTGAGCCGCCGCTGTGTCATGATGCGGCTGGTGGATTTCTCCTACGAGCAGTACCAGAAGGCTCTCCGCCAGTCAGCTGGTGCTGTGGTGATCATCCTGCCACGATCTATCTCTTCTGTTCCCCAGGATGTTGTAAGGGTAAAAAAAATAAGGTTCCCGTTCTCTTCTGATGGGAGATGTGTTTGAGAGGGAGAGAGGGTTACTGCAGGACTGAAAACTCCTGTTGTAGTGCACAACAAATCATAATCTAAATTTAAAACTTACCTTTCTCTTTCTGCTTTAGGTAATTTTTTTCTGCCCTCTTCCATGTTTAGCAAATGTTAAGTTTATGTCTTGCTTAAATCCTCAGCAATTCATGGAGATAGAGCCAGAAATGCTTGCTATGGAAACCATCGTGCCAGTCTACTTTGCAGTGGAAGATGAAGAGCTGTTGTCTATCTATGAACAAACTCGAGCTGCTTCTGCGTCCCAGGGTTCTGCCTCAGCTGCAGAAGGTGAGTTTTAGCAAGTCAGGGAAAGGTTTAGAGGAAAACAGGCCTGATCCCACCTCTGGGAGCCGTCTGCTGTGTCATGTGCACCAGGAACCAGTGTTCTGTTGCCTTCGTGTTTATTCTGGTTTTCTTAAATTGCTTTGAGATTTAAAAGAAGGAAAACTGACTAAGAGAGTGTATTACTTGATGGTGTTTGGACATACAATTGCTTGCAGTTGGCTTCTCAGCTTCACACTGTTGGAAGTAAGATAGATAGTAAAACTCAGGTTAAAAACAACACCAAAGATGTTAAGTGACTGCAGTGTGTTCGTTACAGCTGAGGAGTTTTTTCTCACCCCAAGTCAGTTCAGTTCTTCCGTGTATTCCCCTGCAAATAACTTTACTGTCTTACTGACCTTGTTACTCATGATTAACTTTAAGGACTGCTGGAGAAAAGTTTAACAGGAGTCCTAAACAGTCTAAAAGCTAAACAGGAGTCTGTTTAGCTAGCTGAAAATATTGGGATTTTGGAAGAGAATGAAAATGTGTGATCACCAGGATTCTGTGTCAGTGCATAAACGCAAGAAGCAAGTGAGAGGCTTCGGGCTCTCCAAAGCTCAGTTAGTGAGGGAAATAAAGGGATGAAATTTCTCCCAGTGTAGTTTTTTTTCTTCTTTTTGTCCTAGTTCTGCTACACACAGCAACTGCCAATGGCTTCCAGATGGTCACCAGTGGGGCTCAAAGCAAAGCCATCAATGACTGGCTCATACCCAGTGTGGAGGTGAGTTGTGTATGAACTCAAACTGGCAACATCGATGGGATGCCTTCTTTTATTGGGAATTCATTTGGACTGATAGGGGAAGTCAGGGGAGTCTTAGTGATGAAAGTACCTAAATTTCTCAGCACTGAGGCCACCGCAGACTCCATAGATAGGAAGAAGTCAGGCTGTTGGATGAGTGACACCCATCTCTTCCCTCTGCAGGGGAGGCTGACAGGGCTGGGCGGAGAAGACCTGCCCACTGTTGTTATAGTTGCCCACTATGATTCTTTTGGAGTGGCTCCAGTGAGTATTCTTTCTCTGTTCCTGTCTGTGTGTTCCTGTCTTTCTTTTTTTATTCTCATGTGGCCTCTGCCCCTGTGTTTTCTCTTTACCCTAAAGTTGTGTAGTTTTAAGCAGAGCTATCTTGAAGGCTGCTCTGGTATGTGAGAATGAGCGTAGGGTTGTCACCTTGTCTCTGTCCCACTTCATCCTGCAGTGGCTGTCACATGGTGCTGACTCCAATGGCAGTGGTATCTCGGTGCTCCTGGAACTGGCCAGGCTGTTTTCCCGGCTCTACACCTACAGACGTACCCATGCTGGGTAAGAAACTGCTTGATTTTGGGTTCAATGTGTATAGCTGTGATCAGATAAGAAGGGCTTTTGCTCCAGACCTGTAGAGTGTTATAAGAGGCCATTTACTTTCTTTGCTCTCTTTTGTTCCCCTCAACTGTTGTTAAAGCCAAGCTCCTTCCTTTGGTTTCTTTGCTGTAGCTCTGCTCGAGCTTGGGGAGAAGTGGGGGGAACGATGTGGGAAGTGGATTCCATCCTCAGGCACTGGCAACTCTCCCCTTTTCCCCCCTCCTGCCGTTACTCAGGATATGGCACGTAGGGAGCGTTTGTTGGCCTTGAATATCAGGTGCTGGCTGTTGTGATTCCAGCAGGCTTTCAAGGCTGAGTAAGAGAGTTCTGTAACACTTGTGGCCCCTTTGGTGGCTTAGGTATAACTTGCTGTTCTTTGCATCTGGAGGTGGCAAGTTTAATTATCAAGGAACCAAGCGGTGGCTGGAAGACAATTTGGACCACACAGGTGAGTTAAGAGGCTGGTGTTCCAGCATGTTCTGTGGCAAGGCCTCTGTTAATATGATTGTGATAAGTGTCTCCTATGTCAGCCCTCCTGGGAGAGTCTCTGTGTGTGGGCCTTGTGTTTTTGGGATGGGAGTCCTAGAGCAAAACATATCAATAACATTTTGGATCTTTCTTTTCCAGATTCCAGCCTGCTGCAGGACAATGTAGCGTTTGTTCTCTGCCTTGATACTCTGGGCCGAGGCAATAGCCTTCATCTCCATGTCTCAAAGCCTCCCAAGGAGGGGACCTTGCAGCATGCGTTTCTCAGAGAACTGGAGATGGTAATAAAAAGCATTTTAGGTAGATGGGAACTTGGGATGTACTGTGGGGAGCAGCAGCTCTCCAAGAGAGGAAGGAAGAGAGACGTGAAGAAAGGATGTGCCATAAAAATATTTAATGTATTGTTTATAGGCACTTGATTTGAAGTGCAGATAAATCCTCATGCCACAGTCCCAAATGAAGCAGACTAGATCTTCTGCAATTTCCACTGCACTTCCTTATGGCTCGTTTCTTGCAAAAGCTGCCCTGTTTAATGGCAGTCACTGCACCTTACAGGTGGAAGTGTATTTGTCTTCTGGAACACACAAAGATTCAGTGTAGGTGGACTGAGCGGTACCAGATGGGCAATGTGACACCCTGGATGGCTTGTCCTTTTCTTCAGGTTGTTGCCAGTCAGTTCCCAGAGGTGAAGTTTTCCATGGTGCACAAGAAAATAAACTTGGCTGAGGACATGCTTGCTTGGGAGCATGAACGGTTTGCAATCCGACGCTTGCCGGCGTTCACCATCTCTCACCTGGAGAGCCACCGGGACAGCCTGCGCAACAGCATCATGGACAGGAGGTGAGAGGCCTTAGGGGAGGCTGCAGCTGGAACCCAGCCCATAGACACAGAGTGGCCTCATGACTGCTTGTGCTGTTCTGATGGTCAGAGGATGGGAGGAAAAACACTGGGAGTTGGGCTCTGGATTCAGGCTCACGCTTGATGTGGTGAAAAAGGGTGGTTTCTAGAGGGTGGCCCATCCCAAGGCCATAATGCCCTTTTTTTTGCTTTAGGGCACGAATAGACACTAAGGCACTAATCAGGAACACTAGGATCATTGCTGAGGCCTTGACAAGGGTCATCTACAACCTGACAGACAAGGTAAGAGCTGCTCGTCATGTGGTTCTAGCCAGATTTGTCCTACCCAGCCAGGCTTGATCTCACCAATAGCCTGAGGTTTGGTTTTTTTTTCCCTTGCAGGGAGCACCTGCAGATCTGCAGATCTTCACAGATCAGATGGTGAGCACAGTGCATTTTATTAAATTGGAAGAGGGGAGATTTAGATGAGATCTTAGGAAGAAGTTCTTTGCTGTGAGGGTGGTGAGGCACTGGAACAGGTTGCCCAGGGAAGTTGTTGATGCCCCATCCCTGGAAGTGTTCAAGGCCAGGCTGGATGGGGCTTGGAGCAACGTGCTCTAGGGAGAGGTGTCCCTGCCCATGGCAGGGGGGCTGGAACTGGATGATCTTTAAGGTCCCTTCCAACTCTGACCATTCTAGGATTCTATGATTAACCTATGAGAAGAAGGAATCAAGAGTCTGTGAGAGAGCTCTGGTCTCGGCATGTGTGTGGTTGACTCCCTTTCTTTGGTGGTATTTTTCTGCAGGAGATCCAGCAGGAACAACTAGAATCAGTGATGGATTGGCTGAGCAGTCAGCCCAGGGCTGCTCAGCTGATTGATAAAGACAGCACCTTCCTCAACACCTTAGAGTATTATATGGGGCGCTACCTGAAGGATGTCAAACAGCATCATGTAAAGGCAGACAAACGGTAAGAAAAGAGATGAAAGGACCAACCAGGGCATGCAAACTGGCTTCCTCCTCCACTGAATCTTGTCTCTGAGCTGCAGCTTTTCTGCCTTTTTGACATGGAGCTGGAAGTGGCTGCTCTTTTCCCAGAGAAAGCTCTTTATCATTCCTCACAGCACAGTGACAAGTCCCAGCAGCTCCCTCTGTCTGAAGAGCTTGGTTTTTTGCTGTTTTGGTTCCCCCCTTCCCACTCTGAGTGCAGGAAAAGACTAAGGTCCCCTAGAAAACTTCCTTTAATTGCAAAAAGGCAGCTTCCATTCTGTCTAACCTCCTTGAATTGAGGCAATTTAATGAACCCAGTGAGGCATCTTCCACATGCCTCTTCTGAGACAGCTGAACAGCATGTGTTCTGAATTTTAGGAAAAGAAAGACACCTAAAATTGGTTCAAAACTGCTTTGCAAGGTGGTGGTGGTACCTGTCTCTGGTTGGATGAACTCCTTGGGAGCAGAAGTCTGAGCTGTCCTTACCGCCCTGTCAGGAGTTGTAATATAACCTGAGGAATTTCTTCTCTTCACAGGGACCCTGAGTTTGTTTTCTATGACCAGCTGAAGCAGGTGATGAATGCATACAGGTATGGAGCTCCCTGGGGCATGGTGGGCTGCTCTCACCCTGTGGTAGTTCTTGCTGTAGCAATTTCCTGTGCTTGTTCTTTATTGCAGGGTGAAACCAGCGATCTTTGACCTGCTGCTGGCTGTCTGCATTGCAGCCTACCTTGGTGTTGCTTATGTTGCTGTGCAGGTAAGAAAAGAGAAGCAGGAGACAGATGTATTCTTTTCCTCATAAATCACTTTAGCTCCAGTAAATAAATAGTGCTGACACAGTCCCAGCTCCAAATTTGGAACAGTGATGCACCCCACCCTAAAAGTAGTAATCTGAAACGGCTGGCTTTTTTGATACATGTGTTTTTGGGTATGTTGGCTGTGCTGAAGGCAATCTCTTGCTTTATCTTGTTTTATGGAGTTCTCTGAACGACGTGAATGAAAGGGAAGCGTTTTATGTCAGTCTGAATTTTGATCTGTTCATGTTATTTGTGTTTATTTATTTGCGGAAACAAGAAGAATTTAACAACCCAATGTAACAACATAAGCAGGAGGGAAAACATACACTTTGATTTGGGTCAGCTATCTTCATTGCATTTGTTATTACAAATTATTTGAAGCCTGGATCTTGGGACATCTGAAGTAGCTGTTACAGAATCGAAATGCAGTTAATCAAAGCAGAAACAAAGGAGGAAATAGGTGAATTTCTAAGTCACTGCTGAAGTGGTGAGAAGGTCCAGCTAAAGCTCTGTGAACTACTGGGAGCTCTGTGTTTGCCTGGTTCACTTTCAGATTCCTGAAACTGCCTGCAGCAGTGTTTCTGTAGTGACCACTATTGTGCATGTGTTGAAATCTGAAGCTTTCTCCTCCCCTTGAAAGGTTTCATAAATGGGTGATACGGGTCTGCACAAACACTTTCTGTGAAACTTAAAGTAACTGGCTTCATTGTAATAATTCCTCCTAATTCACCAAGTCCTGCTCTGTCTTCAGGATGAGAGTGCTAGTGGATGATCCAAACAAGGTGTTGCATTTGCACATCGGTGTTGTTTTAAGCCTTCTAGTAGGTTTCCTCTCTGTGTAGAACAGTCATTTTATTAGAATTTATAAGGACCCGTGATTACTTATTTTCATTCTGTTTCCAGAACTTTGGTCTCCTTTACAAGATGATACAGAGATTATCCCTTAAAACCAAGCAGCAGTGAAGCAACAAGTCATCACCCATACAGCAGCACTGAGCCATCGGTGAGCCCATCAGGAACCTCCTGCCTTCCACTGAATCCTGCTGTTTCTCTTCCTCTGTTTCCTCTTTGCTACTCGGTAGAGGGGAAGAAGGCAGAAAGAAAATGAAATTCTAACTCTTGTGCACCTTTTAAGTGCTTTTCTTCACCTTTCCCTGACTTGCACCGTGTCAGTTTTCCTTTGCTTTTTGGCAAGGGAGAGGTTCAGTGACTTCAGTAGTTTCTGCAGGTTGTTTAAATGTTGAATGGCTGATCCTGGGCAGCTTCTATGAGTGCAAAACCAAGTCCAATACCTTCATGGACACATGCCATACAACCAGCTTGGAAGCTGAAGCTGTGGAGTAGAGTGACGTGTTATCTCTACCCATCAAACAAGGACTCAAAGCAGTTCTTTAAAAGAAAGAAAGTGCATTTGCAAAATGAAGAGAACACTATTGGCATGATTTTTATTGCACCTCTTCATTAAGTCCACTGCCTGGCTTTAGGAAAGTGTGCTGAGCACGCAGTGTGTGCAGCAAGTGTCATCTTGTGTTCTGTTTAGACCGTGCAATAACTCCTTTCCTTTTTGGAGATGGTCATGACTGTTACTGACAGAATGAGGAAAGATTGTTAAAACAGGTTCCTTACATAGGAGTTCCTACAGGTTCTCTCTTGTCTATTGGAGGATGTATTTTGCTGTGTACTTGATTTCTTTTAAAATCTGTGGTCCTTGGACAGTTGCCACCAGTCTTTGCTAAACTCTTGCTTAGTTTTTAAGGGGTGTTCTACAGTCCCAGCTGCTGCAGGACTGGTCTGTGCTGTTCCCTCCTTAAATGAGCTGGTTATATTACTAGCAAGAATAGCCCTGCTCCTGCTGAGCTCTGGTCTGTAATCCCTTCAGCCTTCATTCCTCAGTTTTCACTTCTAGGTGGGGTCTGGATTTGGGGGTGTTTTCCCATTTTCACCTACATCTCAGGATCTCATTTCACATTTTTCAGCTCTATCATTTGTGGAAACGCTGTTCCTGGCTGCACATATGAGCAGTTTCCCAGAGTGCTTGTTGCTGTCCTTTCATGTGCTGCCACCAGTGTGTATGAAGGGAGGCAGGTTATTTAGCCATTAAAAAGCAAAACAAAACAAAACAAAATATGAAGTTTTATGAATTTCATTTTAAACATGGCTGTTTCTAGAACTGTACCTAAAACTGGATCTTGGAACACACAGTCTTTGTTCCTTTTATCCTTGAGCAAGTCTTGTATTTAGTTTGCTGATGATTCTGGATGGAGACAACTATGTAGTTGCCCCAGATAGTTGCCAGTGCTGTGCAAAGATCAGGAGGGCCAGGGAGCCAGTTGCTCAAGCATTGTCATTGTCTGAATTCTGTCCTGAATTCACCATGCAAGGTAAGCAGGACACTTGTCACTGCTTTCTGGCGAGAGCTGAATGCCCTCTGTGGGCAGTGTTGCACTTTGTTTACCCTCAAGTTCTTCTGGAAAATATTTTAAGATACTGACTGCAAGGCCTAAGCTAGTGGTAGTTCTAGAAGATGTCCTGTTTGATTACTGCTGTCCTGCCACTCAAGAAATGTTTGAATCCTTCCTGTGATTTGTTCTATGCACATAAAGTCTCTTCACAGGCCACGGTGATTACTTGATTTTCTAAAATGACCACTTCTATTTAAAATAGCATTTTTAACAGAGACTGAAAAGCTCTTGTGGGTTTGAACGAAGGTACACCCTTTTTTGTATGCAAGGAAAATTCAAGTTGTGTGTTCTTGTCTCACCACAGCTGCTGTGCAAGCACGTGTCAGAAACGGGAATGTTGTGGCCAGTCAGCTTTGGATGGGGACCGAAGCACTGATTTCCATCCATCTTTCTTTGTTTCCCTGAAGGCTCCTTCTTGGTGTACCCTCACCCCATGCTGTGTGCTTTCTGCACACATCTGATATGTATTACAACTCATTCTTTAAGGGTCTTTTCCAGGAGAGCTGATGGCAGTGGCTTGCTGTAATATCAGCAGGTGACCGACCTGGTACCAACCACTCCTGAAACATCAGCCTTTCAGGGAAACTTGCCCTTTTCTAATCTTTTGAGTCACTTATTTAAAATATGTCTCTGTATGCATGAAGTGCTCCTGATGCTCCTCTGCCAAATGAATTTATTATTACTTCAGAAATTGCTGGAGTGGCTGGAAGATGAGCCTTCCTTGTTTTCTACTGCCTTTTATGCTGTGTCCTTGCCCACTACATTTGCTGTGCTCTGGGAAGGTGCATGCTCTGGGCTGTGTGGGTTCAGAACAGGCACGATGCGGGGGCTCTGAAGAACTTCTCCTTAGGTTCTGAATATCCAGAAGTAGTTTCAGAGGCTTGCAGCAGCATCAGACATTTCTCATGTGTTCCTTCCAATCCAGCAGGTTACTTAACCAGGCTTAATGAAACTCCATTACTTCACTGAGAAAAATAAGGAAAAAAACCCCAAAACTAGCAATCCTGCTGCAGCTTGATTTGATGCAAATAAGATTTGCAATTAGTGGGCAAGAGGAAACAGAACAGGCCCGGATCATTCTTCCTTGCACTGCACCTGTCAACCTTTGGTCTTCCAGATGAGAAGCTCAAAGTTCAGAGTCAAAAACTTCCACTGAGGCCACCCAGCATGGTTGCAGCTGTGTCGCTGTCAAGATTGTAGCTTTAAAGCAGACACTTTCACTCCTTGTGGTCTCAGCAATAAACTGCTGACACTCCTGATGTGGTGCCAGAAGCCAGTGGCGGCTGTGGAAAAGAAAGGGGGATGTAGGTTAACGAGGAGAGTTGATAACCCTAAAGGGTGGTTGGGGTAGCACGTTGGTGTCTCCCACACACGGGTGATTTGGCCTGTAATCTGATGGGGTGCATTTTGTGTATCCCTAGCTGGCTGCCACAGAAAGTAGTTTTTACTACAGATACGGGTTTATACTTTTGATCAAAGTGCACGTGCACTGAAACATTATATACTCAAATCCGAGATGTTCAAGTTCCAACTTCCTCATCGCTGGAACAGAGTGCCCATCCTGGGACTGAACTCTGTTCCCACATTGCTGTTTCCTTTGGGGAGTTGCAGAGAAGCTTCCAAGCAGACCTTGCTGTTCTGCTGGTTTTATAAAAAACAAGATCCGTGCTGATCCGTACTGCAGCATGCCTGATCCATTCTGTCACTAACATGATACTCAAAGGCAGAATCCAGCAGCTGTTCTGATAAAATAAAAGATTCTTGTTGCCACTATTTTTTACCTGTCCTTTTTGTCAGGAGTTTGGCTGGCCTGGAAGGAAGAAGCATGGAAATCTCATGTCCACATACACACAAGTGGTTAGCAGTTGATGCTTTCAGCCATAAAACAGTTTTCTTTGCTCTTTGTCTGCCTTTACCTGTTGTCCTGGTGCTGTCAAGGTCTGCAGCTCACAGGAATTGTGTTTCCCAGCAGGATTTAAGTTGTTCGTTTCTTCTGACCACTCCTGCCCACACAAGCACTAATGGGGATTGTGTACAAATAGTTTGGGGCGTTGTAGCTCATCGTCCAAATGAGAGGTTGGTTCATTGTTCTGTGCAATATGAACTGCACCCTTGGACTTAGTGCTGAGAAGAGAGACCCTGAAGCCAAAACGGTGCCCCTGGAGGAGTCACCACACTCTGCTTAAGACATTTAAAGCCACAGATTGTGTAGGACTTGGCTTTGGGTTTTAAATCATGCACTCTCACGTTCATAGCACAAGCCAAAATACTGAGTGTCTCCTGCACTTGTGGCCAAGCTGGGTTTTATGTTTTAAGAGTCAATTCAGTCTTGACTGAGGGATCAGAAAGGATGGGAGTGCTGCTCTATCTCAGTAAATTGGGTCTCCGGGTACTCAAGTGTGGGCTCCTGCTCGCTCACTTTGATCTGTTTACTTCCCATTTGTTGTTATTGGACAGTAACTTCAAGGTATAATCTGGAATATTTGCAGCTCAGGAAGAAGAGTGGATTTATCTAGCAATGTTAACTCAATTATTTATATTGTGTGCGTCCTAAAGAACAAATGTATGTTGGGGTGAATATTTAAAGGCTAATAGACAATTCAATGCAGTAGATTTACATAATTTTTTCTGACTATAAATGTAATAATATTTAAGTATTTGAACATTTTTCATTTCCTTATTTGTTTGTCCGTTTTCCCTTAGAAAAATAAACCAAATGAGTAGGTTTGGTGAACACATTTGTTGGAGAACTAATGGCTGCTGGAAGATCAAAAGCTGGAATCTCCTTGCATTATTTGAAGGCAGAGACCCCCTGCAAAAAGGGAGAAAATGCAGGTGTTTGCCATGGTTTCAGCCAAATTTACCAGACCTAGACTGACAGATGGGTGTCCCCTCACCCCCCTACCCCCCCAAAAAAAAAGAGAGGAGAGAAAGAGATTTACGAGTTTAGAATGAACTAAACTACTTTAATGAATTATTAATATTTAAAAAAAAAGTTGCCAGGATGATAATTGTGTCGTGAGCAGGCACTGGGAAAGTCCCAGACTGGTCTCAGCAATGGATTGAAAGCAGATTCCGGATCTGGAGTCAGGAACACAGGGATGAGGATCAAAGGCAGATGAACAGCCAGGCTCCTCTTTGGTCATCTACCACCAAAGAGAGACTTGACCCGTTGGTCCCTCAGCCTTCATACTGAGCACAGGGGGATGGGATGAGGTACCCCTGTTGGCCTGGTTTGGGTCGTGTCTCCTTCAGCTGGGACCCTTCCACTGGGGCTGGCCATGTTTATTCCAGCACTAAATATAAGCAGGAGCCTCTCTATGCCCCGTTCCTTGGCAGGAAGCACAAACATTGGTTTTACCACTGTGAGAACAAGCAGTTTTCTCCACAACACGCTGTCAACCTCGCAGAGTTAGGAGAGGCCCAGCTAAAACGTGAAATGACAGAAGGGAAAGTGAGTTCTGTTTTACATCAAACCAGGACAGTGTTTAAGAGCTTGTATCATCTTTTCTATGTAGTCAAAAGTAAAACGGTGTGGCTGAAAGCAATTACAGACCCTGAGCAAGACCTAGACATGGACATAGAAAGGACATAGACCTTGTGGAACAGGCCCAGCGCAGGGCCACCAAGATGCTCAGAGGGCTGGAGCAGCTCTGCTGTGAGGACAGGCTGAGAGAGCTGGGGCTGTACAGCCTGGAGAAGAGAAGGCTCCGGGGAGACCTGAGAGCAGCCTTCCAGGATCTGAAGGGAGCTCCAGGAGAGCTGGAGAGGGACTCTTGGTCAGGAAGTCTAGTGACAGGACGAGGGGGAATGGTTTTAAATTGGAAGAGGGGAGATTTAGATGAGATCTTAGGAAGAAGTTCTTTGCTGTGAGGGTGGTGAGACACTGGAACAGGTTGCCCAGGGAAGTTGTTGATGCCCCATCCCTGGAAGTGTTTAAGGCCAGGCTGGATGGGGCTTGGAGCAACGTGCTCTAGGGAGAGGTGTCCCTGCCCAGGGCAGGGGGGTTGGAACTTGAGGATCTTTAAGGTCCCTTCCAACTCTGACCATTCTAGGAGTCTATGAATCTAAGACCTCAGCACCTCAGGGCGCGGGGGCTCCCGTTTGGTCGGTGGCTTCGTGCTGATCTGGAGCGATTGAAGCGTCTGTTCGAGGCAGCTTCCACGCCGGGACAAACCGGCTGCTGCGAGGCCGGCGCCGAGCCCGCCCGCGGCGGGTGGCCGCTGCCAAA